>OX104024.1:52869592-52968049 GCA_944470205.2 Schistosoma margrebowiei
AACTTGTTTGCCTTTAATGAATATACTCCCTCTCGGTTTAGAGCGTTTAAGTTTATTTTGGAGTAGTATGGTGAGTGCAGAGGAGTTATTATTAAGTTCAACTGCACGTTTTTCCTGTCCTACTGCTTTTTGTTTACTTATTTCCTCTGTTCGGACAAGTATTTCTGTCATCGTTACTAAAGAGGAAAAGTCATTTAAGTTGTGGAATTGAGTACAATGTCTTTGAAGACGTCTTCTTGTACTGACCGGTATATAGAGATCTTTGGAGAACGCAGGTTTACAGTATTCTAAAGGTGCGATGTTGTTGATGATACTTTTGATGTTGTGATAAAATATATTGGTTAATGTGTCGGTATTGTTTGAGGTAAAGAAAGTTCCCCAATCAGTGCTTCTTAGGTAATTGTGGAAGTTATTCCAATCAACCTTGCGATAGTTTCTACGAAGTGTTACGGTTTTGCTTCTATTGGTTGTGGTTTTTACATTAAGGCTGCATATGACAATGTTATGATCACTATCTGGGAACTTTTTTCCAATATACAAAGTAATGGGGATGAGGTCACTGGTAAAGACTAAGTCCAAGATGTTTTGATGTCTGGTAGGGCTATCGACATACTGAGTCCATTGTCCGAGCTCTAGACATTCAATAAATGATTCATAACGTCTCGGCGCTTTGACTGGCAGCCAAGAAATTTCGGGCATATTGAAGTCACCACAAATGAGCTTGCCTGTGAATGAGAGGGATGATGCTAGTGTGAATACCTCCGATAATACTGCTATATCATCTATTGATGCGTTAGGTTGACGATAAACACAGCCGAGCAGTAAGGTAACGGAATTCGACAGCTTTAATACAATCCACACCGAATCCTTCAGTTTGTTTAGTTCAGGCATATCACATAGTAGTGAGTTTAGGCTAGAGTGAGCGTAAATAAGGCATCCTCCGCCTCGTCCATTCAATCTGTCACTTCTATACAGGAAATATTTATCAAAAGATATACTTTGGTCGGAAATATTACTGTTAGTCCATGCTTCAGATATCATAATAACTGATGGTTGATATATGGATACAAACAGGGCTAAATCCGTCTTTTTGTTGCAGATCGACCGAGCGTTGATAAGACATATATTAAGCAAGTGGCCTACTAAGTTAGAATGGGTGAGGGTATCTCGGATAAAGTCGTCGTAACCCTCGCGGGTGTGAGATGAGTTTGAAATGATGGATTGAATGTTCTTCATTAGCTCGGTATTTTGATAGCTAGATTTAGTGGGAGATGTATCAAATGAGCTAGTGAAGTTGATTGGGGAGTTTACCCAGGAGGAAAGGGTGGGAGTACTCTGTGATGGAAACTGTACGGAGGAAACAAATTTATGGTTTGCATGTGGTTTGAAATAACCTGGGCTATATGCTTCAACAGAGGTTTCACTAGGGGTCTTATTCCAAAAAAATCTTGTACAGGCCTACTGTGAAGTGTATGGTTATATACAAAATAGTCTTGATGGTTAGACTCGTAGCCCCTGTTATGGCTATTTACGTTAGCATGAGAGGGGTCTGCTACGCGTAACTGGGAGGAGTTGCAACTGTTGTTATACATGGGAGCCGTTGTTATGTGATGGGTCGGTAGTAAAGGGTATGAGGAGTTTTCTTTCTGAGAGTAATTACAGTTGCGATCCTGGGGAATGTAGGTAGGGTGTGGAGTGAGAAACCTATTATTACCATTTTTATTTATGGTTTTAGGCTTCAGGGGGTGATTTAGGTGGGCAGTTCTCTGGTAGTTTTTGTTAGTCTGCGTGTAAGAAGGCTTGCTACGTTGAAGCCCACCACCCATTTTGCAACTTAGAGGTGTTGAAGGCAAGTTATGCGATAGCAGCGGGGAGAACCTGTTCACTGTTCTTGGGATACCTATAGAGCAGTTGGGTTCAATCTTACGTGTTTCCCTACTCGGTATCATGAGTTTTGTCTTCCCACCCTTTATTTTCAGAGCTGGAGCCTTTCGTTGTCTTTGTGAGATGAACTTACGTTCATTCAAGTCTACTTGTGGAATATCTTTAGGAGGACAAATTTTCAAGTGTATAGGTTTAGTTGCACGTGTGTTGTTACACGACTCACATTTTAGTACATTACTGAACGAACAGCTGGGATTAGTCATGTCGTTATTGTTTGTGGTGTCAGTTGGGGTCCGTATCTTATCCAAAGGTTTCTGATCTGTAGACTCATCTAGATCAACAGAGTGATCAGCCGTATGTGGAGTGGTGTCATGCTTATTGTTCGTGTGTTCTAAACTATTTGCTGTGTTGCAAACTGTCTCAGACTGATTATTAACTGTAACACTCCCATTCAATTCTATCGCTTCGCGTCTTCTTACACGACGTTGACAGGGCGTAAGGTCTGGAGTGACTTTTATATTTTTGTATGGAATTAGTGAGCTAATATTTTTGCTCGAATTAATAAACTGCTTAGCATCGTTACAACAGCCAAACATAAACAAAATGGGGCAAGTTGATATGTCTGACTTTTTTCTAAGGCGGATGACTTTGCAGTTAACGTTCGGCATACCGCATGCTCTAAGACAAATATCTCTTAGCTTAGATGGGTGTGTGCGGTCGGGAAGGTTATACACAACTGCATTGAAGGAGGACATCACTCTCTTCGTCACTTCTTCAGCCACAAACTCCAAAATACACTCAGCTTTAGTGAGTTGCTCAAGATTTCTGTCTGTGTCAAGGCCCCATATATGAGTGAGGGGTGCTAATTTCTCAAGTTTGCCGTTAATTTCGGATAGAGAGTTTTGCAGCTGTCGGATTTCATTACTATATCTATCAGTATTTTGGTGTGTATGAGGAGGACCATTGGACTCTTTAGTTTTGAAATTTTAGACTTAGGCCTTGGTAGCACATATTGTCTAGTAGACTGTGCTGACTTTTCGATGCACGTAGGTATAGTGTCTTGTATGTCCACCAGTCTTAACGTTGGCATACCGCACGTAGAGATAGAGGGGCTGCGACAGGGAGAATCTGGTGACGATAGGGACATTTGTGTACAATACACATATTTTTCAGTAGTTAAAGGTTCGACATTGTCAAGCACTGAGTCGTCAGTTGTAGGGGTTACAGATTTGGACCTTTTATTTGGCTTAGAAGTTGGTGAAAATCGTCTTTTAATGGAGTTATTGGACATGATATGAAAATAAGTGAGCACAGTGCTCGTTAAATTAAATATAATATCTGAGTATTAGTTGTTATTAAGTATTAAACTGGTTAATACTAGGATTAGAGACTATGAGTATATAATAAATTGCAGATCTATTAATGATTTAAGTCCACAATAGGTACAATACGAACTAGTAATTGTCTGTCGAATAAAAATAAGTTTTTTCCTTATTTTTCACAGTAAGATGTACCCGATGTACAGGATAAGATGATAATCACAGTATAATACACCCTACAAAAGAGCAAGTCGAAGAATTCCTAAACCACGTGAAAAAATGTTACCACTTTCAAAGTTTGCGGTCGATACTGAGATATTGAGTTGATGATTAAAATCAGTTCATTGATTTGTTATGATAATAATTATAGAATAACTTTTATGAATGATGATTACTGATTAACCCATAGTTTGAAGGTAAACAAGTAGATGATTACCAAATCATTTCACAAATTATTCACTGAATTATTCAAAGAAACAGAAAAGTGTTAATTTTTATGATCCTTGAAAGGAAATCATGTTCTTTTTCTTGGTTTCAATTATGAAAGAATGTGACTCTCCTAAAACTGTATCCAATACAATCACATGATCGTAAAAACAAAACAATTACGAAAGCATTTATCAGAACGTTTAGTGGAGTTTGGGTAAAACTATATCATACCTATAACGATACATAGTGTATCGAAATTTACAACCAACAGCATACTATAGTATTTGATCAAAATTATCATTTTCATAGTCTAAGTAAATGATTGGGATTATTGACGGATAATCGTATACAGTCAGCTTACTATGAAACTTGAAGTCTCATAAAAAGTATTCGTTATCTCAAAGATTTATCGGTTCACATATAACTACTTATTACTAGATAAAACTAGATATCAAAAAGGGTTCTGTGGATATTATAGAGATTTCACTGGCTGAGATCATGAGTCAGCTGAAGCTAGGCCACCATGGAAAACCTAGAAGCACTGCACGCCGTTTCGACCTACTGTGTGACTCCTCAGCAGTGCGCATCCACGATACCGCCCCCCTAGCGAGATTCGAACCCAGAACCTATCAGTCTCGCGCGCGAACGCTTAACCACTAGACCACTGACCCGACCGGCATCCATTGGTGTTAATATCTAACTTCAACTTATCCACAAAATTGAGCGACACATCCACTATTGTCTTCAATGAGTTACTATCTCACAACAGACCCAGTTGAACTCCACTGGTCACTGCTTCTCATTAGAACTCCAGGATAATCCTTTAGAAGCCAGTCACTAGTGAGTATATGTTGATTAGTATCAGAAGGGGTTTTGTGGATAATATAGTAATTTCATTGGTTGAGATTATGGGTCATAAAACTAGATATCTTAACTTTTGAGATCATTAATTTGACAGTTTAAATTTAACCTTTTATAATCAAATTATAATGTTCTCTCTAAATTGTACGAAACTGTTAATGAATCAATTTAATTAATAACTAGTGATTTGTAACATGAAATAATTGCTTTAAATGTACGTGTTATTCTTAAGTTATCTATAACATAAAAAATTGATTGTACTATTTGGGGTATTTACAAATACCAAAAAAAATGTCATTCAGTTTTTAAAGTTAAACAACAAATTAATCTGGAACTATAATTTCAAAAATGAATTATCTTCTGAAATTCCATTCACCCTGATTAGTTTGATTTAAAAGATAATTGAATTATAGTGACACAATAATATATCATTTTAATAAACCGTGATGGTGCAGTTGGTCAATTATCATATATAAAGTGTATGACCTACCCCTTACTAAACTGGTCAATATTCTATGTATTTTAAAAAGTATTCCAATCTAGCTATCCATTCTTTTTTTTAGCATACAAATATTATGATTTTCATATCGAAAAATTTACAGAAATAAGTAATCCTTATATATTCTGATCTCTTGATAAATTTAGATAAAGAAAAAATGGCAATATTTTGAGTCTTTGTTATTTTTGGATGAGTTTAGTGAACCCTATTCGATAAATGATGTTATAATAAGCACATTTTTGTAGTTCTCTCTTTTTTTTAGAAATGTGCTATTATTGAGATGTAAAATTATAAAGTGTGTAACACAAGCTATCAAATTTACAACGACACTTTACTTTTCATGCCAATTGATTGCAGAGTGGTTTACCTATACTATAATTCTGGTCAGATTTCATAAATCTAGTTACAATGTGACCAACCACTAGTTTGAGTGACCCAACATCATGTGGATCATGTTTAGATATTAGCTGATGGTTTGAACACAGGTTTCATCCGAGTTGACACTTGACAGCGAAAGGTATTTGCGATCTTGAAGAAATGATAAACCTCATGCAATTTGAGTTCACCCATTGTCATAATCAGAGACATCACTACCTAGCTGTTCCGGTTGCAAATGACCTTCCATTGGACAGGATTATATACAATGACTAGTAAATGAGTATTAACCAGTGCGGTGTTTGTCTAATGTTTTATGCTTATCGAATTATATGGATCACGGTAGAAACGTAGGTCCAAGTTTTCCATCCAGTCGCTTTGAACTAATAAATTAAACCCTACTATGATGGGGTGATCTATCTTCTGAAATCAAACGAACGATTCTGACATTATAAACTTATAGTTGATTCTGATTAAAAATAAGTTTTTCCAGCGATATATATATATTCTGAAATAACTAATCTATGGAGTCGATTCCAATATTTTCTTTGTTTTAAACTCATAAATCAAATAATAACTACTAGGATTTAATGTTTGTACTCAACATCTGAAAAGCCGAACTGTTAACAGTGTAATAATCTTCTTCGTTCTTCATTTGCTTCTTAATGTCTTCTAATCAAAACAAGGAGATGAGATAATTATAAATATGTAGGCACTTGTGTTTAAGACTAATGTAAAGATTGGATAAGCGTAATAGTGATTGCACTTCAGTGATGAATAAGCAGTAAAATCTCAGTCGTGTCCGAAACTGCTTAGTTGTAACGGGTTAGCTTGTGAAAGTAAGTGAAACATGATTGAATGTCACAGAAAATGACACTTTTCTCAATATCGCAGATGATGAAGAGTTTTAACTAACATAAAACTGAGCTCAATTAAAGTTTTTATTGATAGTTTTCAACTACTTAACAGCAATATGTGATTAAAGATTTTTTTCTACAAGTTTAAGTCCTATAATTTTTTTAATGATCCTTTACCATCTGGACACAAAGATGATATCCAAGTGACGAATGCATAATAATAAAGATATAGATTTCCAACATAACACAATGGTTCTACAGCTAAAGTAAATGCTATTGACAGTTTTAAATTCTATAACCTAAATGGTTTGAATTGCAGAGCTATCGTTGTCATTATGAACAGTATTATTAGCTCTTCCTAAATATTACACAAGGGTTAAGTTAGTCACTTCTAGTGACTCTTTTTCTGACTATATGACTTTTCAGGTTTTGTAACATGTTTCTGTTGACTGTTTTGTCCAGCTGATTTATAACCATGTAAGTGGTTGACTATTTTTTGAATGGCCTTCTGTATGGCTTATCTGCATTTGGCTACTTGAAGAAACACATCAGATTATACACTGATTTATAAATTTAAACAGTAATTTGAAAAGTGAATAAACGGCTAAACATTAAAGTAAAATATGAAATCCACACATCCTGTTAAACGTTTCACGTTTCAGTTTGTTCTTTTTTCGAAAACAATGAACACATCAGTAAGGAATTATGTCATGTGTGTTTTTATTAAAATACGATTAATTAAATAATCGTGCGGACATGATTTTTTTTGTAAAGTGTTTTTTAAATAATCAGACGACCTGGCCCTTCTATCTCGTACACATAAACAAATGCAGGTGAAGACTGTCATTGTAGCACCAACCTCTATAGCAGTAGGCCTCAACATACATAAGGGATAAAACAAGATGATGAAGTACAACACAGATAACACCAACCCAGTCACACTTGATGGAGAAGCTCTGGAAGAGGTGGAAAAATTCACATATCTGGTCAGCATCAACGATGTACGTGAAGGATCTGATGCAGACGTAAAGGCGAGGATTAGCAAAGCAAGGACAGAATTCCTACGGTTGAAAAACATATGGAAATAGAAAAAACTATCAACCAATGTTAAAGTCAGAAACTTCAATACTAGCGTCAAGATAGTTCTATTGTACAGAGCTGAAACGTGATGAACTACTACAACTATCATCAATAAAGTACAGGTATTTGTAAACAATTGTCTACGTTACATACTCATTGTCCTTTGACGGGATACCATCAGCAACAAGCAAATGTGAAAGAGAACAAACCAGGTTCTAGCTGAAGAGTGAAATAAGAAAAGATTTTGGAAGTTGATAGGACAGACATTGAGGAAATTAACTCACTATATCATGAGGCAAGTGCTAACTTGGAATCGTGAAGAGAAGTGGAAGAGAGGAAAATTAAAGAACACACTGTGCCAAAAATTGGATGCTAACAACAAAAGGATGACTAGCAAATGGAAACAGCTGAAAAGGATTGTCCAGGGCAGAGTTGGATGAAGAATCCCGGTTGGCGACCTATACTCCTCCACGAGAGTTAACAGGCGTAAGTAAGTACGTAAATAAGTAAGTTAAGGAAAATTCCATTAGCAATTGTTTAAAATGAATTTGGTAATCTTAAATTTATGGTCATATTCTGAAGTTCAGTGTATTCGGCATATGATTTTTATATAGAAAAGCATTTGAATGAACCATCTTTGTAGCACATGTTGAATTACCTCACTTTATTTTTGATCTGTAGTTACGATGTCGCAGATTAAAATATACACAAGGCAAGTTGTTTTCATAGGTATTTTCAAATTATTATCTTAAAAATCCCTTTTTTCCAAATGTTTTCACATTTTTATTAGTTTAACTACTAAATTTATCTAAGTGTCTGGCCCACCCAATTGAGATACACGTGAAATCGATATTCACAAAACAACGAGTTGTCTAAACAAACGATGTTTTATTGAATAATGTACATAAATTAGTTACAAACCTCAATTTTTGAGGTATCTGTGGCGCTTACCGGATCTGTAAGTCTGAAAAAAGTCTCCTTGCATTAATAACATAAAGAATAATTATAACATACGATAGTGCAAATAACAGCTGTTAGTTGTGTTTAAACTTGATAACAGTTTAGCAACAAGCAAAAACTGAACCGAGAGCAAACAATATGGAAACTTCACAAGTTGAAATCATGAGTCAGTTGAAGCTAGACCACCATTGAAAACCTGGAAGCACTGGACGGCCGTTTCGTCCTGGTATGGGACCGTGGTGCGGGATCGTGGATGTGCGCTACTGAGGAGTCCCACACCAAGACGAAACGGCCGTCCAGCGCTTCCAGGTTTTCAATTGTGGTCTAGCTTCAACTGACTCATGATTTCAACTTGTGAAATTTCTTAAACTCTCCACAAAAACAATTCTGAATATGGAAACTGTTGTGTCTAAACAATGATTGCAAAAATTGCAAATAACTGCTACAAGGATTGAGAGAAAGTAGTTTTAATGATAAACACAATAAATGTTATAAGCATATGTAAATATTTTAGAATATTACACGATAAACTTGCGTTACAACATACGCGTAGATTTTGGGAAAACAACTGTTTACTCAACATTAATAAGTAGTATAAAACAATACACAAAAGAGTCGATGGGAATTGAACAAGGATAGAGAACGTAAAACAAACTTAACATTAACTTGAATGAACATTAATCAATTGATTGAATATTAATCATTTTGTTCGGTGATTACATACGTGCTTCAGTAATGTGTAGGTAGTTTTAAGAAGAAATAGCCATCTCATAAGTTAGCTACAGCAATAAATTGTTGACAACCTAGATTATTATCTTATACTGTATGGATATTTGTAAATGATAATTCCTGGTCTTGAAAAATATTCATAATCTGGAGATTGATTTTTATAATAAAACGAATTCATCTGGAATGGTAGTTTATGCAAGTGAACATTGGGTAGTGTTTTCTTCTTAGTTGACATGATTAATTCATGTTGAATAAATTTTTCAAATAACAAACATCTAAAATTAAAATTTAAATGTTCAAAAAAATAAAAGTTTTTTCGATTTCACTTTGTATTTTTTTTATATATTTCAGTCGGTCACGTAAAAACGCCTAATAAAGCATTATTTTGGCCACAGATACAATATAAATATGCATTATCTCAACCAATAGATTTTATTTCACCGAATTCGTCATTGGAAAATTTCATTCCACAACAAATATTTGGATCATTTTACACTAAGTATAATGCCACAAAAATAAATAGTTATGCTGTATCAAGTAATAGTTTAAGATATATTATTGATAAGAAAAATCACACTATCAATTATACTACACCAATTATATGGTCTCCATTAGGTTGTTTACCTAGCCTGTCATCAGCTATAATTATTCCTTATCGTAAAAGAGAACAACATTTACGAGTGTTAACAGATCATTTACATGGATTTTTACGACATCAAAGAATACCATATACCATTTTTATTATTGAACAGGTAAGTGGTAAAGACTCAGATACTATATTTTATAGGATCTATCTTTTGAGTTTTGTTTAGAACATGAAAGGCGTGCATATTATTTATGTTATCATTGTCAAAGTATTTCAAAGTCTAAACAAGTACTTTTGATGAAAAGATTTCAAATAAAGCGAATTCTATATGAAAACTAACCCATGGACAAGCTTATGACTTAGGATTATTTGTTTCGAACTTCTAAATGCTACACATGTCCTTACAAATTGCAGTGTCGGCTGCTATGTTAAGCCCACATAGCTTATTCTAGCTTCTGGACAGGCTAATTTATTCATTCTTCTTGAGTCTACTTTGACCTCGTTAATTACTCGCTTAATAACTCTAACTGTTTTTACATGTGCTCTGTCGTCAAGTCCTCATATTTTATATCGATTTAGAGAAATAAATGACCAATTATAACGAACTCAAAACTAGTTATTTGATTGGACGAAACAGAATGAAAATTATTGGAAGATGGGGATGAAAATTTTTTTCAAAAGGGACGAAAAAAAATTGCACTCGAAAAAAAAATACAAAAATGGCCGTGCACTAAATGTTTTCCCAATAGCTGTGGGATAGACAGTCATCTGCTTACTTTCCAAATGTTCTATGAACTGAGCTAATAAGATGAATTTCTGATCAAATCTTACTTTCTGTTATTATCTGATTACAGTCACCAATATACTTCTGGGAATAGATGTCATCCCTACTTTATTTTCAAATGTATATATCACCCTACCAACAGAATTATGTCCGTTAAATCAATGAATTATTAATTTATATTATATGACATCAACATGTCATACGTTTCATACAAAAAGATTCCTTGATAAATTGAAACTTTAGTGGCCCGTGGATCTGACTTCTATTTAGATCGTATAAATGTTTGCTATCGCCTTTTCTCGTACATCATCGTCGACTTAAATCACGTTAGTCAATAACGGAATTTAGATAAGTCAATTAACGAGAATGGCCTTTGAATACATATATTTTGTATGTAAAGTGAATGTAATAGAACAGAGCAAAATGACGCACAGGGAAGATGGCTGGGATGCCAACTCCCTTTTAGTCGAGAGTTACTCCATATTTATAGTCAGACAAAATAAAGCTACAGACATGTGATTAATGGGATAAGAAGGGCACACACATATACGCTCATATAAAAACAATCAAGACTGACAAGCGAATAATTGACAAGGTCAAAATATGACTCAAGTAGAATGAATAAAATGGGATATCCACAAGCTAGAATAAGGTATATGGGCTTGGCATAATAACTGACACTACAAAACAGACCAAAGGAAACAAGGTTTGCAGAATAAAATGAATTCATTCCATTTCACGGTTTCTCGTCAGATGCATACAACTTAAAATTACACTTATTAATATGATTATTAACAAATGTTTAATATCACAAGTTGAGGAGTCCCATACTAGGACGAAACGGCCGTCCAGTGCTTCCAGGTTTTCAATGGTGGTCTAGCTTCAACTGACTCATGATTTCAACTTGTGAAATTTCTAAAATCTCCACAAAACCCATTCTGATAAAATGTTTAATATACTTGAGTTTGTGAAGTTTAGATAAATGTTCGAAACGTAACCGAAATCATAATAACAAGAAGCATATGTATACAAAGTGTATGAATAGACATAGTAGTTAATACCGATGTGTATTTGTATGTTGGAAAGTAATTATTGAGAGGTTATGTTAAGGTTATGAAGTTAGTGAGTGGTTAGATAATCACTCAATGTGCGAACATTAAAAAGGTTATCTAAGATATGGATATCAGAAGACGAAATGAAAACGAAGATAAAAGGTTGGAGACCGTGTTGAAAATTTAATTAAAAGTTAAATTAATAAAAATTATTAAATGAACTCCCAATCATCATGGCAGGGAGAGGCTAAACATATTTTCCTTTTGTGTACATAGATCAGGTCGGAAACATTTGTTAGGGATTGCCTGCTTCAAACACTTTAAGATTGATGTTTTTTGTCTGTTGATTGTTTTTAATGTATTACTTACATTTACCTCATGTCCATTATCCAAAAGGTGTCTGACAATTGCACTTTTAAATACTTTACTCCCTTTCAGCTGTAAGTTCCTAGGAATATTGTTAGAAAAGTTTGTAGAGATCCTTGTCTTTCCATCCTACATACTTGCTACTTCAGGTACATACAAATTCATAGATGCATTTAAAGTTGACGTCGGGAAGGTATTGATCTACCTTTGAATGGTATAACGAACACTTGTTTTTGAATCGTTAAACCCATTGAGCAGTAGAGAAGCTTTTTTTCAGTTCCACTTTGACTCTTTTATCGATTCCTCCTGAAATCTTATATCCTTTGAATGGAAGCCGAATGAAGATAGGTTTCTTTGCAACAGTTGATTGTTTATCATCCTTGGTATGTTCATTTCCGTATTTCGTAATAAATTTCTTCAGCTACCCGTTTTTATGAAATGCTTTTTCAGAATAACCCATTCCTCATTTATTTTGCCGTTTGGGCATAACATTCTAGCTCTGTTGAAGAGCGTTTAGACTTAGCATCAGTAACTGATATGACAACACCTGTCAAAGTTCAAATACTGTCCTGTCCATGTTTCTTTCCTATATATACTTTCCTCAATAGATCCATCGTTTTTCCGTCTTACACTAGGATTTGAAAAATTAGACTGATTATCACTTTTATATTCCATTGTAAACGTTATGTGTCAGATGAAAGTTGTTGAAGTGACCTAGTAACCGAGATACTTGGTCCATATAGTCACAGATAATGAACGCATTATCAATATATCTATTATTATTATTACTTCCCAACATACAGATACACATCGGTATTAACTACTATGTCTATTCATACACTTTGTATACATATGCTTCTTGTTATTATGATTTCGGTTACGTTTCGAACATTTATCTAAACTTCACAAACTCAAGTATATTAAACATTTGTTAATAATCATATTAATAAGTGTAATTTTAAGTTGTATGCATCTGACGAGAAACCGTGAAATGGAATGAATTCATTTTATTCTGCAAACCTTATTGTTCTTGCTCACTTTAATTGTCACATGTTTGTTTATCATCTCAACTGGGTTATCATTATGTTTAATTTAAAAACTGTAACTATTATAGTGTCTAGTATCGTGACAAGCCCACATGGGTTATTCTAGCTCCCGGACAGACCACGTTATTCATTTTCCTTGAGTCACATTTGAACTTGTCAATCATTCGTATCTTACGGCTCCAATCAACTATATTGCTTATGACATGACCGACTCCATAAAATTATTGCTTTTTACTCTTGGAAATTCCTCTCGAAACGATCGGATAGCAGATTCACTCATGAGAATTGTTTAATAGCTATAAGCTTGGAATGAAAATGTGTTTAATGTTCTGTGATTTATATTGGTTCTCCAACTGATGTCATTGTCAACTGAAAATCATTTTCATGTAATAGAAATTTTCACCAGCAATCGATCTAAATGCATAGTACTACAACTTGGTGATTAATAAATGAACAGTATTTCAATGCTTGCTTAGTTGAGTAGAATGTTTTGTTAGTTTGCAAACGTAAATTATATAATGTCTGTTTCTTGTAGTTGATAATCTTTAAAACAACTTCTGTTGACAGTAGATAGTCACAAAAAAATGTAATCAAGATTCTCAATTAGGAAACTTATGTGTAATTGACTATCATATTGTTCATTTCTAAACATATTTCAATTCAGAACTAAATAAAATATGACTATTCATTTAACCGATGCGTTGTATGATCTAAATAAGGACCGTAATCTGACTGAAAGATTTACTGTCAATAATTAACATACTATAGTAAAAAGGATAAATGTTAATCGTTAAATTCTTAGATCTGATTTAACATTGGTAAAGGTAAGCTAATAACCATTTGAATTGAAAGTTCTTCTTGTTGGGATATACACAAGTAGTTGAATAATTCTCGTTGAAAGCTTTTCAGTATCTTATCCAAGGAATTACTCCGTAGACGTTTTAAGCTATCTGTTGGAGTCACACACAATTCAGTAACAAATTGACTCAAAAATAAATTGTAAATCTTTTTTACTACAGTGACATAACGAAAACAGAATGTAGAATAAGGTAAAGGAATTAATAATCCTCCTATTAACAAAAATCAGGAAAATGATAAAAATTTATGTTTCCTGAGTTGATATTGAAGTTTGACTGCCAAAAGTATGTAAGGTGAAATTAAAATTTGATTGAGCACAATTATTTCATTCTAGTATTTAATTGAGTACGGCAAGTGTTCTGATTAAGGTCAACCATAATCAAGCTCCAATGTGATTAGTGGAATATGATATTTTTCTGGTTATTACAGTAAATCAAAACCTTAATTTTCATCAAATTTTACACGGAAAGTTAGTTGGTGATAGTTATGTCTTATTAATAATTTTAGTCTGTTTTTGTTATATCCGAGCAGAGATTAAATCACATAATAAAAGCCGGACATAAAGTCACAATAAAGTGGCGACGGGGATTTTGGCAAAAAAATAATGCAACAGTTGGTGACTCAGATTTTGGAAAGAATTAAGCTGTAATAATTGCCGGTGATTTTTGGAGTTAATATTATTATTAGCAGTAAAAATGGCAATTTCTATAGAACAGTTGCATTTAATATTACGTCAGCAATAGCAACGGCACCAGCAGATGTTAGATTTTTAACAACAATTATTTGAAACAATTTCGGGCAGACTTTTCACTCAACCAGAAAATAAGAAATCCATTTATAATTCAGACAATGGTGCAGTAATGGACATTTCAGAAGCATATCCTGTAGAGGGTTCAAATCCCTTTATACTTCAAGCAAAATGTAATATTGATAAATTGTCCGGCTTACAATCAGACAATATTGTGACAAATGCTCATGAAGTTGTGACAATACCAGATGATCAAGAACCAGATCCTATAGATGAAGCCCAGAGTCCAGAATTAAATGAAGTACTACTGGCCTTGTCTAGCTCTGAAAATAAACTTCAGCTAGAACAAAATTATGGTCCGTGTGATATTAGTCTAGAAAACTATGGGGACTCATATTCAGAAAATAACTGGAGCAATTGTTACTCAAAATCATTGGGAGACAGAAATTTATATTGAACCAAATTATCCGATTTCTAATGACAATGTACCAGATATGTGTTCTCATAAAAATTCACATAATTTTGATGAATTTTCCTGTAAAAATGAGGATAATATTTCGGCTGAGTCAAATGATGGTCAAAAATCTAATTTAATTTTATTAGATGTTAATTTTCCTAATGACCCATTATCCACTAATGGGATTCCTAATGAATTTGAAAATAATGCCTCAGAAGAACCAAAGTCTGACCTCAAATTAAAGGTCGTTCATAATCATCTAGTCATTTCTGGTGGATTTTCCGTTCAGTGCGAGAAACATAGTTTAAATAAATTCTTACTAATTGTAACTTGGAGATATAAGGATCCGACATTGTTTCGCGGAGGAGGAGAATGTTGAAGAATTCAAAGTTACACATAGTTTTTTTTAAAATCAGAATCTAAACTTGGAATCTTCAGAAAAAGGGGGGGAGGTGTTATATCCGAGCGAAGATTAAATCATGTGATAAAAGCTGGACATAAAGTCACAACAGTTTTGAAGAGAAATGTGGACGCCATGATAATCTACTGAGCATGTAAACATGTTATACAATATATCTAGGTCAAAAACTAAGTTAAAAAATTATCAAATATAATTTTTCCTGTAATAATTGTAAAAAAAAAGATCTCACAGTCATTTGTCTGCCTGCCTAAAATGTAGCTTATCACCGGCCAACATACATCGATAAGTTATAAATAAAATATTTTTACAAGCATAGCGTTTAAATAGTATGTCCAGGTAACAGGATATACTTTAATTACATTGAAGACATTCTGTTTCTGATATTTTTCATTCTCTAACTCGTATAAATAATGATATACTTTTTTAGTCCAGTCGTTTTATAACTTAGTTGTTACATTAAAAAGTGAATTGTATTCTAACACTGGATGATCTACTACTATAACCGTAAGCTATATATTTGTATATACTATTTTCATTTATCGGATATTAATTAAACAGACCTTTTTGAAATTCTTTTTGAATAGCCATCAACAACGCTTGTTTGAATTCACTTGGTATTATTTGGCTTGTATCTTCCCATTGAGGTTTAAGACTGCGATTGATCAGTCTGTTATCGGCATATGTGCATACTGTGCATATGCCTCGATATTGCCCTAATTCACAAGCTTTTTGTAAGCAATGATGGATAATGGCTAGTAGTGGAATCCAGGACGCGCGTTTCGTCCTATTTGGGACTCGTCAGCTGGATGTACCTGCATCTCAGAGTTGATGTTCGTGTTAGATTGAAATCAACTTTCAAGAGTTAAACATGACAGGTATATACGATAAATATAATTCATTCTGTAAAATTATCTACCCTTATGATGAAATATGATTCAAAGAGTAACAGTGCTTAAAGAATACCACGGGGGACTTTTGTTTCTGTAATGCAGTTCAGTATTTGCTCATTTGAGAAGAAATGTATCCAATAGTTTACAGTGATTACTTATTATTCTGAACTCCTTTTCTTTATACATAAATAAATAAAAATAAACACATTGAATTTTACCGTATCAAATCTCGATATTCTCCAGAGTTTACATCTAGAAACAATAAATACTTTAAATATATCTTGTCACGAAACATTTCAAATAATATTGAAATATTTTCATCCATACGTTTATTAATTTTCAAACTTGAATATAGTCAAATCGAACTCATGCTTCTATGCTCGGATTGGGGTTACACTATTTGTATGTATGTAGTGGTAAGTGAAACTACTCAGTTGCTCAAACTGAAACAAATGGAAGAGGGCTAGAATCTATTATTCCATGCTTGAATGTTTATTTCTCCAACAAATTCAGTCATCGTCTCATCTTTATACTATCATTTACGTATTCTATAATCTAGATCATGAATATATAACCTCTAAGTTATTGGTTTACAATTTAATGCATTGCTGTATCAAAGTCAGAATTAATACATTTATTCGGGAATGTATGCAATGAAAGAAACACCAATAATATAATAAACTAATAAAGATAATAACATCAGTAAATGAATGACGCCAATTAAATTGTTCAACTAAAATTTATTGTTTCAATGTAACATCTTATAAATAGAGAGGAAAATAAGGACAGTAAAATAGGAAGAAATAGAAAACTTATTCATGTTAACGCCCTTTTATTGTATTATATTGTCTAGTTAGACAAGCATTCTTAGATTAGAAAAACTGTGTATGATATTATTAACATCTACTGAGATCAATGGTTAAGAAATAAAACTGACGAAATTCTGATTGGTAAACTACAGTTGTGAAAATATTCTGTGAATGCTATTAACGTAGCTTATTCACCATGAAGTATTACTCTCACCATTTCGGTTTTCCCCAAAGTAAATGTCGCATATTTTGTGTCCTTCAGCTTTTGCTGAAGGTATCTACAATTAGTTATTCAAACATCTTCCTTTAAAATAAAATCATTAATTCTGAGACAGGGTTAAAAGGCATCTCATGTTATTCTCAGTTAGAGAAAATTTCTTCCAGTTATTAAACTGTCACATTGTCGATCTTAATATCATAGGTTTGAGTTGAAATTCTCAGGAAGATATACTTATCGATACAACCGTGACTTTATATGTGTAGACGCCTGACTATCGAAAACGAAATTGGAAATAACGTTGTATATCGAAGTTCAAGGAGTGTCACTTATGCATACACAATAGTTACCGTATTCCTTTTTTTGTTTTATGACAAACAAGCGTGAGGTCACAATAATGGCTACATTCACAGTGGAACATATATTCATATAAATCAGCCACACAGAAGCTATATGTTTTCATCTATGTATGAACACTATTTTTTCATATAACTCAACTAATAGACTCATTGATGTAATACAAGTTCTTGTTAACTTTGGATGATCGGTCAAAACAGCAACTATATACTTGAGAAATTCTAGATCATCCCACTATAACACTTATTTGACTGGTAGAGAATGTGTTGCGACTAATAAGTCGTAATTTCGTAACAGTTTAACCCTATTAGTTAATGAAATATTGTACACTAATTTAACTTTAATCTGAATAGTACAAAATTTTAGTTATTTATTAACCATTACCGATGAAATGATTTATATTTTAAACATTCAACTTAAAACTAGTCAGTTAGTTACGACATAGGACCAGGCACATATGTGCATCGGTCCAAGTTACCATACCTCATTAGCACAACAAGATGAACACAGATTCCTAGAAGTAGTGAATTCAGTGGTGGTAATATATAAAAGATTGCATATAATGATATGATACAGAAAGTAAAAACTAGTTGGTAGAAAGATATGAAACGATTTTAATCTCATAGCTTAAGGGAAGATAAGTAGTGTATGCACTGACGCCATTGTGATCGATTCTGAGCCATGTCACCTCGAGTCTCCAACCAAATAGTCTGCATCTACCGACATTGCTCATATCAGAAGTTAGTACCTTCAAAGACAGATGCCAGATTTTGGCTCGGCCACCCAACCAACACTAGTCCACATTGCGCGTCGTGGTAATCGGTGTTCAGACATACGCAACACGTGGCCCAGTCATGTCAGTTAATAAAGATTCACAAGCGTATCAACTGACTTACCATTATTTTTTATTACCTTGCATCTAACCTCACTATTACTTACCCAGTGATCCCAGCAGATGCGAGCAATATATTTATAAGACATCTGTGGTCAAATACTAGTAGCTTACGAATCTACTACTCTTAATGGTCACGTTTCGTGGCCGTAAAGTAGAACAGAACTGCCGTGTGGTATGCTCGTCCTTTAGTTGATAGACGGATATCTTGTCTTCATCGTAGGTGACGCAAGTTGACAAAAGCTAAACGAACTTTTCAAATCTGTGGTGAGATTTCGTCAGACACCCAACCAATTGTAACTGATCGGACTTTCAAGATAAGTGAAGTTGTCAACGCGTTCGACTGCTTCACTCCCTATCCTAAGTTCAGGTGTTTTCACCAAACAGGACTATATCATCTGAATATTCTAAGTCGATAAGTAGACCTCAATACTTCAGGATTCAGTCGACGAGAGCGTTATTTCTATCAGTAGGTCTACAAAGTTAAACAAAAATAGAGAAAGTGGACAGCCTTGAAGGATACCACTTGAGGTTGCGAAATTAGATGACAGTTCGCTGACTCGACTAGTGGTGTTCGAGTAAAGAGACTTCACAAGGTCTATACATTTCTGAGGTACACCTTTCAAAAGACATTGTCTTACAAATAAAAATAACTCCCTGTGATTACATTGTGACAGAAAGTGACGTAAAGTTGGTTCAAAGAGCTGTATTTTTGTTTCTGAGTCGGACATTTTGTTTGAGGAACATATAACCGCTATACTAGACAAAACCACTAACAAACTATGACCTTTGAATTTCCTTGAGATAGGATTGACATTTAGCCCACCTTAACCACTTGAGCAGATGACATTCTCCAATACCAAAATATATTTGAATTCACTGATAAACTGTTAGAACATGTTTTTGATCTAGGTATTCTACAATGTTATTGACCGTACACACATTGATACCTAAAATTGAGAACATTACTCTAAAAAAGGAGACCGAATATCATAGCTTAGCGTTTTCATCACTAGATCGGATAAAGCGGGTTTTTTATCATTCAATATTTATACAATAACCTTTTTATCGAAAATTGATAATGTATGTAAGCGAACACAGTGAGCGCTTTCAAAAATAATTCTTATTTTTCAGGAACTCCGAACAACAGTAGGTTAACAGGATATCATGGTTAGTATCTATCACTAGAAACAGAACACATGGATTAAATTGTTTATGAAGGATAAGTGTTGGTTCCTATGGAGAAAAATGTGCATGTTTATCCATGTGCCATCGCCGTTATAGCATCATAAAAACATAGGGTCTCTAACATTTTTGTGTTTAAGGTGTTTTTCAGTTACAGAAAAAATCACTTATCTCTTCTTCGAAATATTAGTCTGTCTAAGCCTCAATTTACTTGACGATATGACCTAATGGAACGACAAACAAGTATTGATATCAAACGTTACCGACAATGAGAATTTTGATGATCAACTTTTGAACAAATTCAAAAAGACGACTAGATCTATGACATTAACTATCCAAACTGAAATGTTCTAATTAACACACAGAGATAGTGATAAACTTTACGTGGTTTAGAAATGCGTTGAGGGGAACACTAAAATACTTATTATATATGTAAATAAATCCCTTGGTTACAAATCATAATAAGACGTCCTATCGCGTCGTGCGTAGACGAAACTAAACCAGTACCTTTAGAAGACAGATTATTTTATACTACTGTTTCAACTAGGGCAGCTATAAGCTGTTCAAATTAGCCTATGATGTTATTTTTCAGCTTAAACTTTAATCGACTTCTAATAAAACAAGAATGAAATAGTAAGAACACCGTAAATATGACATAATTAAAACAATAAAATATTGCACAATTCACAGGAAGATGAAAGTAACATGCATTTTTTAAGCGCATGTAGTAATGCCAAGAATGAACAAAGAATATGTAATGTATAAATAAACTTAAAAAGGCTATCTTGACAACAAAGAACAATTTATAACCATCTTTAGTACCGAAGCCAATAGTGAGCAAGAATTGTGAACACTGTTTCCCTACTAATAATATGGTTGACAAAAGCATGTTAATAAATGTCTTCATTGTGTGATATACAACAAAAGCATTGATAAAACTTGTCTCTAACGTTGACTTCATATATAAAAAAACAGCAAAAGTAAATGATGAATGTGGTAACCAAAAATGATCAATCAATGCAATTATATGACAAGTGGATAGAATTTAAAGAGATGAGGAAAAAAAATGAAGTTAAAAAAAGCACCAGTGTCAACTTAATGACATAAAATTACGTATAGATATAAATATGTATGTAGTAAATCAAATCTTGCTCAATTTTAATGTAGTAAAAGCTGTAGGCATTAGACAAAAAACTTGATTGTAATTTGTTGAAAGTAATAGAATGCATACGCTGGCCAGGATATTCAATTTGAGAATTGGTTATTAATGCCAATAAAATTTTTAGCTTTAAATCCACACACTAAGCATTGAAAAAATTTCTGGAAAATGCAATATACTTTGTAAATTAGAATGGAAGCATGAGGAAAAACGATGAATTATGAAAGACAATCAAGCACATTGAGTTTGCATTGATGTCGATAGATGATTACGATGTTGATTTTGGCATGAAACACCATTCAACTTTTTAGAATCATAACATCGAAGAGGTTCAACAGTTTTTATCCAGTTGGCGATGTCGTTAGAATTAGTAACTGAAATTCGAAAGAAGAGACATTCAAATAGTCAGTTATGGAACTTTAGATCAATGGTGTATGTATTCAAATTCCAACTATTAATTCTATGGTTATAAACAAGTTAAATCGAATTTGATCTGGATAGGTGGTTAGTATCTACAATTAGTTTTCTAGAGCAATGTAGTTGGAATTCGTGAGCTACATTGAACGCAATGAAATGTTATTCTGTAGAATAATTTAACTAATTACATTCTACTACGGCTTAGTACTATTAAAACCAAACAATTAGAACTAATAACTTCAATTACACAGAATTTACTTGCTTCATTTCTTCTTACTCATAAAGAGGAATTGAACTGACATAAATGATCACCCGACAATTTATGAAGTACACTAACTCAATTAGCTATTTTACCTAATTATCAAAATAATAATAAACAAATTAGGACTTAAAAATCATATTCAGGATAACATGTTAAGCCTTAGGCTTGACCTATTTTTCCAAGAGTAAAAGCATTGACCACAATAGATAGTAAGGATGTGAATCTGTAACCCAGCCGTTCATAATAGAGTGAATTAGAAACTCATACATGATTAGGATAGGATCATATTTCTTCATGAACGATAACTCAAAATGGCAAAAATAATAACGGTAAAATGTGTTATGGATGAAATAACAATTGTATTTAAGTGATTTAGTCAGTCAGTCACTCACAATTAGCGTAGGGGTAAACAAAAATGTCACCTCAAGTTGCCATACCATATCAGTGAACAGAAATGAGATTGATAAGATTAATACTAAGAAAGTCGACATAATAGTAGTATCAATGATGTTGAGGAACTAAACATTGGTGTGATGAAATAAGTTGACAATCACAAACGAAGGTGCTGAAAATGTAAGAATATAAAATAATCTGTCGCTATCCTTCAACTGAACAAAATGAAAGCGATAAATCATTCCATTTACCAGGCACTTGGGTATTAGGGCTAATTATACTACCTAGCTGCTCAAAGCGATCAAACAAACACCTATAATACAAATCTTAGGAAGAAAATATGATTACTGAGTAACAGTAAGTCGGCTTTGAATGTCTCTGAAAAAATGTAGACCCGAACTTTCAAACCATGTTGTTATTGGGACAGTGAATTCGAGAAGAATATTCAAAAGAAGAAATACAGATAAGAGTGAGGAAGAGTTACTTGTGGAGAAAGTATATACTACACAGGATGACGGTTGACGTTTTCTGATAATGTGTACTTGGCATGAGCAGCAATAATTTATTATCAAAGTTTAAGGTTCTTTTTTAATATATTAGTCTACTGAAGGTTCGAATTATCTGATAAGGTGGGGATCAATAAAGTACTTTCAACAAACTGTGGAACTAATCAGATACAGATCTAACATAAAATATTTCAGTACCCATATGTGACAACACGACATCTAGTTAACTACGGTTTAAAACTGTTGTAACAACTGTAACTTTTCTTACTAATCTAGCTGTAAGGCATAATTATGTCTTTGTTCACCATACAAATAAATTTTAATGTTATTGACTGGGTATTAAAATCTAATTATCTCTATAACAGCAACCACTCACGTTGACAACTTAAAACGGTAAACAATAAGAAAAAAACACAAGAAATTTACAGTGGTTTGGTCAACTCACCGTTCATTATGTAACTTTCGAGTAATTTTTCTATTTTGGGGTTTTCAAGAACAGTAGCATAAAGAACTACGAAAAAGGAAATTGATTCAGGATTAACAGTTAAGTATATGTACAAAATAATATCTAATACGCTAAAGAACTTAATGTTGCATACAATTAGTTTCCAACAGACAAGGTCTAGTAAAAATGCTATACAACGAATCACTACAATACATCTTTAGTGGGAAGACATATTTAGTACGGACAACCATTTTCTAAATGCATGCCAGAAATCCAACATACTAATCAATCGAATAAAATGTTTTGAGGTGTTCAGTGAAAAAATGTAGCCCATTTGACTTCTATAAGATGCATATAAAAAGCTAATTATAACAGTGGTAAGCTATGGTATTTACTGTTTCTGATCGAAGGAAAATATGTCTCAATATTTTAAAACGTTTTAATTGGGTCGACTAGTGACAGAAGAGAGTTTTTCTGCTTATTTATAAAATCTGAAATCATTTTTACTTCTAACGATCTTATTCCCTGTTGTAACAGGCTAACTCACTTCAAATGAATGATTTCTTTATTGTAAAGCTGGGATAAAATACTTACATTACCTATTTCTCAGTTCAGTGCGATAGGGATAGTTTAAAATGATCATTTTTGCTTATGTACACTGAAATGTTGCATTAATTAGTCAGTATGTCATAGGCAATTTATGACCTGAAATAAAAATGAACTGACCCAAGTTACTACACCATTCAGCAGTAGAGTGAGAGAGGAAACTATGTAGATGAAAAGCACGAGTGGAAATACTGTTCGTTACACTGTAACGATAAATATAAAAAATGAGGAAGACGGGTCAAAAGTATGGAACAATATTAAGCTTGCTATATCAAGGAAAATCTGCAATAAATTCATCTTTATCAATTTGACTGACAAACCATATAACCTAGGATTTTTAACTGCAGGTGTCGATTATATCACGGATTCTATAGCTAAGAGTAGTAGACATTAACTTTATCGGCTAATTTCATTCTAAGAACTCACTTTGATTTAGTAGACGTAGATCTTGAATGGAAATTCCAACGCCCGGTTTGATTCGATAGGGTATACATAAAAGTAAGGACTAAAAGCAACGACAAATAAAAAAAACAATCAGTGAGACATACAAAACTATACCAGTGATCAATCCACGAATGATAAAATAACCAAACATAAGTAATATGCTTTTATGAATTTAATTAGTAACCATAGAATTAGGTATAATGGCAAGCAAAACAGATCAGAGGAACAAAAGCCTGTTAACAACAGTATCGAATTCCGGTTTCAAAATGTGTCAATAAGTAAAAAAGACGAGAGTATAAAAAAAACCCTAAGATTCTCCTGAAACCATGGTTACAACAAGTGATCAACTAATTAAAAATTTTAAAAGTGACTGTATTATAAATTAAATAAAACAAATACCGATATCAGTACATGAATCAGTAACTCAGGTGACAGAATTAGTGGAATTCACGACTTTAAAGAGACTGTATTTTTCATTAACATAGGATTCGAACTAGCCACCTTGCAGTCTTATGAATAGGCGAGTTATACATATCTAAAACTCGATTTTGAATGATCCGATATGATTTCAGAAACTCATCGACGTGAAGGACTTAAATATGAAGGCAGAAAAATTGCTGACTAACTCACTCAAGGAATTAAAAAATAAAGGTATACTTATTCCTGACATACACGTCTCGCTCAAGCCCCCTGGATCGAACACACAGCGACTATGTGGTTTACCTAAAGTTCACAAGACAGGTCTTCCTCTTCACCCAGTTTTAGATATGTATAACTCGCCTATTCATAAGACTGCAAGGTGGCTAGTTCGAATCCTAAACCCCTTACACAAACTAGCCGTCAACAGAAGCGTGAAAGACGTCTTCGATTTCATTTCTAAAGCGGAACATATGAACTTAAATGGGAAACGGATGATATCTCTAGATGTCGCTTCCCTGTTCACCAATGTACCGTTAACGGAGACTATTGATTTTGTGTGCCAACAACTACAGGAAAAATAAATCAATATTGGAATTCCTGAAGTTAGTCTTAAAGAATTACTTTTGAAATGCACAATGAATGTTCATTTTTTTCTTTAATAACACATATTATAAACAAATTGATGGTATAGCGATGGGTTCGCCTCTGAATCCCATCCTTGTGGATTTTTTTCTGGCGAAACTAGAAAACGAACCTCTCAAAGAGGTTATCAATAAGCTTGATTTCTACTGTCGTTACGCTGATGACACTTTCATCATTGCCGATCAGAATATTAGAAAAGAACAACTACTAGAACTATTTAATAACGAACATCCTGCAATTAAATTTGCATATGAAGAGGAAATAGATAATAAACTACATTTCCTTGACGTTTTGTTAAATATAAAAGAAAATGGTTCCATCAAGCAGAGGTGTGTACAGAGAAAGTTCTTCTTCAAGCCAATACACACATTTTTTAAGCTTTGTGCCTCTTCATTATAAGAGAAACTTAGTCAAATGTCTGGCAAATAGAGCTATTAAGATATGCTCAGTTGACACAATTGATAAGGAATTAGAACACATTCATAATATGTTGATTGAATTGGGATATCCACAGAGTTTCCTGAAGAAACACTTGCGTGTAACAAGCAAGAAAATAGTGACACTAACGGCTAATAAGAAACCTCTTTTCTTGAAGCTGCAATTCTGTGGTGATGTAGCTAGTCATGTATTACGTGATAGACTGACTAGAGCAGTAAAGAGAACGTTTAATGCTGCCGACCTCTGTCTATCGAATTCGACCCGATCTATGGTGATTCCCTAACTGAAGGATAAGTTACCTGGTTATGCTACTTCTATGTGTATCTACGAATTCAGCTGCTCCTGTGGAGAAAGCTATATTGGGCGCACTACCAGGCAACTGAACCAAAGAGTTAATGAACACCTCCCTTCGTGGTTAGGAAAAGGTAATGTCAAGACAATACACAGCTCGGTTCTATCACACGATCGATAGCGGTCATGTAGTGGACAGAAACAAGTCGTTTAAAGTTATTTATCGTATTCCCACTAGTTTTCCTAATGGTGTTCGATCTCGTCTCTTACATATAGCAGAGGCTATAGGAATTCGAGCCAACAAGCCAAGTCTTTGTGTTCAGAAGAAATTTGTAACTCCCTTATCTCTCCCTTGGCCTTAATTAATAAATGAATTTATTTATTTATTCCTTTTTCTAACTTTCTCTTCGTTTATTATTTTTCTTCACCCCCTCCTACCATTTTGTTTTATTTTCTCTCAAATATACGTTTCACGGTCCAATTATCTGAATACTTATTATGAGATCTTATAATTTTATAAATGTTATTTCACTGTCTATATTTTTCTAATCATTGACCTATTTCCGATTATGTAACATTGATTTGAGCTTTTATTATTCTTATCAAAGCTAATGCACCTGTTACCACACTATCAATTTGTACTTTTCACTTATTATGTAATCTTTTTCATTGTTATCGTTGACTCATAAACTACCTTGATTGGTTTAATAATTTTTCGTATATGCATATAAATACTACTGTATATTAGAGTAAAGCCTGATGAGGATCTAATCGAAAACAGTATTGTTAGCTTATGTATGTTGTTCTAAATGTAAAATGACCTTTTCAGAAAATCGTGAATGGTGCCGAATGGAAATGTAAATCAAACCTTCAACACAGCAAAAAACTATGAAAAGTTTACAAAACGATAAGAACCAAATCAAGAATGGACACTGAAAACTTTATGTTCCATATATGTTAAGGACTTTGATATATTATACATGGTTCGTGTACATTTTTCATTTCATTACTGAGATTATTTGTTAGAATCATATATTTAACAACCATTTGAAATAAATTAGAAGCAATGAAGGAACAGAGAACCAGGTAGTACATATATACCACCGATCACTATGTCATAACCAAGTGAAGAACACACAAAACATGTTACTTTTCTCTTGCAGGAATATGTATACATAATGTTGATGTCAGTCAGTTGCAACGTAGAACCTGGCAAGTATATACATCAGTTTAAGTCTCAATACTTCATTAGCACAGAGAGGTGAGATTATCAGCCCAAATATGAGGATAGTAGAGGTAATCGAAAAGATTAGGCATAGAAGATACGATTAAAAAACATAAATTAGTGAAATAAAAGAAAATTGAGCAATTCAGGGAAGACAAAAAATTGATGCATCTGCACTATGGCAAACGATTTTGAGCCATGTTATTCAATTTAACCACTGGTTAAGATAATTAAGTGGACCCCAACTAGGTAGTCTGCACCTATTAACGTGCCTCCGTTAAAATGTCAATGGCTTGATAGACTTATCCTAAGTTTTGATTTGGCCGCCCTTAGCTTTCTTTTAGCTTACTGCTGCACCAGAAAACATCGTTCGTCGAGGTAGGCGGTGGTTAGGCATACGTAGTACACGTGCCAATCACCTCAGTTGATGAAGATTCACTACCTTATCAACCGATTTTCCATTTTTGCCTAGTATTCTATTGCTAACCCAGGCATTATTTACTTCAAAGTCCCAAAATACACGAGTGATGCTTCGTAGACACCTATAATCGAATTCTAGTAACCTTAGAATATATTATATTCCTAATGGTTATGTTTCACATCCATTAAGTAGAAAGGAGTAAAATGATGTGCAGTAAATTTGTACTTTGGTTGGAAGACGGATATCTTGCCCACTCCACAAGTGATTTACGTTGGCAAAAGCCAATCGAGCTTTATGAAACCGTGCTGAGATTTTGTCAGACACCAGACCGTCGGTACTAATGAGAGTCCTAAGATAAGTGAGGCGGCCGATGCGTTCAACAAATTCACTCTCTACCATTAGTATAGGCGCCGACGCAGACCAATCCTGAAGCAACATTTTACATTTGGAAGGAGAGAACCATATCCCAAACATGTTTGGATTATAGCTTAAGGTGGTTAGAAGACTCTGGATTTTGTCAGAGTCTTGCCCAAACAGAAATATGGCATATGTGTATACAAAGTCAACAAGTGAATCTCCTAGTAGATCAATCTCTGAAAAGTCAGATGACGAAAGTGTTATCTCTAAAACCATGTCAATGACAAAGTTAAATATGAGTGGGAAAAGAGGGATATCCTGACCAACACTAGTTGAAGTAACCGATTCCGATGACAGCTGACCAGTAGTGTTTATGGTAGTGTGAAGTTTGATAAACATTGTTATGAATTATTCAAGATGCCGATAAGTTATTACTAAGTTCAACAACAAAAAAATCATACTTACTCGACTATTTTGCGGTTTACCGTTCGGCCAATTAGTAGAGTTGCACAAATTCACGAGAGCTTCATATCGTATTTTTGCTTGTCTGGTAGGTATTGATTTAATGCTTTCTGAAGATAAATCACCACGTTTAGATAGATGTGATTCATTTAGTTGTTTAGAATCAATCGAACTGACTGAGTTGGAAACACTCTTAACATCTGAATGATTTGTCCTGTGAACATGTATTGGTTGTGTTCTGGGTCTTCTTAGTTTTGAATGAAGGTTAAGGGAGACGACATAAGCAACAGAATTATTTTGTAAATCTAAATGAACTGAATTTACTGGGTTTGGTTCATTTCTGACAAGTGATGTGGTGCCTGGTTTCTCGATATCTGGAGATCCAACTAACGATAGTGTACTAGAAGCAGATATATGTGGTCTTTTAGTAAACCAAGGAGTGACACGAAACAAAGTCTAGAGAATCAAAAAAAAATTTTCAACGACAAAACATGGACAGAAAGTAATTATTTTGAAGTTGTACATTGGGCTATAAGCAAAAAGTGACAATCACCATACAAAAAATAACACTCAGTGACCAGTTAGTGTCCAAATGTGTCAAAGGATATGAAAAACATACGATACTTATAATTAGCGCATAAGTTTCTGACCGAAAAAGTTATCAAAACGCAAATTTAGCCAACACTGAAGAAAGAAGCACTCCATATATAGGATGTTTCAAGATTCCAAATATCTGTGCTAGGAATCAAACATAACAGCTCATCGTTTACAGCTGCGAAACGTGACCATTAAGGGTGGGAGATACTGCTATTTGGTCATAGATGTCTTAGAAATATTGCTCGCATCTGCTGAGATCACTGGGTAAGTAATAGTGAGGTTAGATGCAAGGTAATAAAAAATAATGGTAAGTCAGTCGATACGCTTGTGAATCTTTATTAACTGACATGACTGGGCCACGTGTAGCGTATGTCTGAACACCGATTACCACGACGCGCAATGTGGACTAATGTTGGAAATGGTTGGAAGAAAGTTATGGGTGGCCGAGCCAAAATCTGGCATCTGTCTTTGAAGGTACTAACTTCTGATATGAGCAATGTCGGTAGATGCAGACTATTTGGTTGGAGACTCGAGGTGATATGGCTCAGAATCGATCACAATGGCGTCAGTGCATACACTACTTATCTTCCCTTAAGCTATGAGATTAAAATCGTTTCATATCTTTCTTTCTACCAACTAATTTTTACTTTCTGTGCCATATCATTATATGCAATCTTTCTTTTATATATTATCACCACTGAATTCACTACTTCTAGGAATCTGTGTTCATCTTGTTGTGCTAATGAGGTATGGTAACTTGGACCGATGCACATATGTGCCTGGTCGTACATTGTAGTTGATTGACTTGACATTATACACCGAAATGGAAAAATCGGGAAAATGAAAGGAGATAATTATTTCACTAAAAAATAAGCTGCTAGTCAACAAATGCTATGAATTAGTCTTATGATTTGTGGAAAACGGGTTTTTGGGGATTGTCAAATACACGGATTAATAAAATGTAATACAATGTCAGACACCATTGATGTGGTCGAGTGACGATTGCTTACGAGGTGGGATTATTGAGCGAATTCAAAGCGGAGAACAGCAATCCAATCACTCTTGATGGCGAAACTCTGGAAGATGTAGAATCTTTCACATACCTGGAAAGCATAATCGATGAACAAGGAGGTTCAGATGCAGACGTAAAGGCGATGATTGGCAAAGCAAGGACAGCATTCATACAGTTGAAGAACATATGGAACTCAAAACAACATTCAACCAATATCAAAGTGAGAATCTTCAATACGAATATCAAGGCAGTTCTATTGTACGGAGCTGAAACTTGGAGAACTACAACAACCATCATCAAGGTGCAAGTATTTATAAATAGCTGTCTACGCAAGATACTAAACATTCATTGGCCGGATATAATTAGCAACAGCCTTTTGTGGGAGAGAATAAACCAGCTTCCAGCTGAAGAGGAAATTAGGAAAAGACGATGGAAATGGATAGGACATACATTACGCAAATCGTCAAACTACATCACAAGACAAGCCCTAACTCGGAGTCCTGAAGGAAGGCGGAAAAGAGGAAGGCCAAAGAACACATTACGTCGGGAATTAAAAGCAGATATGGAAAGGATGAACAAGAACTAGGAGCTGGAAAGGGTTGCCCAGGACATGGTTGGATGGCGAATGCTGGTGAGCGGTCTATGTTCCTTCACGAGGAGTAACAGGCGTAAGTAAGTAAGCAAAAGCCTAGGATCGCAAAAAACAGTACACTAAAAACTGGTAAAAATGGATATTAACAGATGATGAAAACGGTTAGGATAAATTGAGTGCCTCAAACGGTGGTAAGAAGACTAGATATGGGTAATAAAACTATCCTACCTAACATGTTGATAAACGTAATCTTGTCGTACCGATATATGATAATAGCAGGAGCACCAACCTAAGGAATGGACTTGTAAATTACAGATCAAGTGACTTGGGCTTAGTCTCTTGTCAACCAATTCACAAAATGTATATGTATGGTCGAACTACATAATTAAAGATACGCCACTACTGAGATAATTATTTACTACGGAATAACAGGACATAACAAAAAGGTCGAAATCAAATCTAAAAAGACAAGGGATTTTATGGTAAGAATGTCTAGAGTATACTCTGTAATTTCAAATTTTTTGTAAAGTTAACTCATATGAAAAATGTTTATGAAGACTAAATAATGAGGAATGATGACATATAGAGATCCTGTCAGTCACACCAACCAACTATGAGTAAAATTGTTAATAATAAAAGCAGGGACAGATAATACCATTGATTTATCATATATTTTGTTAAAAACTTGGAAAGGATGTTATAGGTTAAAAACTGACATGATACATATGTGTGCTGTGACGTGCAGCGACCGAGATCTGATATTGATACATGGTATGCTATGCGCTAACCCCCAACTGAATACTTGAGCGAGAACACAAGAGTGAGCGGAAAGTGTATTGGACTACGGAATAAAATGAACGAATACTCATATACCAATATATCCTTAGGAAGTTGACCCATAGATCTCAATGGAAAGCAACTGTCCTTTAGTTCACTTCTGATTGCCATAGACTGGCCTTTTGCTACTTCTGATTGGCTCTCTATATCAATATGCATAAACGAAGTTTTGGTTTAATTGTTTAGAAAAATCCGACTATTAGAAAGATGATACACATGTTAAGGTGTTCGTTTCTCAGTGAATAAAAATTAATATAACGACGATCTTGTGTTTTTGTATTCGTTGGGGGATGATAACCTTAATTTAGCATTTAGCCTGAACAAACATTAAATGAGTGGTTTTAAAACAGTTCGTAATTCCAGACAAATTGATCATTAAATGATTAATAATTGTGGAGATCCTTATCTCAACGTAGATCTTAATGAATCAAGTTGCACACAAAACTGTCTCCTACTGATTAGCCACAAAAATCGAAGTGAGAATGCATTCTATGAAGTGTTGATTAGTGACCAAATCACTTCGGTAAAAAATCACTCAAAGCAGCATCCTTGTTGATTTATCGGCAGAATTTTATTATATTAAACAGCTTGAATTCTTTGATAGTTGGCAACTGAAGAACACTTCATACATAGTTAGTACTTGGTCAACTTGTTGATATCTATTTCTTTTTGCAGTGGTGTTCAAGATTCTTTGTATTTATCGTATTTCTACGTGTGTTATGTTATGGTAGGATCAGTAGTCTCACTTTATTAGCTATTCATCAGAAAAAACAATTTGGAACACCCAACAAATGAGTACCCATAAATCTAAATTAAAAGTGATAATCACATGTAAAAGCTCTCACTTTGGAACGAATCAAGCTTTTGGCTGTTGCTAGAAGAGCTGCTTTGGATGCCTGAGTTTTTCGCTCGTGGACCAAGTTAAGTAATATAATGAAGTCATCACTGGCTTCACGAAGCATTAAAAGCTCGTCTCGTTCCGCTAGAGAATCCACTAAGCAATCTGAAAGTTGCATAATTTCGTCATTCATTTGCTGAACATAAAGCTTGAGAACACTGGTTTTCAAATTCTGAAGGTCTGAAAAATTATTTAAAGTCAGATACAAAAAGGCATTTTATGAAAATAGTTTGCCTAGTAAAGTTTTGTGAAGCAAAGATGTGAATTCATTTCATTTCGTTTGTTCTGAAACTTACATATACGTATTAATTTATCTAGATATATAAGATGTCCCATAGATATGAATCTGTATGTCACATGCATAAAGTCATTTAATTCACCGATGAATAATTATAAAATGTTTTAAAAAATTTACAATTGGTGGCAAATCCACAAAAGCCAGGTTTAGTTCATGATTTAGCGGGTACCATAAGTTAAAAAACGAGTCTTATTTATTTGTACCGAGATTTTATTAGTTGTCAACTTATCAGGATTGATGTGGTTCTAGAGATCGGCTGATTCATCATGTCAAAAACATTGATTTATGTGTTGTTTTGAGCCACATTTTTGTCCAGGTTTTCCAAGCCAAAGTAGGCGAGATAGATTTAAGATCATCAACCTTATAGATGAAAGTTGATTGCGGTAACCACCAAACCGCTGATAAATATATTAATATACTTCATCCTCTACAGTCAAAATACGTACTACGACAGACCACACTTAAAACAAAATATTGCATTGGTAGGCAGGAACTAGTGATCTATAAATACTTTCATCAAGATCTTTATTTGACAGAAATACACTGAGTCAACCGTTAGTTAGTCAGGAAGTGGTATGCAGAAGAATCCTAAAAGCCGATTTCCTTAATGTTAGCGATGAATTTATTAGGTATGTACAAGAGTTAAATTGAGAATCCACACAAAAAGTATTAACCACTTTGAACTACGAGTGACTTGGGGAGATTCACAACGAATGCTAGAATCACTTTTGAACTTCCTGAAACTTCGTTTTCCCAAGAGTATTTAGAGCATTACCAGTACTTTTTGAAATATGAAAGCCGTAAAATGAGTTTTATTCCAAACATGGGATATTTAGAAGACACTTTTGAATTATTTCTATAGAAGATTAACTGAACTATGAACAATAATAACGGGGGTATATTGTTATACCAAATGCCCTGGTACGGCCGAGTGTAGTCATTTCTCCCTCTCGAAATGCTCTCACATGACCACGCGTATATAGCCTCTGCCAGGGAAGTCCTACTAACTGCCTTCTCGCACCACGGGTGTTGTTTACGAAATTGAGAGGACGAAAAGCGAATGCCCGATGCTTTAACCGGGTCGGCGGACACGGAGAGTCCACCTAGGGGAGTTGGAAAATCCTGATTTAAAAAGAAAGGTGTACATGGGCTACAGTATCCTGAGCGAACAAATAGCGTATGAATCAATTATCGGTCACCGGCTACCATGGGACTGCATCTCCTTACGTTGCTCTACTGTCTTGTGGATCAAACCTTTAGGTCAAAGGCTCTGAGCGTGGCCCCTTGAGAAAACCACCTGCTTCGGTTTGGGCACCCGTGCAGTATCACAGCCCTCACACAAATCAAATTAGATTTGTGTGGCGCATATGTATCTGGTGCCCCTTTGTACCGATATCTATGTGTTCAAATAAGTAAATAAATAAAACTGGATAATAACTAATTTAGTATTTCACTATGTACATTTATACAAAACAAATACTTACCATCTACCCAACTTTGAGTTTTTTTCAAAGGTAGGGAAGGATGGTGAGATTGGAAAATGTCAAGGATGTTTTCATCATCAAAATCTTTAAAATAACTGTTTAGCTCTTCGTCGGTGTTTGAGATTCCACTATCGGGGATTTGGGCCAATGTATTTGGCAAACCTCCATCAAGTGTTACTGAACGAGGACTAACTGACACGGATGACAAGGATAAAGTAGTAACAGTGCCTCGTCCTGAATAAATAGATTCGTTTGAGTAATTTAAAGCCTGTGAGAAAAACAAGAATGTCAATGAATAAGCTGATATATTCAGACAAAACTTTAGTGGCAATGCCTCAAACTAATCGGTATTCGAAAGAAATAACTATAAATTATTGTGAAGTTATAAATTCTCAATACAAGACGTGAATGAATTAATGCACATATAGAAAAATGACCATTACCTTAAACATAACTACCCGAATGAATCAGCATAAAACCTGGTACAATACAAGAGCTTAATTTTTTTCCACTGTCTGAAATTAAGCTGGGTCCTAATGCAAAGTAGATTAGAAGCAGGATTTAGCACTTGGGTATAAAGCGCGCACAATACATTTTTATTCAGGTCACTCAGACGATGAATCCGATTCCAAGTATTTGGTTCAACCCATGTAGAGCTACTAACGAGAAGACAAATATTTAAAGGAACAAGGGAATTTTGGTAGATATTCTGATGAGGGCGAAACAACTTTTAGCAGAATGTGTAAGGGGTTATCAAGCGTCAATTTCTAAAGGCATAATGTTATTGTAGGTTACGTTATCAACGAAAAGTACCGAAACACGTTTCACCTCGTTATCTTCATACTGAAAGGTAAAAGCGGTAAGGAACGTCACTAAGTATTCCTTGGTTTCTCAAATCAACGGAGTAAGAACACAAGTCCACCTCCACTCGGGCTTAACAACGTATATCACAACGTGGGTTTTTAAGTTTACCATAATTTTACCAACAGAAGTACGAAAAAACTTAAGTCGGATCTAAGCTTAAGTTATAAATCCACAATTTTTTGAAAGTAATAACAATTATTACTTAACCTAATAAACATGTAATAGTTTGCGCACAGGATCATAAAAAGATTAGCCTTAAAAATTTCGTCTTAAAAGGGAACACTAGTTTTACAACTGGAAGTACAAGGTGATCAACGTCTGAATCCCTTAAATTTGTAGAGTGAAGGTTGCTGATTTCGCTATCATCTGCTACCTAGTTTAGTAATAATAATAATAATGGTGGCTCTATTCAATATATGTTAGGTTTAATATGAAACTCTCAGCATACAATATTAAAAGGTTTCTCTTACTCTTTATACCACAAAAAACAATGGTAATCGCATACATTAACATATGAAATAAGTAAACAAAATATTTTTCAGAACATAAGAATCTTTACGGCAGTGAATGTGCAACATGTTTATGGATATGCTTCTGATTAAGTCAACTCTTACAAAACGTTCGTCGTGTGGTATATGTGTTAGGTACAGTATTGTTAGGCTTCTGTACTTTTGCTCGTATGCACGGAGACTCATATATATTGAGTCTCCTACTGGAAGATCAACAGGATTTGAATGGACTAGATGGTTAGTACCTGACAAAATAACTCGCCAGCAGTTTGTAAGATTTCAAACGTATTCATAATGACAATAAAAGATTTACCACATACCTAACCAACTGCCTTTGGCACTTCCGGCAGCGTTTAAACATAAAAAGTTTAGAGGTGTAGTTAATAGAGTAGCGTTGAATGAATAAGTGCTTTGTGGAAGAAACTCTAGAGTGACATAGAAAGCTCATGGAATTAGGATGGAGACAAATCAAACCTAACAAGTAGGTTTTAATTGATTGCAGAATGAGTGACCTACAAAACTCATGTATTCCAAACCCTGACGAAATATAATTACTTTTGCTGTGTATGTAACATTTTGTATACTGGCATTTTATTTTACTACACAAACCCTTTTTTGTTGACCAGTTATCAATCTAATCGGAGGCCCAACCCATGAAGTTAGCTTAGCCACATCGATTTATTAAAAATAATCTATCCACTATTGCAACAACCTCAAACCATGTAACTTATTATCGAATCCTCAAAGCACATTCTTCATAAAAAAACTACGAACTCGAGAAAACGTACTGAGAAAGGAAGATGAAGACAATTACTATCAACTACGAGAGATTGGTAGATTTTAGTGCGTGACCGAACAAATCAGTGCAAATAATCGCATTCGGAGAGTCCTTTCATTAAAATTTCTGGAAGTGGAAATAGATCAATGTTACCAACCGTGGAGCCTATAAGATGTCTACCGGGAACTAGTATTTTAAGAGCCGCTGGTTATTAAACATTTGTTAAGTTTTAGAAAACATTCGGAAGAGGGAAAGCACGGAATATAGGTGAATCTATGGTTCATGAACTCAACTTGTTTCAACTAATTCAGAGATTAGAAGTGATACTGTACTGGTTGTTGAACACTCGAGCTGTAATATTTAGCACCTTTACCTACACGTGTGATTTTACTCGGAGAACCAAGAATCATATATACTGCGAAGGCAACAGCTTATAGCTTTAAGAATGTTGACATTTGTTCTGGCGTTGCACCATACTAAGGAACAGATTTGACTAAACATTTTTTTGGTTTCCGTTAAAGACCAATGTCTTCAATGAATTAGTCAACGACCTAAACATCGTATGTCGCACAAACGTTTTTGACTATATCATCGAGGTAAACGAGCTTGGCTTTTACGTGAGTGATAGCAGTTAATCTGGTGATAATTAGCAAATGGCTTTATGGAAATACTGAAATCTTGTAATGGTTTGAGATAAAGTCCACAAAGAGAACAGACAGATTATACGACTACTTAGTCAACTTACACTGCATGTTTGTAACAAACTTGTTTTTATAACTCCATCTTCAGTTATTCCATCGGCATCTGCAAGTTCGAATTGATCCTGAAGGTAAAGGAATAAAGAAGAGTAGCGTACAATACATGAGAACAGAAGAGACAGAAACAAAGTGGTTTATGTTGACGTTCTCAAGACCCCGAATAGATACATTGTCTATTTTATGGGCCTGAGATGGTGAAAATGTTTGGGGTTTTCTACTCCTCAGGATATAGTAGTAAAATAGGTGACGGGATAATAACAAGTATAACTCCACAAACCTCAGGAACGAACGTTATTGGGTTACTTGAAGTGTTTGGTGAATACAATACTATATTAAAATTAATGGTACAATTGTTGAAACCCAAACGGTGGCTTAGAACTTCATGAACACATCAAAGTTCACTAACTAGTCATCGTCGTAAAAAATAATGAAATTTACGCAGTGTTTTGTAATATAAAATTGCCTATGTGCAATATCGACGAGAAATGCCTAGTAGCAAATCAAACGCAATTTGTCACATAACCACCAATTGTATGCTTCGTCAAATGCCAGATATTTCGATAGAACAGTGTTAAGTGTGACTGGTTTAACATCTGTATTTTAATTTCACAGATCTGGTAATAGGACATGTATATTAATAAGTCAATAAAATACATTCGAATGTGACATAATTTCGAAGTGATACCTAACGTCTTGATGATATTTTTGTTGTAATGGGTGTCGTGTGTGCCCTGAATATTGTCAAGTGAGCCTGATTTCTTTGAAGACATTGGTTCTAAAGGCTATAAAACTACAAAAGTCATACAACTGGCGCAACTTGAAGCGAACTATGCAGGGATAGCTTAGACTAATTGAGCTTATTGGTCAGAACCGGTTATTGTATACATGAAGCTGAAGATTGTGGGGGTAGCGGAGAATAAAATCATGCCTAATTTATCGCACTATCTCTAAGTATATGTTATTTAAAGTATTTATGCATTAGACGAATGACTATAGTCACGACGTAAGTATACTCACGTCATACTTATAACATATGACTTGCAAAAACATGATTTAGTGGAAATCATCTATTGAGACGGAAAAATAAACTTACGAGATCATACAAATTAACGTTACTTGGTAAGCTATGAAGCGGGTAAGATTCAGTGGGTACGAACTCTTTCGCAGCTGCAGCCCACCATTGCCTAACATGTTTATGCACGGCAGTTCACTTACTTAACGTCATTTAAAGTTGGAACATTTCCTGAAAAATTAATCTTTTGTGCGTTTTCAGGGTCCACGTCAAAATTTTCGAAACAATGATATACCTTTTCATCAAAATTCCCAATAAGGTCAGTGAGTGAATCTTCAAAAGAGAAGCTAGCATCGAATGGGATTGATGAAACTCGTTTTATTTGATGATCAGTGTCAGCAACTAATGAGGATGTCTCAGAACCGTCAAAATCATCACATGCACCACCACCCTCGAAAGGTGCTAGCGGTGCTCTAGTAAACAAATCCATACACAATGTGTTAGCGCCTATTCCTGAGCTCATAAAAACAACTCTATAACTCAGTATGATTATAGTGAATAACTTAAATTTGATCAAATTGTACATCTTTTCTGTGTGGAATACTGATACATGAAGATTTCGTTGATTTGACTTTGTCAGTCGGCAAAACCTTTAGATGGACAGTAGACAATAATAATCAAACTTGAAACTTCTATGATATTGTGGACCGTCCATTCCTTATGGGTTTGCGTTTAGGTTGTAGGAGAGAATTTATGGATAGGTATATGTAATGTGGTGGTAAATAAATATCCGGAGTCGGCATTTCTGAAAACATATTTCATTGTTTTTGTGTTTTAATAAATGCCTGATGTGTTGTGTTAAGGCTTGTCACGATATTTTTCCCTGACCAGGCTAGCGTTGGGGGTACCCAAGTGGGCATACGTTCTCCCCCCCATTCACCATGGCCTCCTTTCTTTACTTTCAAGTGATTTCATTATTAAATAACACGACTGTGCCATTCTTCTGTATCCATGGAGTTGTAGATGCGAATAAATCTCCAACATCAGTAGCTCTGTCTTCGATATTTGATTCTGGTCACATTAATTTTAATAAACTCACCTAGCTGAATAGGCTCGGTCACGCATACGTACTAGATCACGAGTAAGTACATTGTGCTTCACATCTCCTACGACCACTATTCAGCTTAAATTGATCTCTTCTCGATATATCGACAGCCTATAAAATATGCCTTCAAACCTTTATGCTTCTGACTTCTGATTTGACTGGGCTGGTACACTGCGATCATATAAGGTGTTACTGGTTATTTTGTCAAACTCCGAATGCTCGTGGCAAATTTAGGGTCTAGTATAGTTGTTCTTTCAGCGGTTCGGAAAACCAATAGGATGAATCACTACTTGATAAATAAGGCGGCAAAATATCAACATAATGACAAGTCTTCTTTGAAAGCAGAACTAGAGAATATAGCATACTAATTTTCTGTCATCAGATTCCTAAACTATCTCTTTTGAAAGTGAATTCTACAACTTACTGATTGTAACCATGGTATACGTGTCAGATCATTCATGCTCTAATCTTAATGAATGTCTGCAACAGCTTAGGTTGGTTGCTTAAGAGTTCACCTCAAACAACTAAGCATATGTCAAAACAGTATAGTTCAAGTATTCATTCACTTCCGTATTTTGTATGGGCGTTATATTTCCTATTATCTTATATTGGATTTTGAGAGGCTTTGTTTGTCTGAACAAACAATACCACGCTCCACTGTGACTGCGCGAAGATCTAAATAAAGGCCTATTCACTACTTGTCTGGTTTCTTCTATCAACAATACAAGGGTTACTTAGTGGCATGAAATGTTCACTTAACTGCAGTTCAGTACTTGGGATGGTTTGGTAAAGGAATGTTTAACGGTTAACAAATCCAAAATATAAGTAATTTTATACATCATCAACACCAATTCAGACTTCATCAGTCCCATTGGACGAACCCCCAACTGAAATCGCCTAGTAAATTATTCACTCTAGATCGTGATTGAGCATGCCGGGCTACAAATCTTTTACAGAAACTAATCAGCTTAGATTACATACTTCTCGATACATCAACCATTATCTGAAAATATCTTCACATCTCTTCACTCATGAATTCTGCTCTAGCTAACTTTGATATCCTCGAATAAAAAGATAACCTGGATAATAGCGCTGCCATTTATTGCATATCCATAACATGTTTAGTGATGAACCTCAACGTGATCTGATGCCACAAATGACAAACCGTTTGTTTTTTTATCGTAACATTTCGTATATTCTCCTGCATATGTGATATTATTTTATGTTCTTGAGTTTTTCCCGAATACTTATATATTTTATTCTTATTATGTCGGGACACACATAGACGTACAAAGATAAAGGTGTCTACACCCACCACCTTGCAACTTATGTTATTCTAGTCTGACAAAATTGAAGCCTGGTTTTGCTACCACATACACTGACCTCCAGGAACATATTGTGACAGCCCCACATACACAGTTCCACATGATAGTGGAGAAACTACTGTGTGACTTCAGCAATTACGTTACAACTAATATTTTACTGGTGAACTAACCAACCAATAAAGTTCATGCCAACTTTTACCTAGTATCGAATTAGCACACTGATCGCCAACAGAAATATTGCTTCGTATGAGGTAGGTAATTGACAATCAAACTTTTGACGAAGACTTATTAAGCCAGATCTTTCCTCTCTAATCTTCCCAAACAGCTGTAAGCCATTTTTGTTCTATTTCAAATTTACTCTGTAGGTGAACTAGTATCATCTGTTGATTAGAATCTGGCGATAAACAAAACCCTCAAAACCGAGTGTTGCTCCATCAAGGAGGCACAGTCGATCCAAGATGAAGTCGCGAATTTCCACAATGCACCCACTCGTTTACTTGACGTGTATTATGACCACGGACGATCAAGAAGTCATCATCAAGAGAAAAAGTGATAACTTTGATTGATGTTATTACCACAAAAATAGTATTAAATGTCTCAGAACTTCATAAAGCCCTGGAGTTTCCCTAGTCTAAAGCCTACCAACACAGCAAGTCTACCGAAAAACCCTCACATTAAAACGCATCAAATTCAGCTGCAGACAACTATGTTCGGTGTCTATGGTACGAACTCAAAACTTTGCTATCTCGTCAACACTGGGAGAGATGTTACTATCCTTCTTAGAAATCTTAACGATCGTCTATAAAACAAGGTCTACAAACCACAGGGTGCAAATCAAAAGACGATACACACATATGATAAAAGAGACATTTAGCTGCATTTTCCCGATTTTATTCATGATAATTTAGTTGTCCCAAGAGTATCGACTAAATCGGTATCGCCTTACAATGGCTCCGAAAACGCGGCGTTACTTTAAACACTCATGATGACACATTTTTTCACCGTCGACAGTTACACGGAGCACAGAATGACAGTTCAAAAACATAAACCTTAAACGTCACATATTACTTAAATTTCTCAAGTTTTCGATTCATTGTTAGACCTTGTAGCTTATGCTCACGACTAAATGTGCACTGAAACAACACAAACATCTATTTACACCTCATGCTCCTCAGCAATTTACCTTCGACATAGACGCAATGAGTATAAGTAGTCTGAGAAGGGATAAAATAATTCTTTTCTACTTTCTAGAATTCCTTTAGCACACTATTGAATTCAGTCCAGCATCCGTAACGCCTGTTTAGTATTATGTACCAGAAAAACGCCTCGCTTACATCGACTGAAATATTCCTTGAACATGAAGCGCCACAAACAGCATTGAGTAGCTATTAAAAAGGTTATTCCTTGCATTGACACTTTGCAATGTGAAAAAAGTACCAGGAACATTTAAAACTTACTAGTTACTTGACATTTCGTTTCAATTCTTGAATAAAACAGTGATTCACGATAATTCCGCGTTTCTAGAAGTTAAGTTAATACGCTGTTTTATTGGTAATAATTTATTCTGAAATAACAGTTTGTTATATGAGGCATGCCTGTTTACAGGCAAGATCAGAGGGTTATAGAAGATACAGTCTTCAATGTAGAAGGTTACTCAGGTTGATATTTTATAAGGTACATTTGTCATGGAATTATGGGGAATAAATCTTCTCACATGTGAATTTATATAATATTAGTAAGACTAGTATTGTAAAAATGACAATTTGCGCACTTTATGGAGGTTGCGTTGCGACGTGCGACTGATGGCTGATAATAGATCTACGTACAATTGAAAGCTTCTATAAACCGCAAACCTATAACCTTCTGGAACTGCTGAAGTATCAATGATGGCGCAGGACGAAGTCACTCGTTTTATATGTGTTTTCGGTGGCATATATCAAGGGAAAGAAAGGTAGGTTAAAAAAAAAAAAAGGAAGGGAGGCGAAGCAGAAAATGCTCAAACGTAATAAATTGAGTCATTTGTGGTGTAATAGTTAAAGTATGACTGCTTAGTCTAGTTAGCTTTTATTAATTTACTTTTTAAACAACAGCATCCTAATAGGTTAAAGAAAACAAGCGTAAATACTGTATGACTGGACAAAGAACTGTATGGATAGAAGTGGTTCGAGAAAAGGCTGAAAGTATAAAAATGTACGTAGTTTTAAAATATGGTACTGAAAACAGTATTCTGATGCATGAATGGCTGTTGATTTTATAGGGTCATGAGCTGGCTATGTTCTTATCAAGTTGTCTATTTTTGCTTGCAGTAGGATTACTCGGTAGGAAGTAAAACCAATTCAACATCACAAACACTATTTAAAGGGGTATTTTGCATAATAAGTTAGCGAAAATATCATTGGTTCCTGGCATCCCACTTGGCGATAATGAGCAGTAATTAAACAAAGTGTTCTGCCACACATGCATGTGTGGATAGAAATTATCTCCCCACCATCATGTTTGATGGTCAGTAACGCCACCCTCCCCCCTTTTGCGATGTTAGGTTCTTTTATGTTTGTGGTGTGTATAAAAATGGCCCTAATCTAAGCTTCTTGTTGAATACGCTCTCTACTAGTTCCATGTTGCAAGCAAATTAGATGGTTAAAGCTTGTGTATTGTGGGTTAGACATCCATTTAGTATATCACTCTGTTAATGGTGAACTAATGGTATAAATTATGAGATACCGATCAGATTATATGTGGTTTGTAGATGGTGAGGACATAAAGCAGCTCATAAAAATACAAAAGGCATATGGTTGTAAATTTTCAGAGTGGAAAAACAAAACATTGTGCAACGCACAAGAATTTAGGACATAATGAGCTTCTTACAATTGGCCCTAGTTGATCAGCATCCATGAACTTGGTGAGTTATATAACTGCTTGCAATGGGAAAAAGGACATGACAATTAGGAAGAATAATGCAATCTTAACCATTAGAGAGATTCGGAATCTCATATTGAGGAGTAGGAGTATAAGGTTATAACCAATAATCAATGAATAATGAGAGAAGTTAAACCGTGTATTCTACCATTTGGTTATATTTATAATAATTACAATTGTGGTTCGTTATATTCATGATCAATCTAGGTATTAGGCAGTCCATCATAAAGTGCCTCATTGGTGGGCGGAAGTTCAGGTCAGTGTCAAGTAAGTGTTATTAGTTTTTTGAACTTTGTGATAGTGTCACAGTTACGGATAGGTTTTGGCAACCAGTTCTACAAAAAAATATACCGCACTGTAAAATACTCACAACGCATGGGTTTCTGATGCGTTATAGTAAGAGCTATGTATTCGTTGTTTCTTAGTCTGTAGAATGGGTCATAGATCATAGTTTGGCAGTAAGTTAGAAATGTGGGTACATATATAGCTTTGTTCTAAGGAGTGGTGCTTAAATTTACCTGTGTGGTCGAGAGTGGAGTCACATCACAACAGGTAGCGTAACAGGCGTCTATGAACATATTCGACTCTTGTCTGTTTTATTCTTGTTTGGGAAGATAAAGGGGCAATATTCAAGAGAGGGTCGTACACATATTTCGTAGCCTCTGTTGTGAAGAACTTTTTCATTGTGAAACAAATTAGCCGTCCATATTTAGAAATAATAAACGAGATACATTCTTCAAATTTTAGGCTTCCTGTGTAATTAATCCGTAGATCGCGTACTGATTAGAGTGTTTTGGCCCTACTTTTATTCAATTAAAGTTGTAGTTCATATAAATGTCTTCTAAAATGCATGATCCCACACTTGTTGAGGTTAAATGGTAATTGCCATTTCTCACTCAAGATAGTTAGGTTGTTGAGGTCTGGCATGCACTTTCACTTAGAGCCCCAGGATTAAAGCTGTGTATTATTTTGAGATCATAAGCGCATAAGTATGTTCAATCAAGTTTAATGATGTTATATATATATATATATATATATATATATATATATATATATATATTATTACCGGTACGTTTGAAGTTTGCGTTACGATAACACGGTATCTAATCTATATTGTTTAAATATCGTTGAATTCTTCATTTATAACTCAGAAATAGCCTTAAAATCTATACTTAAAACGATATGGGTCGACTGTCAAAAAAACGAGCCCGGAAAAGCCCTAATACTTCAGATAATAACAATTCTGTTATTACCTATTCCCCACGTTCTGCTACTCCTTTTGAAGCTGATAATGTTGCGATTGATCTTACACCACATCTGATGCTGGATGACTCTGTCTCTAATTTAATAATGAGTTCCACTACAAGATCTAGGAGTATCGATAATATTAAGAGTGAATTAAACACTGTCTTTAAACAACTAACCGACATGCATTCTAAAGTTGAGTCACTTGCTAGCTCTTTATCAAAGCATGATGATTTGAAACAAGAAATAAAGACATTATCACCCCTTAAGCTGCTCCTGTCAAAAGATATCGTTCCTGCGGAACTTGATGACATAATACAAGCAGAATCTGTTATCGACTTTATCGCTAATGAAGTTACCAAGCGAATAATCTCTCGTAATAACGTGATTATCTATAATATACCTGACAGAATCCCCATTAAAACTGTGAGGAATTCGATATTAAAAGCATCTAACCTTCAGGATAGTCCATGCCAATGCATTCGACTCAATAAAAAGCACCAGAAATACTCGTGCCCGGTCTTGTTCAGATTCGACTCTCATATAGTAGCTGAACGGTTAAAAGAATCCGAGAGGCTAATCTGCGCGCATACGAAATTTAGAAACGCTCGTATAGTCCCAGATAAGACCACCAACCAAAGGCATACGCAAAAACGTACCTTGAACGAAAATAAAGGTGTTGATATCACAAGAAACCACGATGCATCAGCTGCTGGATCCACTGATGCAGCTACCCTATCTGGTGTTCTCCAGTACTCTGATATACCAACAAAGAATGCTAATTTGCCTGTTACGTCTATAGTGACATCTGATAGCCAAAGTATATCTAATGACGTCACTAATCCGATATCACCCAGTTTACCATTAGAAGCCCATAAGCAAGTATTTATTTCTAATGCTACAACTTTTAAAAATGCTGCCAAGATTAAAATACCTTTGCCACGTAAGAAGAATGTAAGTACAGAACCTTCTGGTTCTAGACCCTATATCAAAAATACTACGATGACCGTACCAAATAAAAATAAGACTGTACTTCCCGACACCATGCTTCACCTTACGCATCGTAGGGGAGGTTATAAGGGCAGACTTGCTTCAAATGTTTCACAAGATGGCCACTGCAATCATTATGTAAGCAGGCCTAATACTGTACAGACCACAATGAACCAACGCACACTACGGTTATCCTCAAACGCTTTTAATAATAAACCTGTAAGATGTAACTATTCTCAACACTTTCCCATAGGGCAAGATGGTTTACTAGGTTACTCAACATCGAACGCTTTAAATAATAAACCTGTAAGACATAACTATTCTCAGCACTTTCCCATTGGGCAAGATGGTTTACTAGGTTACTCAATATCAAACATTTTAAATAATAAACCTGTAAGACGCAACTTTGCTCAACACTTCCCCATTGGGCAAGATGGATTACTAGGTTACGCACCATCAACCCAACCCCAACAGGCAAGTGCCTGTCTTAACTGTCCGCCTAATCAAGCTCTACAAATTAACCCACTTTATCAAAATACTGATTTTTTTGGCCTTCAGAAATCCCTGGTCCCACTAGCAATACAGTTTGTTCAAGCGATAGCCCATACGATCAGTCAAACATAATAAACCATAGTCTATGCAAATCCAAACCACATAACATCGACAGTGAAGCTCTCGGTTTTTTTACACTCCACACTCCCTTTTTAAACTTCTTACTTATCAACGCACGTTCACTTCTAAACAAAATTTCAGCCTTGAGAACATTAGCTTTTCTAGCCAAACCTTCTTTCATACTTATCACTGAAACATGGTGCTCTCAAGCAGTATCTAATTCAGAATTAAATATCCAGAACTATCGACTTTATCGCTGCGACAGAGAAACTAAGCGAGGAGGTGGTTGTATTATATATGCTTTGGATACCCTAACAACTAATAAAGTTGAAGATAGTGTCCTGAATAGTTTACCAGAATCAGTCTGGATATCAGTCAACACCCTGAATCATAATCTACTACTTGGATGTATATACAGAGCTCCTGATAGTCTGAATAGTGGGAATGATCTTATGATCAATGCATTCATACATGCATCCTCTCTAAACTTTAATGCTAAGGTTATCACTGGGGATTTCAATTATCCTGGGATCAACTGGAGTACTGGTAGCTGTCAGACATGTAATGATGAGTTCTCGGCAACCATTAACATGCACTGCTGGTCACAGTGGGTTCGTGCCCCAACTATAGGCGATAGTATACTCGATCTAATATTTAGTAGAGATGTTATACCACTATCTGTAAAAGTGTATGATGAATTTGAAAGCAGTGACCATAAGATAGTAGTTTGCGCTCTCCCTATCTATCTCTCTTATAACCCACCCATTCAAAAAACCTGTCAATATAGAGACTATAAGCATGCTGACTGGGACCTCCTGCATTCATTGATTAAACTATCAGACTGGGATAACTTTTTTTCATGTAATAGTCTCATGGATGCTATCGATGAATTCTATCTGATCATTAACTCCTGTTTAGATTCCTGTGTACCTGTTAAAACGTACAGGTTCAGTAAACCTTACGAATTATATATACCAGCTAAATATCGTAATAAACTAAAACGCCTACAGAATCGTTATTTTAAGTCAAACGACTTCACAGCAGTTGCACAAATAACAATAATTTTTAATCAAATTAAAGAGAAACATAGGTCAAAAGCCATTAATGAGGAACTGTTAGCCCTTAATACTAACTCGAAAGTACAAAACTTAACTCTCCTTTTCAATAAACGCACTAAAGCAACTCGTAATGTTGATATACTGTGCATCCAGCATAATAGCACTTTTATATACGACTCAAAAACCATGGCCGATCTTTTCAGTAGTACATTCGCCAATGTTGTAGAAAACATAAGTGGCTATGGTTCAAGAGCTATGTGCGTGACTAGCAACTCAATAAAATCTATCTCATTCACATGCATGAAAATTAGTAAGGCTATAAATACACTTAAGCTTTCGAAAGGTCATGGAGTAGACGGGATTTCATCATTTCTCTACAAATATGGTGGTCCAGATATTCCACTTCTTCTTCTCAAGCTGTTTACTCTCTCTATGGAAACCGGTTCTTACCCCTATTGTTAGAAAACCGCGTACATCATACCACGTCACAAATTTGGAGATAAGACTGACATGAACAATTACCGGCCAATAAATATTACTCCAGTTATTTCTAGGATTATGGAAAAAATTATCAGTGATGAACTTTCCAACTATTTACTTGCTGGAAAATTTATCAATGATACTCAACATGGATTTCTTAAAAATCGTTCTTGCATGACATGTCATTTTGACTTCTTTAATTTAGTTTATTCTCTACGTAGCCAGGGTTATCTAGTCTTAGTGCTATATCTGGACATTTCTAAAGCCTTTGACATGGTTAGCCACCAACTTCTTATAGGTAAGCTCGCATCTTATGGGGTTCAAAATCCTTTGCTTGCTTGGCTTGATTCCTTTCTCAGCAATCGATACCAAATAGTCAAAATTAACTCTTCATTGTCTAACGCTGTCCCTGTTAGAAGTGGAGTAATACAAGGTAGTGTCTTAGGTCCTTTGCTCTTTTTAGTGTATATTAATGATATTTGTGAAAGTTTTTGTGTCGGTAAGCCCCTTCTATATGCAGATGATCTTAAAGTAGTATATTCATTTTCTCCACATGACCTGAAAAATATACGAAATTGCGTCAACATGGAGCTTAACAAGGTAACACAGTGGTGCTTGAAATGGCATTTGAAGCTTAATACGGCTAAATGTGGATGGATATGCTTCGGCGATACATCGCTCAACCTAGACGTTACCATAAATGGAGTAGTGTTATCTAAGTTACATACAGTAGTAGACTTAGGACTTAGATACTCCCAAGACCTGTCGTTTACAGAACATATATTAAAACAGACCTCTAAGTCTCAACGTCTAATAGGTTACATAACTCGAAATCTTTACAACACTGAGTCACGTATTCTAATGTACAAAGTTTGTGCTCGACCTCTTCTGGAATACTGCACGTTTATTCTTAGCAGTGCTCTCATAAAGGATAAATTAAGGCTGGAATCAGTACAGAGACGATTTACACTTCGTATTCTTGGAGCTGATTGTACCTTAACTTATAATTCTAGATGTAATAAACTTGGGCTAGACCCTTTATGGAGGAGGAGACTCAAACTAAATCTTATTTTTTTCTTCAAAATACTTCATAAACTATCATTTACATCCGATCACGCGATTCAATATGCAGAAACCTCTCATTATAACATACGTAATTCCTTGGCACTAGTGAAACAAACTCATTCTAAATCATCTCTTTATATGAATTACTTCACCTGTAAATTCTCTAGACTCTGGAATAACCTACCACAACCTATCCGCACGATAAAATCGCTCCCATTATTTGTTCGCTGCATCGATGCATACTGTTCTTCTGAAAATGCATTGAATGGTCTAGCGCCTTTAAGTGTATCTCATTCCACAAGTGATATTTTAGGAACCTTAAATGTTTAGCCATCTTTATTACTGAATCCCCTTAGTAAAACCACCCACTTGTTGTCAATATGTCAACACTGCCATTAGCAACTTTAACTAATTTGAATAACACAAACAGTATATCACTGTGTCACATGACACACGCATTTAGGTAGACCTGATTAATATATTTTGGTAATTACTTTTTTGTTGTTCCGTGCTCTCTGTTTTCGTTTTAATTTCTCTAGTTGTAGATAATTATCATTAATTCGATCTGGCACACGAATTGACCATAATTACACCGTTCATAAATCAACAGGCTGTCCATTTAAGAAATATTAAAAAATCCCGGATAATGCTTTGGATCGCTGTAATACTTGTACTACTTAAACAACCAGTGAACTAGTACACTTAAAACTTTCTTTTATCATATGTTTGTTTTCTGCACGTTTAACGTTATTACTTATATCAAAATGATCATGCCTGTAAACTGGCGTGAATTCTGTAATTATTATTTTTCAGAATATAAATTTATTTATATCATTTATCTACACAAGAAACAATAGTGGGCCGGTAGTGACATTGCGCCCTAACCACGCAATCCTCAAAGCTGAACACGAGACAGCTGGGAAAATAGATATTCAATATTTAACCAAACGATTAAGAAGATGGGAAGAATGAATAGGGTAAATTCGAATTGATGGGGCGGCATGGCTCGTACTTGCAGGCGTGGTCGCCCTTACTTGTTGTGACGTAATCTTTTATTCACGTTAAATATATTGTTCTATCTTTAGCCTAGGTTTGTTCTCCATTATATATTGGTGTAGACAATGATGTGACTTGCACGTAAGATCTTATAGACCAGGCAGTTACATCATGACAAATCTACAATTTTAGAACCAGTTCGATTGATAAGAATAATTGGTCATCTATATTAATTATCAGTCAAGATGGTTCACTAACAAGCTTTAATAGCACTTACATGCTTCAGTGGAATAAAATTGTTTAAGCATCAGGCTCGAGAAAGTTCACAGGTGCGTCCAGGTTGAGGACCTCATTGTTTGGAGGTCCTAGCGAGTGACTGATTCCTAGGCTCTTTGCAGAACGGATGGAAATTCTTGGGGGCAGACTGTGCGACCAAATCACCAGTTGGTTTTCCTACAATATTTGGGATGTTCGGCTTCTTAGACAATGAAATCTGGTCCTCTTCAACTTTGTTAGCGGCGATCCAATCAATTACAGAGTTTTTGAGAACCACCGTTGCATTCAGGGACCACATGCTGGGAGATCCAAGTCTTCTGAGGGCGTCTATTACCGCCGATTTTGTGATGGTGCTGAGTTTCAATATGTCGTCACTAGTGTTATTACATGCTCTATCATTAGTAGTCCCGTCGAGATCCCTCTCCTTGTTTTGATTACGCGTCTTTGTTTGTCCATCCGTTTTACGACTGTCTTTTTTCAAGTTTGATGACAACTTATTCCGCAGATCTGTAAATAGGACAATGATGTTGCCCAGCAAAACATTAATATCTGTGTTGCACATGACAATACTCACCCATGATTCAACTTACTGAGTCTGTTTTCGGTAGTTGCAATGAGATCTGTGCACGCTTCATGGAACCGACCTTTGCACTTGTCTCACTGCATACAAGATGTAACAGCAAGACAGTATCCTGGACGTCTGCATGAATTTTCCACGTCTATAATGCAGTAATTTGTTTTATAGATCCTATCAAAAGCCTATCTTCCAGAGTTACTGCCGGTCCCAAGTCCGGGTAAAGGAGAAGGGTTGGGCATGGGGTTAGCGTCCCCATCCCGTAGGACACTAACTCGCTAAAAAAACGCTCACTAGAAAAAATAAAATAAAAAACCATTTAAACTCTGCCATGAGAGTTGGAAGGTTATGACGCTTCATGGTGAAAGCCTAGTTCCTTCAGAAGTCACGAGGCCAATGCTCCTTCTAACAACCAGAGCAAAAGTTTTTATAGGTACATGGAACGTCCGAACAATGTGGGAGACCGGGAAGACCAGTCAAATAGCAACGGAAATGAGGAGACACAACTTGGCAGTACTGGGAATCAGCGAAACCCAACCTGGACAACGAAGGCTAAATACGGGTGAAATGCTACTATACTCCGGTTACGAAAACGAAAATGCTCCACACACCCAGGTAGTTGCTCTAATGCTGTGCAAAGTAGCTTAAAATGCACTTGTAGGATGGGAATATCACGGATCCAGAATCATCAAAGCATCATTCAAAACAAAGAAGGAGGAGATCTCAATGAATATTATCCAATGTTATGCACCCACCAATGATAGCAACGACGACATCAAAGATCAATTCTACGAGCGGCTGCGGTCAATCATAGAGAAGTGCCCAAGAAAGGACCTCACCATTCTGATAGATGATATACATGCCAAAGTTGGAATAGACGACACCGGACATGAAAATATCATGGGACGACATGGACTGGGTGAGAGAAACGAAAATGGAAAAAGATTTGCAAATCTATGTGCATTCAACAAATTGGTCATAGGAGGCACAATATTTCCTCACAAGCGTATACACAAGGCTACATGGATCTCACCGGACCACACTACAGAGAACCAGATAGATCTTATCTGCATCAATAAAAAATTCCGAAGGACAATGAAAAATGTGAGAACCAGGAGAGGAGCTGACATAGCTTCAGATCACCACCTAGTTGTGGCCAATTTAAAACTGAAGCTAAAGAAAAACTGGACAAACAGCACTACAATGGTTTAATACGACCTTTCTTCGAGATACTAACAAAATCAACGAATTCAAGATAGCTCTCAACAACAGGTTCCAAACCTTACAGGATCTACTGAAGGATGAAGAAACTACTATGGAAGACAGTTGGAAAAGTATCAATGAAGCATTAACTTCAACGTGTCAAGATATTCTGGGTCTAAAGAAGCACCATCATAAGGAGTAGATCTCTATAGAAACACTGGACGTGATCAAAGAAAGGAAGAACAAGGAGGCAGCAATTAACAACAGCCGAACACGAACAGAGAAATTCCGAGCACAGGCTGAATAAATAGAAGCAAACAAGGAAATGAAGCATTAAAGCTGACAAGAAATACGTGGAAGAACTAGCAACGACGACGGAAAATGCTGCAAGTGTAGGAAATATGAAACAACTATGTGATACAATGAAGAAACTAGCAGGGAAATATAGTAAATCAGAGAGACCGGTTAATGACAAAGAAGGCAGAACAATCACTGAAATTGAAGAACAGAGGAACAGATGGGTAGAGTACTTCGAGGAACTCCTGAATGGGCCGGCTCCAATGAATCCACCGGACATCGAAGCAGCGCACACAGATCTTCCTATATATGTCAATCCATCAACGACGGAAGAAATCAGAATGGCCATCAGACAAATCAAGAACGGGAAAGCAACAGGACCCTACAATATACCATTTGAACCACTAAAGTCAGACATCGAAGTAACTACAAACATGCTTCACCTTCTATTCAAAAAGATTTGGGAGGAGGAACATGTGCCGATGAACTAGAAAGAAGGACACCTGATCAAGATTCCAAACAAAGGAAACCTGAGCAAATGTGAAAACTACAGAGGCATCACACTACCGTCAGTACCAGGAAACGTCTTTAACAGAGTTTTGCTGAATCGGATGGAAGATGCAGTAGACGCCCAACTTCGAGATCAACAAGCTGGATTCCGTAAGGATCGATCATGCACAAACCAAATTGCAACACTACGGATCATCGTCGAACAATCATTTGAGTGGAACTCGTCACTATACATCAACTTCATTGATTATGAAAAGGCATTTGGCATTGTGGGTAGGAGGACGTTATGGAAACTTCTACGACACTACGGAGTTCCTGAGAAGATTGTCAATATTATCTGGAACTCATACGACGGACTACAATGCAAAGTCGTGCATGGAGGACAGCTGACAGATGCATTCCAAGTAAGGACGGGAGTCAGACAAGGCTGTTTACTCTATCCCTTTCTTTTCCTTCTGGTGGTCGACTGGATTATGAAGACCTCGACATTTGAAGGAAAACACGGAATACAATGGACAGCTCGAAATCAATTAGACGATTTAGACTTCGCAGATGACCTAGCCCTCCTATCACATACACACGAACAGATGCAGACAAAGACAGCCAGTGTGGCAGCAGTCTCTGCATCAGTAGGCCTCAGCATACACAAAGGGAAAACCAAGGTCCTCAAATTCAAGACGGAGGACAGCAATCCAATCACTCTTGATGGCGAAACTCTGGAAGATGTAGAATCCTTCACATACCTGGAAAGCATAATCGATGAACAAGGAGGTTCAGATGCAGACGTAAAGGCGATGATTGGCAAAGCAAGGACAGCATTCATACAGTTGAAGAACATATGGAACTCAAAACAACATTCAACCAATATCAAAGTGAGAATCTTCAATACGAATATCAAGGCAGTTCTATTGTACGGAGCTGAAACTTGGAGAACTACAACAACCATCATCAAGAAGGTGCAAGTATTTATAAATAGCTGTCTACGCAAGATACTAAACATCCATTGGCCGGATATAATTAGCAACAGCTTTTTGTGGGAGAGAATAAACCAGCTTCCAGCTGAAGAGGAAATTAGGAAAAGACGATGGAAATGGATAGGACATACACTACGCAAATCGTCAAACTGCATCACGAGACAAGCCCTTACTCGGAGTCCTGAAGGAAGGCGGAAAAGAGGAAGGTTAAAGAACATGTAGTGGCATTGGACCATAACCATACAATCCTCATAGCTGAATACACGATTACTCGGATTATAGATATTCAATATTTAACGCGGCGAAATAACCTAACGATGAAGAAGGCGGGAAGAAGGTATTGAATGAATTGGAGTTGATCGAACTGCATGGCCCGGCATGCAGGAGTGGTCCCTGCTGAATGTTACCTTATATCTTCTGTTCATATTAAATATATTGTTCTTTCTCTAGCCTAACCTTGTTCTACATCATGTATTGGTAATTGGTACGATACTGTGAGTTGGTGTAGTCGATGGTGTGACTTACACGTAAGATCTTATAGATTAGGCAGTTATATCATGAAAAATCTACAAATTTAGGATTAGGTCTATTATTAGAGCAGTACTAATGTTATAGTAGACCATAATTCTACAAACACATTACGTCGGGATATAAAAGCATATATTGAAAGGATGAATAAGAACTGGAAGGAGCTGGAAAGGGTTGCCCAGGACATGGTTGGATGGCGAATGCTGGTGAGCGGTCTATGTTCCTTCACGAGGAGTAACAGGCGTAAGTAAGTAAGCAAAAGCCTAGGATCGCAAAAAACAGTACACTAAAAACTGGTAAAAATGGATATTAACAGATGATGAAAACGGTTAGGATAAATTGAAACTAACCTTGACGTGGAAACCCATAAAACTAAGTAGTAAACCGGGGCAAAACCACAGTTAACTATTAAATTGGGTAAAACTAAAAAAGAAAATTAATCTATTGAACGTATAGCTGAAAACAGATTCTTTCAATCAGAAGTGGAACTTTTGTTGCGTAAGAACACGACAAAAGTTTGAAAAATGGACTAAACGTCTCGTTCATTAAGCGCACGCTTTATTAGTGTGCTAATAGTTAACTTGTCGAAGTATATACGAACTAAATATTCAGCATGCAACCTTTTCGTGACAACACTGGCTAAACCTGGAGGCTGTACTAATGGCTACTCTAAACGATTGAATGAAAAAACTTCTGACCGATAGCTTCTGCAGGCAGTTGCACATCGCCAACTTAGACGATCCTTAGTATCGGTTATTACGTTAGGCCCATATACCTTATTCTAGCTTTTGAACAGGCCAATCTATTCATTCCACTTGAGTCACATTTTGACCCTGTTAATTATTCACTCATCAATCAAGAATGTTTTTATATGAGCGCATATGTGTGTGTACATTTCTTATCCTATTCATCATATGTCTGTAACTTATTTTTGTGTGACTATATATATTGACTAACGCCTGACTAAATGGAGTTGGCTCACATGCATTCTCCACTGCGCGTCTTTTCGCTTTGTTCTATTTCACTCGCTTCATTTACAAAATGTATGTATTCAAAAGTCCATTTTCGTTATTTGAATTATTAAATTCCCTTATTGACTAACGCGATTTGATTCGATGAAATATACAAGAAGAGGCGACATATATATTTCAATAACAATCAGTCATACGATCCATTTGGAGTCAGACCTTGGGCCATTAAAGTGGAGAGCCCATCGACAACATCGTCCGATCTAAATGACGACAAAATAAGGAGCCCAACTAAAGACCTGTGTCTAAAGATTTGGAGGCCCCCTCAAGTTAGACGGCAATGATGTGACCAACCAGCCAACGTCAAAGTCACATCTCATCGTTAGTACCTAACATAGATTGCCTTTTAGCAATATAACTACTTTTATGACCATACAACACAAACGACGTTATTAAAGAAGTATATTTGTAAGAGTAGGTGCGAGGAACAGAGTGAGACCTTTATATCACGGGCCGGTCTATGACGTTGACTCTGACGAGGGTTGGTGAACTGTTCGGTATTCAGTTATCTGGCTGTCAGATGATCCGCCTAATGTCCCGTAAAATTATATTTATCCTACAGAGTACCATAAAACATAGAATTAATGTACAGGATTCGCTTGCCACTACCTGGGAAGTATTCTAGTCCTGTAAATGACGTACCTTTAGACAGATGATTTTTCACGAGAGATCAGAGCTTATGTGAACGGACTGAAATTGCAGACTGGCAGACAACAACAACGACTTACCTGCTTACTGTCAAGCCCTAATGATTGTTTGAACATTTTGTTGCAGTTTATATTGTCCACAAGACCCTAAAACATCCTTGTAGTCTCAGAAGAAAGTTTGTGAATAAGAGAAATGAACTGCACTTGATCTCATTTATACAACGATCCCTTTGAAGGTAGGCTGAAGTCTGCTTTAGATTCAGTAGTTCCAATGGGTATATCATGGGTAGTACAAGTCTGTCAATCAATATTTCGTTTTCCGAATACTTAAGAACCACTAGGAATAAGAACTGTTCCATTTTACACAGAAAAACCTACAATATTTGTAAGTTTTCGAATTATCGTATGAACTAGGAATCTCAGAATTAACGCAGTTGAATCAAGAAGTACGACACAAGCACTAATGAATGCATTGTATTTAGAATTCAAAATCGAGCATTCAACAAGTACAAAAGAATAACTAATTAATTCAAACACCACAGAACCACACATAAAAAGTAGTCAAAGATGTCAGTGGACAAATAGTTTGCCATCACCGTGAAATTCGGTTTGGATCTAGTACAATAATAATTGGCGGGAAAACGAACTGTGGGGGACGTGATGCTTTTAACGGCGACGCGACGTTTCGCCCTGAACAGATTTGATAGATGGACTTATTTCAAGCAGTGCAGTGCATATTACTCCCTAGGCTCAAATGATTCATCGGAAGATAAGTCTCAACAGTCTTGGTGGAGTGGGAAAAATGCATGGAAAATAGGTTGTTTTACTTTGGGATGTTCCAGTTTCTTTGCGGTTGGGTTTGCCGTGGCTACTTGGGGTAAGATAAGTAGTGTGTTATTCAGGCTTAATAGGTCCCCCGAAAAAGGATGATAACGGAGTTGAAGTAAGTGGGTAATTCCTAAACATTCCGATTAGATTGAAGACAATTTTAGTCGAAGTAAGCGACAAATACGTACTTAATAGTTCGCAGAACCAATTATCTGGGGGTACCTTTGTCGAACGTTCAGTTCTCTGCTTGAATTTAACCAAGTAAGTATTCAGAACACACACTCAGTGTCTGTAGAGCATAAAGGATCCTGTTAGTGAAAAACTCCTTCCAGACCCAGTACAACCTCCATATTACCAACCACCATATACTCTTGTTCTGGAGATGACCGACGTGCTTGTTCACCCTGATTGGAAGGTAGTGTCTTATCTATAAATTTGTTTAAAAATGACAGTTTCGCTCAGGTTGGCGCTTTAAGAAAAGGGCAGCGTTAGATTTGTTTTTGCAACAGCTATCTCCTCACTATGAGGTTGTTGTCTATACAAACGAATCAGTAATGGTAAGTTTGAACATTTTTGGAAATTTTAGTTTGAGGAAATAAGTACACCTTTTGCATTGTTGGTATCAGTAACTTGCAATATGTATCAGTAAATGTATATCGTTAGCGTATGTTCTTTCCAATTTGCGTTCAGTCTTTAACGACACTGAAAATCGCGAGTAAATCTAGTCCTATCATGCTAAATGAGACTTGTACAAAAGTGAATCTTCTGACGGGATGAATAAAATTACTAAAGAACCAACATATCTGTGGTAGTTTCTGTAAAAACGAGCATGGTAATTTAGATGAATATTTTCCCAGATGGGAATGTAAGAGTTGACAAAACCTTAGTAGTGGTTAGGTACCTATTAGTGTGTAGCAGCCTAACCTTTAGCTCTTATCAGATTAGCTATAGCTAATCTGAAAGGAGGAACAGCAGCTGGTCCAGATGGATTGACTCCAGATGTCTTTAAAGATGGTGGTCCAGTTTTAGCGATTAAGTTGACTAATATTTTAGCTAAGATCTGGGAGTTGGACGTGATCTCATCTGACTGGTCACAATATATTAGAAAGGGTCGAAATCGTCCTGTGATAACCATAGAGGGATTAGTTCGACTAATATAGCATCTAAAATACTAGCCTAAATAACCACCGGTCGCCTGATAAAGACTCGTGAACTGCAAACACGAGAAAATCAAGCTGGCTTCAGACCTGTTCGTGGCTGAATAGACAACATATTCACTGTTCGTCAGGTTCTAGAACACAGGAATGCTTATCGGCGTCCGACAATGGTGGTCTTTCTTGACTTAAAAGCAGCATTTGAATCCGTAGACCGCGAGATCCTGTGGCAGTATCTGTCATTGAAAGGCGTACCTCAGAAGTACATAAACCTTGTAAAGTCTCTTTACTCGAACACCACTAGTCGAATCAGAGCTTATGGCGAACTGTCATCTAATTTTGCAACCTCAAGTGACATCCATCAAGGTTGTCCACTTTCTCAATTTTTGTTTAACTTCATCATAGACCTGCTGATGGAAATAACGCTCTCATCGATTGGATTTTCTGGCATTGATCTCCCACCATGAGGTCTACTTATCGACTTAGAATACGCAGATGACATAGTCTTGTTTGGTGAAGACACTGATAAAATGCAGTCTTTTGATAACACTGAGCAACAATGCCAGGGTGTTTGGAATGCGTTTCTCACCCTCTAAATGCAAGTTGTTGCTTCAGGACTGGCCTGCGTCAACACCTGAACTAAGGATAGGGAGTGAAGTAGTCGACAATTTCGATCACAATGGCGTCGGTGTATACACTCCTTATCTTCCCTTAAGCTATTTGATTAAAATCGTTTCATGTCTTTCTTTCTACAAACTAATTCTGTCATCCTGTACTATGTCCTTGTATGCAAATTTTCTTTATATATTACCACCACTGAATTAACTACTTCTGGGAATCCGTGTTTATCTTGTTGTGCTAATGAGGTACGGTAACTTGGACCGATGCAGAAATGTGCCTGGTCCTACGTTGTAGCTGACTGACCTATCAAGTCTGAAAGGCAAAGCGATGTGTACTTGTATTTGGCATGTTTCGCACTCAAGGATTGTGCGTTAAATGTAAATGGCGTCCGATTAAATAAATATTTCTGATAAAGGGGTGTAAGTTGTAATCTCTTCACCATAACGGCAAAATAAATTAGTGCTTGTATTTTGTGAAGCTCTGCATTGCGGTTCTCTCAGGATTTTCTAGTCTTCATCTATTGTATTCAAACTAGTACAACCAACGTGGGACCAACTACAGTTCATAAGTCCTGATTTATTCCTACAGTGTTCATATAGCTTAATCTATCTCGAATGCTAGTCGTGAAGTATTTTGATAGACTTTGGAAATTAGACTTCACTCATTTAGATCAGTAAATGTAGTCTCCGAATCTTACGTCACTTTCATCTTATAGGTGTCATTACCGAGGTTTGACTTGCTAATTTCGAATAAATAGAGCATTGAGTAGATTGTTAATATTAAGAATAATATGTTTGTAATATTCCAGTGAGTAGAAATAATAAATTTTTAGATTTTCTAATGTTTCGTTACTCAGTGTAGGCCACCTCAGAGAATAAATAAATAAGTTTAATTGATCCAAATTTAAATAGAAGGCAAGAACACTTGGTATTATCATTATTATTATTGCCATCTATTTATTTTTTAAACACATTGGTACAAGGAGGCACCAAATATATACCCGCCACATAGATCATTCTATTTTTGTATGGTCTGGAATACTTCTCGGGTGCCCAAACCGGAGCAAGTGGTTTTCTCAGGTGCCGAACCTTTGACCTGAAGGTCTAATCCACAAGACAGTAGAGCAACGTTAGGAGATGCAGTCCCATGTTAGCCGATGACCATGCAAAGGCATTTTGAGAGGGAGTGCTGACTCTCCACACTTGGCATTTGGGGGCAAGAATATTTGGTGCGATCAATTAAAAACAAGTCTGATCAAGTCAATGTCATGTCATTCCGGTCAGGGTGATCTATGTGCTGCATGTTTGTTTATTTATGTTAGAGAGTGAAAAAACTGCAAAATTTGTGGTATGAAAGGATACGGTTGAATTTGTGTATACGATAGGGGTGTAAGATGTGAATAGAATCAAACATGATAGCTCGGATGGATGGTCCAGGTCGGATAGATAGTGAGGCCTTTTTTTCTATTGAGGAAAATATGATTACGTAATAAATGTAAAGCTTCAGCTGCTCGCTTTTCTTTGTAGTTGGAAAAGCCTTTTTTGTATTATTTTGATGTTTTTAATATTGACTTGATGGTTATTAAAAATTACGTGAACTGCTACTATCGATCTAATTATGTGTCTTTTCAATTCTATGGGATTATTTGGAGGTTCCCTTGTGCATTTAAGATGTTTTTTGGCTCTAATCAAGATTTCACGAGATGACTCTACAGTGTTAAAGGTGTCACAATCGACACATCCTAATTTGTAGATATAATTCTGTGTTGACATAAAGGGGATTTTTTCCTTTATGCGAACTGAACTATTTCGAAGGGTGTTCGTTGTTTTGTGATATACTTTAATCCTGTATTGTTTTAAAACTCTTTGGAGTTCTGTTATTGTACATACAAATTCAACTCTATCCTTTCGTACCGCGAATTTCACACTTTTTCATCCTTTAACATACATAAACAAACATGCAGCACATAAACCACATTGACCGTAATGACATGATATTGACTTGATCAGACCTGTTTTTGATTGATCGCACCAAATATTCTTGCTTTGTTCTATTTAAACTTGGGTTGATTTAACTTGTTTATTTATTCTCTGAAGAAGTGGCGTATATTGAGTCACAAAACAGAAAATTTAAAAAATTATACTCATTGGAATATTACAAATGTATTATTTTCTATTAGTCATTTGCTTTTGTTTTTAACTGCTTACTGCGTGGATACGCGCTGAAAAAATCTTTTCAGTATTATTTATAAGTAATTTCACTGTTTCGAAGATTGGAGGTCCTGTCTTGGCTCAGATGGATCCTCAAGGACAGTTTATTCATTTTCGACTGTTTCGCGAAGCAACCCGCTATAAAGGAGGAAAACACATCAAGGATCTGTCATGTCTTAATAGAGATCTCTCTCGTGTGGTGTTCGTTGACTGGGATCCTGCTGCAGCTCAGTTGCAACCACGCAATTCACTGATTATAAAACGTTGGGATGGCGATGAGTCAGACAGAGAATTGATAGACTTAGCTGCCTTCCTAAGAAGTAAGTACAGCCCTTAGCGAAATAGAGATTTGAAACATCAGTAACTTTGTGATATTATGAGGAAGCATTGACGTTGATAGTCAGGCCTTGATTCCGTTTATAAGTAAGTAACTAATAAAACTTACATTCCCCAGTTTCTTATGTCTTAGATACTTACTTACGTCTGTTACCTTTCTTGGGGCACACGTCTTCCAATCAGGGATTTTCAACCAACTACGTCCTGGGCTCTCCTTTCCAGTTGCCAAGTGCTATTCTTTTAATATCTGCATCCGGCGTAGTGTGTGCTTTGGATTATATTTCTTATGTTTTCTCCGAGGATTCCAAGTTAGGTCTAGCTGTTCACCTTCAGCACCTTTTTCTAATTTCCACCTCAGCTGGAAGCTGGTTTGTTCTCTGCCACAGTAGGTTGTTGCTAATAGTATCTGGTCTATGAATCTGGAGTATCTGGTGTCGACATCTGTTCTTAACTACCTGTACCTTTTTATGATGATTGTAGTTCTCCAAGTTTCAGCTCCCCACAATAGAACTGTCTTAGTGTTAGTATTGAAAATTCACATTGGTTTTGGTTAAGCCGTCTTGAGTCCCATATGTTCTTCAGTTGTAGGAATGGTGCCCTTGCTTTGTCAATCCATGCCTTCACATCTGCATTAGATCCCCCTTGTTTTTCAATGGTACTACCCAGGTATGTTGGATGGTTGTAGTAAGGTTGTAATAGACACTTTTAATGCTGCCTTTCCAGTTGTCCAGGGCCTCTTTAGCTTCGGTTTCAACTTAGTAACCACCAAGTGATGATCTGAACCAATATCAGCTCACTTTGTTCTCAAGTCCTTCATGGACCTTCTAGAGTTTTTATTAATTCAGGTATGATTGATTTGTGGTGTTATCAGTTGAAACCCATGTAGCTGGTGGAGACTATAATTTATGGACAAACTAAACAGATTTAGGATAACCGGTCTTGGTTTTTGGCGCGAAATTTATTCACCCATTTATCTAAATTGCGTTTCGGCCTTTAAACTGATTTCAGTTCGTGATGAAAACCATAACTCTAATTCCTAAGCTTAACCATCAATTGTAAATCATGGTCCTTATTCTTCAAACTGCTTTATAACCCTCATTTAGCACTAGTAAATTGGTGGACGTTTCCGAAGGTCGTCCATAAATTATAGTCTCACCAGAAAATGGTTCCACTTATAACGATGTTAATGGAAGTACATAGATTGGCTAGTTTCTCACTATTCTCATTTCTTTCTGCTAGTCCATATCGCCCTATAGTACTTTCATGTCCCGTGTTGTCCATATAGACCTTAGCGTTTGGCCACCATTAAGATGGTCAGTTCTTTTCCTGCGCAGTTCTTTACGATAGACTCTAACCACATAAAACCGTATTTTGCCTATAAGTGTGTTGTTTTACTGAGAAAAATCCTATCCAGCTGACTAGTCGTGTCTCTAGTGTAAATTCATCATACGTTTGTTCCATCGAGTCGACGACATTGTATCGTTTCTTTTCATCTGTTAATCAAGGTTAAATTCACTCGTTTTAGCAACCCCAAAATATACATAATCATGACGCATCTAGAACTATGCTCCATATTTGTTTTACTTCCGTACAGAATAGGATGTTGGTATCTATTTTTAGTAGCATGTGTCCTATTTCAATTGCGCCCATTGGTTTTTCGTGTACAAAACCATCGGTATCGGAAGGTTAGGAATGGGACTTCCTTAATTTCCAGGTTGAAGTTACAAAACAAACTCATGATGACTAGCTAACCGCTATCAATTAATCGTAGTCAGTAACTATTTAAATGTCTCGTTCTGAAACTTGATGAAATTTACCGCTCTTTTCAGCTCTAGTTTACCGGTTGTTACATTTTCAAATGCTCGTCAACTAGCCTTATCATATATTCCTCTGTTTTTAATTATTCATAATTTTCCAGTGATTGCAATGGGGAGTGTAGATGATGTTCGCCTTGTACTAGATTACTACAGAGAGTTTGATGATCCTCTAGCCTTCTTCCGTGAAAAGCATGAAGAACTTATGGTGAGTCAATGTTGAACTTAAATTTATTTGTTTAAAACCATGGATACTTTTGTAGTGTTAACAGGCAAACTACAGCCAAAAAATAATTTACGAAGTATTTATTTCAAACGAAACCAGGTTTTTCAGCTATAATATCGAACTATCCACATGGCGTTGTATATCCGACATTTCGCATTCAGACCGACATTGCGAAGGCAGCAAAAGTGATTAAGGGTGGTATATATCACACAGCCCTGTTCGATAATAGATCTCTTTTGTTACACCACCATCAACGTAGATTTTCGATCATCTTGACTGTTTCTAATGACTGATCACTCATAGTTAAAGATACAGATGATAAATAGCTTGTTGGTGGCTACTTTATTGGAGGTTGGTTCTTCTTAGAAATAGGTTGTGATCTGCCCAAGACTGTAAAAGATGATCACCTCATTTTTAATATGTAGGTGCCATCCATGTAACCCTCTTATGTGACTATGCTTTCGACCTAAGGACTCAACTCCATAGTTATCTTCAAAACACCAGCAACACAACGGCAAGACAAGCAAAATTATTCGATGCCTCCCAGCTCTGCTAACCAAAGGGAGAAGATCAGGTTCAGATGAGGGAAAGGTGTATTCCACAAACAACCAGAAGCACGAACGAACCAAGCACACAACTCAAGTATATATATATATATATATATATATATATATATATATATATATATATATATATATATATATATATATATATATATGATAAAAAAAGTTAGGAAATGTCACAAAATAGCGTATTATAAAAGGCAACAAACCAATGAGATTTAGGGTCCTTCCAAATGGGAAATAGAATTTGAGGGTAAAAATGGGCGTTCTTGATGCGAAAACGAGAAATTCAAATTTCAAAATAAAATTACAACAATAAGACGCTTACTAAGCGATTTCTGGGGATCTAGCATCCCCGATACTATCTTAGTTTAGCGAACTGTCCATCACACCTATTCTGTAGTTAGCGAGAGGACCATTAGAGATTATTTGTTTCAACACGAACACTGGCACAAAGGAGCACCAAAATATACATGCGCCACACAAGAATGAGATTGATAAAAAGTATGATAAAAAGAGAACGAAAACAAATAGAAATTAGTCTGTGGAAGTGGACAGAAAATGGTAATAGTGATTAGAGAAGCAGTTCAGTTAAGAAAAATACAACCGGAAAGGATTCTTTCAGTTAAATAAGTTATTCTCTTATATGAAGAAAGTAATAACAGGACCGCCATCGGCTTTTCTTCTGACCCATGTCTGATTGCCCATGCGTCTTAACACAGTGACTTGAGATCGTTTATATAGGACAGAATTTCCACCATGGGCGAGCTTTTGTGAGTTGAAAAATAAAGGATTACACAGTAAGCGAATAAAAGGGAATAGACAAATGATGGAATATAAAATAAGAGTAGATGTTACCGAATAGTTATAAGTATAATTTATGGGAATAAAGATTGAGGCGATCATGAAAAAAACCCACCTTTTCACTTATATTTGTTGCTCTGTGGTTTCGTAAATATCGACCAATTAAACCTTCCATGTTTTTCATTTGAAAATGATCTAATGGATTCTGTGGAAATTATCTGGGTTTGAATTATGAATTAAGAGTAACTTAATCTACGGTAAAAATAAAATCAGTTTTTAATATGTTCGTGGGTTATGCTAATATTTCGCAACACCGATTTCAATACAATGAATGAGATTACTTTTATCCTCTTCCTCCCTGCCTCTCTAACTTAAGTGAGATGTATTGTTTCGTAATTAAAGCTTTGTTGGTTATGACATCGGTAGAATTAATAATACATTTAAGCCAATCTGCTATACATCGGTTACAGTAATTAGAACTTATGAACTAAATCCTTGTCACTAAACGCAAATCATAATAAAAATTCATTGAAAGTTCCTAAAGTAATGTGACAAAAATGTGTTCACATCAAATCGATACTGATTTCCTTCCTCATAAGTTGTTCTTGAAGATCGCACATCCTCGACAAGACCCAATATACGTCTCGAAACAACGGGTTTGGTTAAGCGTAAGCAATCCATATATATATATATATATATATATATATATATATATATATATATATATATATATAATTTCATGGTAAAATTGTATATCAAATTAGTGCTCACCACCTCATTTCGTGTTATTGTTGAATATGGTGTTGGAATGTTTCATGGTTAGCGACAAGCAGTATCTGACACATCTCAGTTCTCCTTACTGACCATAATTTTCTGGGGAAATATACAGTTCATTTACTTAACTAACTATTTATAACTCAGAACAAAAGCTATTGGTTACTGGTGAACCTGCTGTAGTTTTATTTTTTTCAAAAATGAAAGGATCTACCTCGGTTGTATTGTTAACTGAAAGATATCTCTCATCATATTCCACTTATGTTCACTCATTTACCGTTTTTCCCTTTGATTTTATTACCTTCCTATCCTTTTTTTCACCCTTCACAATGTCATCTCGACATTTGTATGGAGCATTCTTATCTTGGTATCCAGTTTTATGTGCAAAAATGAATAAATAATAATGACTAACTACATTCCAACATGTTGATTTTACAGAAATTTTAACGAAGGTTTGGATTTTGGTAAGAATGATTTCCAGATGCTGGGTTTTACCTACCGTTAAAATTGATAATAGCTACGACTCCTCAAAGTTGTAATCACCGGTAAAAAGTAGGGTATAAATGTTTTATTTTTCACCCTTTATTTCTCGAGTACTCATACTCAAATATCATATCATTCGATTTTTCCTAGCGTAAATGTGAATTGTTGTTACCTGCGGTGTCTGAAATCTTATACTAATACTCGATGTGCTACGCGCTAGCCCTCTGACTTTTTGAGTGAGAAAGTATATTGGACTAGCAAATAAAATTCATATATATATATATATATATATATATATATATATATATATATATATATATATATATATATCCACTCCTAAGGAAATTAATCCATTTCTTAGCCATTGAAATGCACTTCAGGTCAATTTTGATTGTCGTCGATTGACCTTCCCGTTAGGCTACTTCTGATTGGCTTACCATATTATAAATGGTTTATACGTATGCTAGTAACCGTCGTAAAAGAATATACTCAGTAAGTTTTTGATAGCTGACTGTTTGTTTTTCTAAATTACTTTCATGTTATTCTGGACTTTTTGCAATTTTTATTTATTCAGGAAATTCAAGCCAAACGTAAACAGGAAACAGAAAAAGCCTTATCGAAACGCATTCGACCAACATTTTCATTTACTGGTATGGCTAGATCCTGATATTATTGATTTTACCAGCAATAACATCTCAGAACGTTGTACAGGAATAATCCTCAAGTGGATTTTGAAATCCTCTTGTTTTTATATAAATATAATCTTATGTGCTTGAATTTTTCACTTTTGAAACCATTTATGGATTTAGAGTTTCCTGCCCGCGGTAATTTTTTAAATTACAATTTACCAAGTGTCATCATACAATTAGGAGCAATTTGACTTCATTTGGTCAGTATATTCGCTCTGTAAATTGTTGCTGCTTACTTTATACTTCCATTATTGCAAATGTGACACTTGATGAGGGTGTATAAATTTTCCATTTGGAACAGTATAGAATAATAATGAGTAACATTTTTTAAGGGGAGAGTTGAAATATAAAAACGCCATTTATCGTGTTATAAACATTCGTGAAACGGTGTTCGGAAAGTATGAAACTATTAGTCTATTTGGTTGCTAAATTTGGCCATTAGATCTGTACAGTTCTCAGGGGTTGTCACTGTATTCAGTACACTTTTCTTATAGTTAGAGTCAGTCAGTCGTACGCAACGTGGAACCTGGCGCTTGTTTACATCGATTTAAGCTGTTGTGCTCCATTATCACACAGATGAAAATGTCAGGGCGAATCTCAGTAGGATTGTTAAACTCCAAGCTACTGCCTGCTTTAACATGATATTCCAATAATAGTAAAAGCAAAATATAAAACGTATGTAATTAACACGCGATATACTTGTCTAAATTCAAGTTGAATAAAACCATTATTTTGGTTCTCTCTATCTTTATACGCTTCAAGTTATTCAAGAACAAACTAGGTGAGCTGATTAAGTATCATCTCTAATCAACAGTGCGCTTGAGTCCCCTCTTTAATTCTCTTGAGCAATATCTATTTTTTGGATTCCGAGTTAATCCTAGATGTTTTGCAGGTTTAAGTGATGTGACTTCATGCACATCCCTTCCTTCATTACTATTTGCTCAGCCCTTATTTAGATTTGGTGAGACTTCTATTTGATAGTGTTTTTGATGTACTACTGAAATGAAATTTTTGGTAGAAAGTTTATTACTCCATGGGAATCCAATATGTCTGCATTTTTTTACTCTCTTGTTCTCTCTGTTTGTGGTTAGTTGTATTAGTCTATCATTTATTAATCTTAATCTACCAAACAGTGTTTTGTGGGAATCTGATTAATAATAGTAAAAAAACAAAACACTGGTACTCATTCGTTTTCGTGTCATGATAATGGTTCAACAAAGGCAAATCAAAACAGACTTCATTCTTATACGTTTAGTCGATACTGGACAAAGGATTGATGCAAATCTAGTTTTTGAAAGTGCCTATCTAATTCCCAAAAATCTAACTTAGGAGTTCACACTAACTCATGTATCCGTAAAATGCTTGTATGCACTCTTCATCCTCGTTGTGTGTAACACAACTTGTCTAAAATTGCACTCAGAAAATAACTATGGTCATATATTTTACGTTTTTCGTCTCTTTAACTCAATTAATTAGTGTCAAAAACTAGTATATCAACTAATTATTTCGTTTTTGTTAGCATTACCCAATATTCTACCCTTGAAAATTTTATTGCATTTAACTGGTCTATATAGTTGATCACATGTTTAGTAAAAGACCTAATTATTATGCAGTATCCTAACAACCTGTTTCAATTTATTTTTTAAACAAAGATTTAAGACTTGAATTACTCTATGTAAATTATTAATGACTATAAATAATTTTAATTAACTTACAATCATCCAATTTGTCTTGTGCTTGCTACCATTGAAGTAACTACTTCTATGAATTCGGTGTTCATCTTGTTGTGCTAATTAAAGTGTGGCAGATTGGACTGAAGCATATATGTGCCTGGTCTCACGTTGTAACTGACAGCTGAAAAATGTATTGTCTAAGTCCGCGAGCTAGTCGAAAGTCATTTGTTCGATCAATTTGTGGTTTATATATTTTTACTACTTAAATAGTATGAACATTAAAATAACTTTTTCCAGTGTTTTGCACGATCTATCGTTTTAAACAAGGGATTAATTAAAATATACCTTTTCAACACAAGAAATCATATATTGGCTGCACATCTGGTTACCTAACTTTCAGCCAGTACATCTGGGTAATGTTCATTAACGAAGTCCATAATTTGATCTTACTTTTGATAAATCATATTGTTCAGAAAGCAGTTTTACATTTTATGGGTCTTAAACGTGATAAACACTGTCATTAGCTATTAAACCTCACCGGCACGGAATTTTTTATAAAATGGTGAATGTTGTGTTTTCGAAACAATGTACTATAAGTTTTCCTCACTGGATCTATCTAACATTGATGATTATACATTTTCAGAGATATAAATTGGCCATTCAATTCAGCAAAGTAAAGATTTTAGTCTTGAAACTTATTATTGTCCGAAAAGTGAGTAAACCTACTTCTTAGTTTATTCAGTCAGAAACACCTGGGAATGTTTGCGTTTATTTGGTAAATACTGTATATTAATTTTCAATAAACATTAATCAAACCATAATCTATTCATTACAAGTAGTTGCCGATGAATTTAGGTGGTTGAAATGAAATTACAGTCAGCTACAACGTAGGACCAGGCACATTTCTGCATCGGTCCAAGTTACCGTACCTCATTAGCACAACAAGATAAACACGGATTCCCAGAAGTAGTTAATTCAGTGGTGGTAATATATAAAGAAAATTTGCATACAAGGACATAGTACAGGATGACAGAATTAGTTTGTAGAAAGAAAGACATGAAACGATTTTAATCAAATAGCTTAAGGGAAGATAAGGAGTGTATACACCGACGCCATTGTGATCGAAATTGTCGACTACTTCACTCCCTATCCTTAGTTCAGGTGTTGACGCAGGCCAGTCCTGAAGCAACAACTTGCATTTAGAGGGTGAGAAACGCATTCCAAACACCCTGGCATTGTTGCTCAGTGTTATCAAAAGACTGCATTTTATCAGTGTCTTCACCAAACAAGACTATGTCATCTGCGTATTCTAAGTCGATAAGTAGACCTCATGGTGGGAGATCAATGCCAGAAAATCCAATCGATGAGAGCGTTATTTCCATCAGCAGGTCTATGATGAAGTTAAACAAAAATTGAGAAAGTGGACAACCTTGATGGATGTCACTTGAGGTTGCAAAATTAGATGACAGTTCGCCATAAGCTCTGATTCGACTAGTGGTGTTCGAGTAAAGAGACTTTACAAGGTTTATGTACTTCTGAGGTACGCCTTTCAATGACAGATACTGCCACAGGATCTCGCGGTCTACGGATTCAAATGCTGCTTTTAAGTCAAGAAAGACCACCATTGTCGGACGCCGATAAGCATTCCTGTGTTCTAGAACCTGACGAACAGTGAATATGTTGTCTATTCAGCCACGAACAGGTCTGAAGCCAGCTTGATTTTCTCGTGTTTGCAGTTCACGAGTCTTTATCAGGCGACCGGTGGTTATTTAGGCTAGTATTTTAGATGCTATATTAGTCGAACTAATCCCTCTATGGTTATCACAGGACGATTTCGACCCTTTCTAATATATTGTGACCAGTCAGATGAGATCACGTCCAACTCCCAGATCTTAGCTAAAATATTAGTCAACTTAATCGCTAAAACTGGACCACCATCTTTAAAGACATCTAGATCAGCTGATCTTCCTTGTTTTAGATTAGCTATAGTTTTCTGGGCTTCAGAGAGCTTTGGGTGACGTACTTCAATGTTCCATTTAAGCTGTTTGGGAATGATGGGTATAGACTAGCACTCACTCAATAAAAGTTGTGATGTTTGAAAATAGACATAGCACAACTATAAGACATCACAAATAATGCAGGTCACCCCACGTAGTTTGATCATAATACATGTTTTATTTTTTCAAATAACATCTAAAGATCTTTAATAACCGTCAGTTTGGTTTAATTTAACATACGATGTCCATTGCCTAATCGTTGAACCAATGCCAAAGTATTCGAACACAGTTGATCATGATATGTATAAGCAATTTTATTATATTTCAAACCATTATTTTTGCTAATATGTTTAGAATCTTGTAAATGGCAACTGATAGTTAACGATAAGGCATTAATTATTAGAGTTACTCATGACAAAACTTAAACGACATACGCTACCTTTTACTATTGATAAAAGTGTTATAAAAAATTGTCCCTCTTATTATGGTGTGTGCTACTTTCATCGACATGAGTGTTATATAACGATAGTCAGGATTAGAATGTCTGGCAGCAGAAGGTCGAGAAAGAAAGAACGGGAACAGAAAGCAATGGGTATGAAAATTCAGGAACAATAAAGTCTGATACGAATAACTGGTGTTTGTAAAAGGGTCAGTCAAGTTTGAGACAATTGATAGACACTTTGTAATTTAAGTATCCATTGTATGGTTCTCAGATTTTAGTAAGATGTTCTGTAATTCTGTGTTCAAATACATTCGATTGTCCCCACTTGTGTTCTCGTTCACTACATTATATTTAACTAGCAATCGTGTTTATAATTGTGCGTAAGTTGTTATTAATATATACTTGAGTAAATAGAAAGCGTTTGATTAATGGCAAGAATAATTTGATTTAACATTTCATTAGAGGTCTCTGAAAGTTGTCCGATTTGTAGTTCACATCACGAGCTGCTTTAAAATGAACAAGGAATTATGTTGCATAATGATGAACAATTCAAAAGTCAGTCTTTGTATTTTTCTTGTTTAAAGTATATCCCAGTTCATAATGCATATTGCGTCAGTGTAGTCATTTCAGATACGAAAACTTGGTACAATTGAATTACTGAAAAACGGACCACAAAACACTGTATTTGCGTTAGTGAATCATAACTATTCGATGATATAGTACGGTGTAACTGAAGTTTTACACCATAAGTCACATTATGAAGTGACGACGGTAATTTATGATGGCAAATACTTTTCCAACTTCTAGTATTTAAAACTTCACCTCAATTGATACACTAGCTCTCAACAGCTAAGGTGTGTACGTGGAATTGAACTTTTCAATTAGTAAGGACTTTTCAAGGTAGTAACTTTATTTTATGATCTTAACAGACACGGAATTGCGGAGCGAATCCGAATGTACAGTAGTGCCATGAATTTTGGCTTTCAATAAATGCAAAGATATTTAAGCATTCAACGATAAATATATACGTAAACCTTGGATTCAAAATCCTATTTAAATCTAGCACGCTTCTTAAAGATCAAGATTCAAACTTTTCTGATTATCCTCGAAATGTGAGTGCACCCAATAGTTTGTGTGAACTTGAAGATTTATTTACTGGAAAATTTTACAAATAATCCGTTACTTACTTACTTAAAGCCTGTTACCCCTCGTGGAGGAGCATAGGCAGCCTACCAGTATTTTCCGTTTAACTGTCCTGAACAATCATTTCCAGTTCCTAATCATCCTTTTCATGTCTGCTTCCAATTCCTGACACAGTATGCTCTTTGGTCTTTCTCTTTTCCATTTCCCCTCAGGGTTCCAAGATAGCGGCCCCGTGATGCAGTTTGGTGATTTCCCCAGTGTATGTCCTATCCACTTCCAACGTATTACTCTAATTTCCTATTCATTTAAAAGCTGGTTTGCTCTTTCTCACAGTAGACTGGTTTTGATGGTATCCGGACAACAGACATTGAATGTGTTGTGTGAACAATTGTTTATAAGAACTTGTACATTTTTGATGTTGGTTGTGGTAGTTCTCGAAGTTTTCAGTTCAGTACAGTAGAACTGTCTTGATGTTCATATTGAAGGTTCTGACATTGATGTTAGTTGACAGTTCTTTTGAGTTTCATATGTTCGTCGATCGTCTGGCTTTGTCAATCCTTACATTTACGTCTGCATTGAATCTTCCTTGTTAATAGATAACGCTGTTCAGGTACGTGAAGTTTTCCAGCTCTTCAAGAGTTTTTAGATCACGTTTAATTGGGTTGGTGTTCTCCGTGTTGTATTTGAGGAACTGTTTTTCTCTTGTGTATGTTGAGGCCTACTGCTGTTACAATGATAGCCTTGACCTGCATCTATTGGTGTGTATTGGATAGGAAAGCTAAGTCATTTGCCAAGTCCAAATCGTCTAGTTGCATGCAAGTTGCCTATTGTATTCTGTGCTTTAACGCAAACAATCTAAAGTATCTATTTAAAAATGAACACTTCACTATCTTTTTTCTGAAGCGATAAAAAACGCTATTTTCAGGTAATTTGCTGAGTTCCTTTATCTTCTAGGAAGCCTAGGTATCTACCATGTTTTTTATCATTGGTCTTCGAAAAGCGAGTTTTTAAAGTCATAAGCTGAGTTCAGTAGAAACCCAACCAACAAACCGATACCTAATCCCATAATGATAAGTTAGCTATAGTTTCTGAGATTAAGGTCGAGTTTCATAATCTTAACAATTCGTTACAAATATAGCGATTTCATAAAATTTCCGGAGTTTTCAGTTGTTTATTTCTGTCAAGATAAGAATTTAAGTTAAGTGTTCAAACTTAAATAAATAATACAGCTTCATTAGATGGGTTACTTTTGAAAATTGATTAGTTATAAAATCTTGTCGAATTTCATCTATATTATTTTAGCTACATCAAAATGAAGATCAACATATTTTAAACAAGATGGTCAGAATTGATATGACGGGAAGAAAAGTCAAAATTAGGTCGATTTACTCATTACGTTTTTATTCAATATTACTTCCGTCTTAATTAAATGTGATTACTCAGTGTAGTATTTGTTTTGTTTTCCCAGTCGTCGTGTTTCGGGGTTACTAGCAGAGCTTAGAAACTGAATCTAGCATTCAATCGAGAATATATAACAGTGGCCACGGGGTGAAAAAAACCCAAAATCAACCAGTAATTGGACGAAAATCAGTGTAATTATTTCGGACAATCAGTATACAGAATTGTCGTCGGTGTCCTTGATCGATATTGGTTGTTAATTAGTCATACTCTATTTTATATTACCGTGCGGATTCATATAGAAACAGAAAATGGCTCGCTCTTCCGATCAGTTACAGTTGTTATTCAGCGACAACAGCAGCGTTTTAAACAGAGCTAGTTGGTATTTATAGACAAGTTACACACACGGCTGCTGAATCATCCATACTTTTCAGATGTGACTGAAGTTAATTAATGAATTTTTAAATTACGTACAGAGCTAGAGAATGATTGCAGAATGAATGAATGTGTCAGTGAAGGCCTGCATGAATTCATGACTAGCAGTAATTTAAACGAACCAGTATCAATCATACATAACCCGTTCAGTGGTTCAGTAATGTCTATTTCAGAGATATGCCCTGTCGTGGGTTCAAATCCGATTATTCCCGAGACACAATGTACAAACACTGACTTGTCCAGGTCACAGAAATACGATGTCTTGTTGAATGTTCATGAAATTGTTGTAGTACCAGCCCACAAAGAAACAGAAAATGAATTAAGCATTATAATGAATACAGTTGCACCAAATCAATCTAATCATTCTGCGACGTAAGTTTCTGATGAACCTACTTATTGGGATTCTCTAGTTGTTTTACGAGATATCGGTTATCTTAATGACTCACATGTTTTTTGATTAAATTTCTTACAAAAATGAGAGAAATATATCAGATGTATCAAACGATGATTAAGAACCTAATGAAATTTTGATAGATGACGATTATCCTAGTGATCCATTATTTACTTATGAGATTATCAATAAATTTGATGAAAATGTTTCAGAAGAATCAAACCCTAATGGCCTCATATCAAGTATCGTTGATCGTCACCATCTAGTCAGTTCTAGTGGACTCTCTATTCCATGCCGTAAATATGTTTTAAATAAAGTCACATTAATTATAACTTGGGAATATGAGGATCCAACATTATTTCGTGGGGGGGGGGAAGATAAATTCCGAATCTAAACTTCGAGTCTTCAAAAAACATAAGGGTAAGGTGATATGAAGGGAATAAAAATGAAAATTAGATTGATTTACTCATTATGATTTTTGTTCAGTATTCCTTCCATCTTAATTAATTGTGATGATTACTCAGTGTAATATTTCTTTTATTTTCCCTGTCGTCGTATTTCGAGGTTAATAAAACTTCACTTATACTAGTCTTTGTGCTTTTAGTGATTTCTCGCTTTACAAGTATAAGTGATAAGCGATTCCAACATAACAATTAGCAACGACCAAGTATAACAAGTAGCATCCATCCAGAAGACGTAACAAAAATAATATTTCACTTTATACTTAACTGAAGATAAATGTCATTATGATATCAAGAGGGCCCCCAAATGCCCTGGTACGGCCGAGAGTGGGGAGAGTCCGCTCTCCCTCTCGAAATGCTCTCACATGGCCACGCGTATATAGCCTCTGCCAGGGAAGTCCTACTCACTGCTTTCTCGTGGCGGGGGTTTTGTTTACGAAATTGAGAGGACGAAAAGCGAATATCCGGCGCTTTAACCGGATTCCAAATCAATGGTGCACATGGCCTCCAGTATCCTGCTGGAACAAATGGCGTATGAACCAGTTGTTGGTCACCGGCTTCCATGGGACTGCATCTCCTTACGATGCTCCATTGCCTTGTGGATCAGACCCTCAAGTCGAAGGCTCCGGGTGTGGCCCCCTAAGAAAACCACCTGTTTCGGTATCACAGCCCTCACACATATCGAATGAGATTTGTGTGGCGCATATGTATTTGGTGCCTCTTTGTACAAATATCTATGTGTTGATATCAAAAAGTTAAATAAATTTTCATTTGTAAATATAATCCTTATAAAAAAAATAATAATACAAAAATTGTGCTTTGCATCATCTATCCGGTCAACAAATTTCTATGTCTATATTTTAAAAAGAAATTGTTACTAATTAAAACTAAACATAGAGATATAAATTACTTTGTACACTTTGAGTAAAAAAAAGGAAACTAGGATTTCAAGCAAATGTCTTATATGTAATTTCATAGTTCGATCATATTTGATTTTTCATAAATTAATTATATTGCTTGTCAACAATTTAACTAACTGAAAATAAATCATTTGGATTACAAATTATGGGTATTAATTAATGATAATTATAATTTGGAAGCAATATATATTGAATCTGTTTTTATTTGTAATATATTCGGATCAATAACGTATCACACAAACGGTATTCTACGGGATGGGGTCGCTAACGCCATAACCAACCCTTCTCCTTTATCCGGGCTTGGAACCGGCAGTAGCCCTCGGAGGGACTCCAGGCGGGGTTAACGTATCACATAAGGTGATCTTAAATTTATTTTGAATTTTCTTAATTATTTAGTTTTTCACTAGTGTTTAAATTTTCACTGTAACTCATGTAATTTCCACCTTTTTAGCTTCAGTCAGTTGTGATGTAATTTGCAGTTGAGAGTTGTTGATATGACCTAGTAAATACTTCTAGTACTATAATAAACTGAAAACGATTAACAATATGGGACGACTGGCGTACAACTGTTGTATTCGCATGAGAGTGCTTAGAGAGATGGGATTTCGCAAGAGATTTTGTGTGTCCCAAGAAAAGACAGGTAAATAATTAAACATAATATTATATGCACTATTTTAAAAGACCAACAATAATTGAAATAAACTATAGCAGGTAATGACTTACTGAAGTTAAGATTAAGGTAACTGAACATCTAACAATATACTCCCTTATAATAAAACATACTGTTGCTTCTAATCATTGGATATTGAAGATTTACAATCTATTCTACTTACACACTAAAACATTGTTATAAACCATAAATGTAATATTCTTCTAAAGAAGTGGCTTATATTCTTCGTACAGTACATAATTTTGAAAACTTACTGTCTTTCTCTATCGATAAATAGTGGAATACAAGTTATTAAGAAACAATTTATTCATTTATAATTATTAAAGCTGTGTATTAAACGTTTCCTAGCTGTTGTTAAAAGAAAGGCAAAATAATAAACGAATTTTCTTCAAGTCTAAAGTTTATAGTAATTTATATTTTATAGTTGAGTTCATGAGTTAATTGAAGCTTGACCACCATGAAAAATTGGAAGCAATGGACGAGCATATCGTCTTAGTATGAGACTCCTCAGCAGTGCGCATCCACGATTTCGCTTGCGGGATTCGAACCCAATGTCTATCTGTTTTGTACTCGAACACTTAACCTGTGTACCACTGAGTTGACATCCAATGGGGTTAATGTTTAACTTCAACCAATCAACGTCCAGTGCTATCCAGTGGTTCCAGGTTTTCCATGGTAGTCTAGCTTTAATGGACTCATGAATTCAACTTTTAAATTACTACAATCTCCGCAAAACCCCTTTCTGAGAATTTATATTTTGACTACAAAAGTTAGACTAGAATTAACCAAGTGTAACAAAGTATGGAGTATATGTGGCTAATTAAGAATTATGTCATTTTTTTGACAACTGACAAAAGATATATTAGTATTATAAAATTAAAAAAAACTTGTTATCATCTTAAGCGTAAGTATTAAAGTGGAATAGGTTGTAATTCAGATACACCATTGTTCGCTCAATGAGAAGTTATGGGATCTAGTTTAATGAACAATCATAAAGGGAAAACAGCGGAATAACACAATTTTTTGATGGTGCTTCAATTTTATTCTCATTCACTGAAGTTGTAGTATATATATTCCTAAAGCAGGACAATGTCGATTCAAGTAGCTCAGTAATAGGGTATCAAACCATATGGTTGGGTGTCCCCAGTTTCAACCTCATGGATAATATCATTTCACTTATGATTGCTGATACGATTTTCTGACATTTGCCAGCTAGCACAAAATCTAAGTTTACACTTTACAGTCGATTACCTCCAACCATCTGACACAGATACACATTTCGAACTATATTGAGTAACTTAGATTAATGGTCAAACTAGTACTTGGTCTGTAGAAATCTGTTAATACTAAAAGACCAGACAAATATGAGGTTGATTACTACTCAGTGACCAATCACTGTGAAAAAAATTTTAAAGTGAGGAAGAACGAATATCGGTGCAGAATAATGTATGAATTCATTTTATTTTGTTAAGTTCTCATCAGCTGCTTACAACGTTATTATAGATATTGACATAGTTATTTCTACCAATGTAACTGCTTTGACAGATGCATGTAAATTTATATACACAGTTGATGGCAACATGAAAAGGATACCTGTCAACCTTTAATTGTGTTAAAGAACATGTTGTTTGAGATAGGACAATCAGTGTAGCCGCAGGATAAGTTCATGCCAATGCAGTTTTTAGTCTCATATTGATTGACCCTGTGACATCATCATCTTTGAATAAAAATAGATTTTTTTTATTTGCTGTGGTTTCTTTGAACTTTTTTATCTTTATATTTTTCATATTTCTCAATACATTTCAGTGGGTACCCGTTACATCATGTTAATAACGTTGATTTTTCAAACACTTTAGGTTATAAATAGCTAATAAGAACCTAATGAAATAAAATAAAATTCATATTATCCTTCATCAATCTTCATTTTTATTCACTTAGTAAGAATTTTGTTGACTGAATTTCTCATGTAATATGAGACTAAAGATTGAGTTTTTCTTATTTACAAAATTCGGTATCTGTTTAAGTGAAATGTTTTTTTTTTTACAAAAAAAGTGAATAAAATTTAAATTGGGTAGGTAATTGAAATAATAAACAGTAAGTATATTTATAATGAACATTGATGATATTTGAAACCATGCATAGAAGGCTTTTAATTAGGATTACAATTTTTGTATTCTATTATAGATATTTGTATATCATTATACATATGAAGTAAAATAATATAATTTATAATGGTTAAAATCATGAGTCAGTTAAGGCTAGACCACCATGGAAAACCTGGAAGCACTGGAAGGCCGTTTCGTCCTATTGTGGGACTCATCAGCAATGCGCATCTACGACCTCGCCCTCTGAGAGATTCGAACCAAGGACCTAGTGGTTTCGTACGCGAGCACTAGACCACTAAGCCGCCATTCAACGGTTTTAATGTCTAACTTTAACTAATCCATGAAATTTAGCTACGCATCCGCCATTGTCTTCAGTGAATTACTATCTCACAACAGACCTGGTTGAACTCTACTGGTCACTACTTCTCACAAGAACTCCAGAAAATACCTCTTGAAGCCAGTCACTAGTGAGTATATATTGATTAATATCAGATGGGTTTTGTGGATAATATAGTAATTTCAATGGTTAAGATCATGAGTCAATTGTTCAGTGCTTCCAGGTTTTCCATGGTGGTCTAGCTTCAAATGACTTATGATCTCAACTGTTGAAATTACTATAATATTCACAAAACGCATCTGATATCAATATAATTTACATTAATAATACATGTACCATGTAAATTTTAAATGTATTACTTAAATTTTGGAAATATTTTTGAACTTCTCTGCAATGAACTTAATTTTGGACTTAATTTTAAATTAAGAAACAATTTTTTTCCCCTGGAACTATAGAAGATTGAATGTAGGCGATAATTCTTATTTCAATATAATAAACATGATATGAATAGTGGTTTCGTTCTTATCGACACTTATTTTCCTTTATTTTACAAGAGATGAAATTAATACTTGGGAAACAAGTATTGTGTGTGTTGATTAATAGTTATCTTCTTTTATATGGTACTGTCATTTAACTTTTCGGCTGGATACTTCATTGCTGCTAAGCATACGATGTCTGACCAGTTATCAGCTCTATATCCTGACAAAGAAGGATAATTATTTGTTCTTCTTCACTGATCGTTTCTGTTCAGTTTCCATATTTAAATTGATATGATGACAAATACATATGGCATTAACCGGGATGTAGTGAACTGTCGTCTCGTCCTTATAGGGTATTACTTAGCAGTTCGCATCACTGATGGGACTCGAATCCAGGACCTTCGGCCTTACGCGAATATCTGACCTCTTGACCACTGGACCGACTTCCATCCGTGTTAATGTCTAACTTCAACCAATCCACTATTGTGCGTACTTTTAATGAGTCCCATACTAGGACGAAGTGGCCTTCTAGTCCTCCCCGGTTTTTAGTAGTGGTCTAACATTAGTCGGTTCATGATCTCAATAATCTCCACAACCCATATTGATAATCTAAGGGGTATTGGATATTAACAGCATTTTTTGATTCAACCAATTCAAATCTCTCTTATATTGTTTTCGAGGACTGTGATTGATCATTCTCTTTGGGTATTAGTGAATCCCAATAGAACTGCCTCGATATTAACATCGGTCACAGCCTTTTTTAGGGAGGGCTGGTTATTGTCTAGAACCTCAGTGTTGAGATTTATATCGGAAATTGAACTCAATGAAAGATCATTTGCAATCATTACCTCAAGAAAAGATTGGAAGTCATATAATTCATCTCCTTTCCATAAGCGAGTGGTTATATGAAATAAGTAGCTAAGTGAATAACGAGTTGGTGTTTAAAGTGAAAGTTGTTGGTTCAAGTCTTGAAATGAACGGTAACACTAGAATTCATGTACTTTCATGTGCTGAGTCTAAAAATAGGAGGACATATGTGTTTTTGATTCCACTCCTAGCCACTAATCAATTCTGTATGGACATTACCTTATTTTCATCTGAAAATCATGAATAGTTTCATTCACTGTATGGATATATTTATCTCAGTTATCATGTACTCAACTATATATGATAGTTTCATGTGTTGGAGTCATTTATTATAACCCGGTCAAACTTATATAGATTCAGAAATAATGAGTCTTTATTAACTACAATTTTAACTGTCATCTTGTAATATATATATTGAAATTACGGAGAAAAGTTATAGTTCTTTGCTGAATACTATTGTTGGGATTTCATTTTTTTAAACTGAATAGCTTAATGATGAATCTATTATTCTAAATGTATACAACAATAGTAGCAGAAAAATTAAACTATCCAGGCCAGTGAATGCAATATTACTAAAATGTTTTTAAATTGTTTGTAAAGATCGTTTACTTTGAATTCACTTGGTATTTTTTGGCTTGTATCTTCCCATTGAGGTTTAAGACTGCAAGTGATCAGTCTGTTATTGGCATATATGATTTTAATTTATGTTTGAATAATAAATATTAGATGTACTATCGTAGTGAAGGAGAACACAGGTGAGGAAAACCTTACTGTACTTAATACAAAATTACTTGGTAAAATAGAAAAACGATATAGTAAATCGTTAATTTGCAAAGTATCAATGCGTCATATCAACCTGGAATGTTCCTGTTGCAAACATCAATCCATTGTCTCACATTTTATTGTTCATGCGTTTTCTTACAAATTTCATTGTGTTGTCGCTCTTCCTTTTTTGATCTCCCCTCATCTTCTGCTGCCAAACATTGCGTTTTTAACTTGTTTATATACTACTTACAACGATATAAGTAGTGCGCACCGCACTATTATTTATTCCTTTATTTATTCTAATGTTTATTTCCCTCAAAAAGAAAAAAATATATTATTAAACAGAACTTAAATATGATTTCGTTTAGAATTGAGAAAAGTTTCATCAGCAGATCTTTACTTTTTCTAATTTAAAGATAAAACAGAAGAAAAAAGAGGAATTTGAAAAATAATAACAATTTTGATCAAAAATAAAACAAACATTGATGAATTTACTTTGTATGATTTACTTGAATCTTCTTATTGATGTCTAGAACTGCAATTGATCAGTCTGTTTATTGGCATATATGCATACTGTGTATATTGTCTTGATGATGCCTAGTAGTAGAACATTCATAAGTAAATAAAAATGTTTACATTTGAAATGAGTTAAGTTATTAAAATTTGAGTGACTGGATTATTAATTTAGAAGAAGAAGAAGAAGAAAAAAAGAGGCAAACAAACATTTACTATTCCAGGTATCTATTTATGTAACATAATTCAAACATAGAACAATATTAAAATGTATAAACAAATAATGATGAAATGAAATTGAAAAAAAAGAAAAGTAAGATGACCTGACTGACCCCTTTTTTTTCTTCTACCCATACATTAATACATTAATTACTGTCAATCATAATTAAAAAGAAATGTTCATTTATGTTTTGCATTACTTCATATTTTCTATTTATTTATTTCTCGCCATTTGTTAATTTATGATATACTTTCAGTAAGTAATCACTATAGACATTAAACTTTATAAGAAATAAGTTGAGTATTACATCACTACATTAAGAATTACAATTCATAGATTGTTTTATTTATTTATAATTTCCATCTGGCTTAATTATGAATTCGTATAAAAATGATGCGCATATATATATACAGGCATGAACACAGACTCTATAAATGGTGTATATACTCGAATTGGTTAACTAAATATTAGGTATTCACTGACTAGTTAACAAATATGTATTTGTGTATATATTAAAAATAATTATATAAGAGAACATATTTCACTATTAGTTGATTATGTAATAAATTATAGGGTTTTAATTGTGTACACATATTTGTGCACTAAATCAAAAAAAAAGTGTTTACATTTCTACTTGCCAATCATTTTCTATATTTTATCACATTATGATTTCTTTCCTCTAGATATTACAATTTAATCAGTTAAGACCCCCCTTTTTTTTTAAAAAAAAATTTCACTTTGTTATAACATTTGGTTACAGATTTCATTTTATAACAGAATTCTATAGATATTGAATAAATAATAAATACTTGATCTTGTTAAACATTTGATCATAATGGGTTATTATGAATAGGTTGGTTAAGAAGAAAAGAAAACACACACACACACACATACACAATCCATATAAAACGTTTAAATAACAAGTTTTCTTTTGTGAAAATTATTAGTTACTTTGATTTATTAACAACAACAACAGCAACACCAACGACGGTAACAACAAAAATTATTCTTTACAATGAATAAAGGAGATAAATATTATGGATTTTATAACGAATTATTGAAATCTTCAATATTATTCATCATTTTATGTTTATTTCAAGGACAAAATTTTAAAGTGAGTACATTCTTTTTTTGTTGTTGAAAAGTTTCATAGGTTGTTTTCTTCATTGTTTAACTTGGATTTAGATTTCTGAAAGAATATAAACATTTTATCAGAATGGGTTTTGTGGAGATTTTTTAGAAAGTTCACTAGTTGAAATTATGAGTCAATTGAAGCTAGATCATTATGGAAAACCTGGAAGCACTGGACGGCCGTTTCGTCCTAGTATGGGACTCCTTGGTAGTGCGCATCCACGATCCCGAACCTCGCGGGATTTATTGTTAAATATAGTTTATAATTGTAAAGTTAAATGGTATATGAAATCAAACAAATCTTTTCATAATGTAATAAGAAGATGAAGATTATTAGAACGATGTGATATATTAAAGCGATATATTTGAAACAATCTGATCACAGCACGTTTATATATAAAAATATAAAAGGTCAACTAGACTAAAAATGAATGGGAAAAGAGGAGACAAGAATAATAAAGAAATAATATGAAAACAATTTGAAACCAGGGTGGGTTTAAGATGAGGACAAACTGTTTCTGAACACACAGAAGGGGTTTAAATTTTCGTATGACTAAGAATTGAATAAATCATAGTATATGTCCTTTTGCACTTTTGCACAACACTAACAAAGTCAAGTTAAGATCAATCTTATAACCTGTTTGAATTATGAGTTTGGCAACAGAGGATGATGAATGTTTATCCTCTGCTCTTATTGAGACATTTGATTCTATTTGTTTCTTGGGCAATTTTGGTACATGTTCACATACCCTAATTTTGAGATCACGATTACCCCTCCCTATGTATGTGTGACGCAATCGTTTTCTTGAATTTTTTATAGAGTGAAATCATTGGACATTATACTTTTAAAGCAATTAGTCCCCATGATAAATTGTTATAGTGGAATAAGAAAACTATCAGAACTATGTGATATATTAGCGTAATACATTTTGAACAATCTGATCACACATAATAAACTTGTTAAGAACATTTATATGTAATAATATAAAAGGTCAACTAGACTAAAAATGGAGAGTAAGAGGGACTAATTGCTTCAAACAAATTTTGTTTTTTTCCGGTTATCAGATTTGAACTTGTTCAGGAGAATCGAGAATTCAAATAAATTGTGATTTGTACAAATTGAATTATTCTGAATTAAGCCTTTCCTAATAATAATCAAAGTATACAAAGAACATTGAAATTGAATGTGAAGGAGTTTAATGAATTATAAATGTTACTTATCATGAAACTTAGGATAGAATGAATTAAAAAAGATATAAACTTTAACAGTTACAGTCATTCACCGAGTGAATATCAATAACATCGGGTTTTATAAGTTATGGAGACGAAAATACATGATTATTCAACTTACTGATTAGACCGATTATATTGTTAATTATTGTATTATATTTTGTGTTTTTACTTAAGATTGAGAAAAGTCTTATTAATGACTATCTAGAAGCTTGAAGTTTCACTTTTATCGACTAGAACAAATGAGCAAATGTTGACTGCATTTTACAAGTATGTTTATTTAGTTAGGTTAGTGTCTAAGTTGTAATCAGAAAGATTAGTTCAGAGAAGAGTTCTCTTTTTGGTGAATTCATTTTCAATGCTGTATAATCGCAAATATATATACTTATTTTTACACCCTGTAAAAATAAGCATATATATTTACGATTGTACAGCTTTGAAAATAAATTCGCCAAAAAGAGAACTCTTCGCTGAACTAATCTTTCTTTCTTATTTAATGTCATAATGGGTGTATTCCGTTTATTAAGTTGTAATCATCAGTTCGTTTATTTAACTGATATCAAAAAGTAGAATACATAACGTTTTTCTATTGTATATCACATGAATATACTTAATTCAGTCCTATAAAACGCTAATGAATGCTTTGAAACTTGGATGAAAATATTATTTGTTGCAAACCTGCACTAAATTATCCATATTTAAATTATTTTGAAGGTATAGCAATTCTAAATTCAATTGGATTACATAGACAAAACTTTAGTAATAGTTTTCACGTAAACATCTTCTGAAAATATTATTATGCATTATAATATAAAGGGTTAGGTTTAAGTGGCTGATCATTTTCAGTCCTAAACATCAATCGAAAGATTTAGACAACCAGGATAAGTATTAGGTTTAAGTCTGGAACTATTATGTGAATTTACAATTTAAGAGAATGATTTCTTTATTTTATTGTTAAACAATATGATTGATCTCAATATGATTATATATATATCAGTTTATTGTTGTAAAAGATGAGTGATTTTTGTTTGCATAGTTGCGTACAACTGATCATTAAATCACTAATTGTTCTATATAAAATATATTTATCTCATTGAAATCATGAACTGATTCATGTTAGACTAAGACGAAACAACCATCTAGTACTTTCAGGTTTAACATGGATCAATTCATGATTTCAATTAAATCTAACCATCTCCACAACGTCAAATTGAAAATATATCTATCTGTTGTAAAGCAAGATTAGATAATAGTTCTATGAAGTTAAGAAAACAATAGTTGCATGTTTATCAAAAGCAAAGATAATTTTATTATAAATACAATGCTAAGATTTCAGAACAGACTTTCATTCCTTATGGTTACACTAAAAATTTCATTGTATTCTGGGAAAAATTATTAACTTAAAATCTATTCTCTCAGTTGTATTAAATAATGTAGTTAATGAGCATATAGAGAGACCATATATAACTGTTTATCAAAATAAAAGTCTAGTTGGATAACCACACTTACTTACTTACTTACGCCTGTTACTCCTCGTGAAGGAGCATAGGCCGCTCTAAAGCACTCTCCATCCAACCCTGTCCTGGGCAATCCTTTCCAGCACCTTCCAGTTGTTATTCATCGTTTTCATATCTGCTTCTATTATCCGACGCAGTGTGTTCTTTGGCCTTCCCCTTTTTCGCTTCCCTTCAGGATTCCAAGTTGGGGCTTGCCTCGTGATGCAGTTTGACGATTTGCGTAATGTATGTCCTATCCTATCGTCTTTTTCTAATTTTTTCTTCAGCTGGAAGTTGGTTTGTTCTCTCCCACAGAATGCTATTGCTGATGGTATCCGGCCAATAGATGTTGAGTATCCTGCGTAGACAGCTATTTATAAATACTTGTACTTTCTTGATTGTGGTTGTTGTAGTTCTCCAAGTTTCAGCTCCATACAGTAGAACTGCCTTGACGTTGGTATTGAAGATTCCGCCTGTAGCTCGGTCCCAAGCCCGGGTAAAGGAGGAAAGTTGGGCATGAGGTTAGCGTCCCCATCCTGTAGAAAACTAACTCGCTAAAAAAAACGCTTACCGGATAACCACACTGAAACAAATAAAATAAACCCTCAATTTTATTATTAAGTTGTTTATTAAAGTTTCAATGAGTCTTTTACATTGAAGATGCTAGTGATATGAGAAATTTATTACGTTTTATAGAATAGAATTAAAGAATTTTTATTCAATTTTCTTGATGGATTAAATGTGTTTTATCGTTCAAGTCATAATTATTCAGTGAGCTAATATATAAGTGAAATATGAATTACTTATAAGTTATCTGATATTAGGTTTCGCAAAACGTAATTTCACTTGCTATACAAGTGTCAAGCTTTGCTCCACACAAAAATCTTGTTGGCCATATTGAATACTGGAAGAGAATAAATCAAATATTATACAGATGGATATATTATTATTTTAAATCTGACGGGTAAATGCTAACGTGATCCGGGATTGTATTGTAATCGGCAGCAAGCGTTTGATGTTGAACGTGATGTTACATTATCATCTTCGTCATTGACATAAGACTATTACATATATATAAACTTCTGTAGACCTAAAACACTACAAGCTTATACAAGTTTATGAAATAAACATAATGTTTTTATCAAATCCGTTTATGAAGAAAAAAACACGCTCATTTCAGAATAGACAACCTACGTAAAATGTCTGTTATAATGACTGAATGAACCTATTTCTTGTTTATAAAAATAAAATAGTTAAACATCTTTTTAGTTTTCACTCAAGTTTCAAATTAACATTACAGCATTCAATATACCAGCTGCTTTTAAATAATATTTCCCATAGTAGTAACATATAAAACACAAATGTTAAAAGTGGGATAGTTTTATTGTTTAATTATATTTAATTAATTAATTCTATAGTTAGAAGAATACATAATAAAGGTTCACCATAATTTACAATGATTTGATCTATGCATCTGTATACTAAAATGCGTAGGTTCGTTTGCAAAAGAAGATTAATAAAGATGATGACATATACATAAAGTTCTTGGTATTAAAAGTCAAAGTAAACTACTCTCTGAGGTGGAATTCAGCTAATACAAAAGTTTATTCACAGTTTACTAATGTTATAGTATTTTATAGATTACAATCATTACTTTTTAAATTACACAAACCACTGCATATGTACAGGAATGCAGTTGATTAACAGTTAGAGATTAAGTGTTAAATGACATACAACAGGTTCTAATCTAAGTATATTTGCACATCACTTTCAATTTCTTCTTTGGAGATGCTTGTTTTACAATTTTCTTTTTGTTTTTAATAGCTTTGATTTTCTCTTAGCTTTGTCTTCAATCAACAAGATAATTAACATAATAGAAGGAATTCTCAGTCTTTCATTTATTCACTGGTATAATGTTGTTTATATAAAGGAGTGTGAGGTATTATCCCACTTGACTAAATTTAACAAAATAGCATACTATATATATATATATATATATATATATATATTTATATATATATATACCCGGGCTGGACCGGGTTAAGCTGTGGGTTTTGTCAGATGCTGGCTCAGTGGTCTAGAGGTTGTGCGCTCGCGCGCGAAACCGGAGGCTCTGGGTTCGAATCCCGCGTGCGGGATCGTGGATGAGCACTATTAAGTTTAGACTATAGTATTCTGATCTGCAGACGCCTATGCTTAAAATACATTTCAGAAATTTCAAAACTTTAATGATAATCTTATTCATTTCTGAAAAAATACGAATGAACTTTGACAAAACTTAAATTTGGATAGTTGGCAAGTATACTTCAAAAATAAGTGAGAACGCATATGTATATTTATGCATGTTTGACAGTTGGAAGCTAACGATTTATCGAGCTTAGTAATCACGTCGCAAGTTTGATGAATAAAACTTCATTAAAATTTAAGGTTAGATAACTTATAACTCTTGTTTAATTCATATCTCGATATTTGTACTAAAGAAAAGTGTGGATTTAAACTTTTCACTATAGCCTACTTTAACTTTTATCCTTTGTAACTTACATTTTTTCTGATAACCAGGAAGGCTGTATACATCTGTATATATACATCTGTATGTATACATCTTATTTTTACCAAGCAAATTCAGTCATTGATTAGACATCATAACTCTAACTTATATTATCATAATTGGTTTGAAAATCACTCTGCTTAAATCGTGTACATTTAGTCTAACTTTGATTCTTGTGTTTGTATTAATGATGATACAGTTTTCTTCGTTCTCCTTTATATCATATGAGCTTAGAGAAATATCGCCGACAAGTACTAACACACTGCTTTTATCTAAGCTATTACCCAGTAAAGTATTGGTAATTTAATTTTAAAATAAGTGAAAACAATATGTATATTCATTTTAGTGAATGAAGATTCATCTGTCTACAAACGATTTGTCAATTATATTGAGTTTGAATGTATAATAGTTATTTACATAACAATGAGTCATAATATGATGCATATAAATGATGTAAAAAGCTACTTATTGAATAATACTACTCATTATCATTACACTTACATTCTCTTTTTGTTTCTAAGCTTCACTCAAATACATCATGCAGATTTAGCAAGTGTATCTGGACTGTACATTATAAGATAGTATTGATTATAAAATTTATTTAATGAAGGAGTATATATATTTTAGCTAAATGATTATAGTTCAATTATGCGTATCTAAGAGTTTCTTATTCAAATTAACTTTAGATAAATCTTAAAGTGTAATTTCATACTTAATGTATTCAAAGCAATAAATGTTTCTATGCTATGAACATCTGTTATTTAGTACTGGATTTCTTGGTTATTATCACATAGTTGATAAGGCTATCTATAGAATTAAATATAGTGCAGTATTAAGCATATCAACAAAGTTTATTATGGTCATCTATGAATGCTGTTGACAATACATTTCAATATCTTCAGAACTATTTAAAATCATTAAAGGGACTCATTGATTGAAAGGAAAATACTAGATATCTAAAATAGAGTTTATGAATGAGTTTTGACTATTCTACGCTTACAAACAGAATAATATAACTGAATTACCACAATAAAATAAACTTAAAAAACGGTAATTATATTTCATGAATAAAGTGTTAGTATAAAATAAAATGTTGTCATGAGTTTATACATCAGTTTTTCAATGTTCAGTAACCGTGTGGTGTTATCGTTTTTGGACATTTCTGTTAACTCAAAGAGTAAGAGTTACATATGAATGTAACTTTCACAGTAGATTTCTCCTCAAGCATCTGAAGTTATCCAAGTTTATCTGTCATGAACAGTGTAGTATCACTCAAAATGACGGATAAAAAAAACATATATATTAAATATACAAAGTGCTATCTTCATGCTATAATAAGTAGATATTTATTGTTGAAATCGCTCAAATAATATCACTATCATGAGACTAGAATGGCTTGATCATCATCTTGAAAAATATTATATCTTAAATTATATAAAAGTATAACTAGTATCATATTGAGATGTGTTCTTTTATCTGATTTATTCATAAACGGTCACTTATAACGTTTGACCTGTCGAAATATATGTATGTGTATGTATATGTATATGTAAAAACAGATTCAGCAGAAATTTAGTTATTCAATGAAGTACGTTCACACTTTTGTATGGCTTATCAGGAAACCTTAACATAGTGCCACTTGAAATGTCTTCAGTTGTTAATTCACTTTTAGTTACTGATTGACTTGCAACAATAGTTTTTAGCAAAGAGTCTGAATAATATTTGTTCAATTCTCTGAAACAATATTATTTTCCTCATGTTTTAAAGATAGTTTTTGCTGATGAGTTAACATAGAACTAGATTACTTATATAAATGGTCTACAGGACAGAGACAGTTCACTTTTAAAATCTTAACTGAAATTTGTCAGTTAAGTTATGTATAGTGAGAGACCTGATCTTAGCTTTTTCTTCTTCTTCATTATTTATGGTTTCTCCTGATCAGACACTGGAGTTTGATTTGTATGAATATAACTTAAAAACTAAACATATGTAGAATGTAGTTTACTTGTACTAGTTTGCTATTAGTTAGTGGCTTCAAAATACAAAAGTTGGTGGAATACAACTAGCTAGTGCAATACTATGAACTAACTAAAAAACCAAAACACCAAAATTCGGTTGCAAGTACTCACATACTTCTGTAAAAACAACTTGCATTCTAACTTGAAACAAATACTGTTATCTATGCTTTTTCGACAATCTGATACATTTGAATTAAACGATACTCATTCGATCATTCCGAGGTTATTAAGTGTTTGGAATTGTATTTACGATCCATCTTATTTCGCCATCTGTTTGTACAAAAAAGGTGTAACAATGACTTAATCAGTTTCTCTTATTGTAATAAATTTATTCATGCATTCCTTCGAAATTTGTGTGAACATGTTGTATGCAATTCCGCATAAAGTTTAGTTACGGTATGTAATTAAAACTTTTGTCATTATCAAGAGAGATGATTTGCGATAAATATTTAAGTGTGTACACAACTTATTGCATTGCATTAAACTAACCAAGAAAATAGAATCTGTTGACCACAAACTAGCTTTTTACGATTGTTGAATTGAAAGGATACATAACAATAAGATGATAATTGGTGTACTTCTGAAATAAAAATGCAGGGAATATTCAGATTATGGATCGATACGTGGATGTTTTTTGAAGGTCACAGCTGTGAAAAATTTAATTAATGGAAGCTGTAATCTCGTTACAGTGTAAGAAGACCAACAAATTGAATTAAATTTAATTCTGTCTACATTAATGGCAAAATCTATACTAAAGAGTTTTTTTTAAAGAAGAACGTGAAAGATAAAAAAAGGTACTGTGTTGAAGTGTAAACCGAGAGAATTGAAGAACACCCTGGTCATCGAATTCGGTGCAAAAACATCGGAGAAAATCAATAGGATTCCAAATAAATAATATATATTTCCTGGCTAATGATATCATAAGATAGACTTTAGTTAAATTCAAGTATAGACTATCAAGGGAAGAGGAGCAAGATGTTGTCAATGAGATTAAATGCCATGAATGCACTGCGATTTATGTGAGAAGAATATCTATACAGCTGAATGTGAGGTTGAATATTGTTTGACAGATTTTCTTTAATCGTAGGGTGAAATCAAGAATAGCACTATATTTGTCAGAAGCAAGATCTAAGATGAACCCTAGAGGGACTAAAATAATTCAGAAAGGATCTGGTGCGTACAAAGAAAAATTTAAAGTAGATGAGCTACATATGAGTTAATCAGAACTGTTTGATCAGAAAAGAGGGAATACAGCCACCTAGTCCTTAAGAAATGCTTATTAAAAAAATAATTCGAATCTTATCACTACACGTAGCTTTATTCATATGAAAAACTCATTAAAATGTTTGAAAATCACAACTATGTATATAACATTTCTCATTTCACACACATTTCTACATTTTAAAACTTTTCAATTTGTACTATTATTCTTTATTTTTTAAACGAACAAAATAATTAACAAAGATGCATAGTGGTTCGCAAAGGAATCTAGGACGCGCGTTTCGTCCTAATTGGGACTGATCAGCTGGATGTACCTGTATCCCAGAGTTGCTGTTCACTCCGGGACTCGAATCCATTACCATCCGCTTCAAACGTCATCCCGTTATTCATTTAGCTACTGAGTCCTGATAGCCATTTGCTTGTGCAATGGGGTGAAGGTTAAATTCACTTAGTGTTGTTTTACTTGTATCTTCCCACTGTTATTTAGGACTGCAATTGATCAGTCTCTTGTTGACGTATGTGCATCCTATGCGGATTGTCTCGATATAGTCTTAAGTCACAAGCTCTTTAAGCTTGGTAGTAGACCGACGTCGAATTTTTTCTTTTTTTATAACTAAGTTTTAACGAATACTAGCATAAAAGTACCCATACACATATGTACTTATTCACATTGCAAACTTTTCACATTATTCACATTTTATTGACTCATATTTTCCTACTCAATAAAACTGACATCTGGATGTGATTAGATAAGCTTTTATTGTAGACTTAACTGTTGAACATAAAATATTCATCGACAGTTTTAATTTTGATTATAACCATGAAGGAACTTAGACAAGATTGCTGGACGAAACACTGAATTTATGCAATTCTCTATTATTGAAAATAATACATTTTAAATGTTTAGAAGACAAGAGCTTTTATATGTCATCTTTAAAATTTTTTATTGTGAGTATACATAAAATATTAAGTAGACTTATTATTCCTCTTATAATTGCCAAAAGGCAATAATTGTTAAATGCTCTTAAGTTTTTTTTAAAATAGTTGAATTCATGAGTCATTGTAAGATAGACAACCATTGGAAACCTGGAAGCAGTGGATGACCGTTTCGTCCTAGTATTAGACTTCTCAGCAGTACTCATTAACGATCCAGCACTCGTGATTCGAACTCAGGACCTCCGGTCTTGTGCACAAACGCTTAACCACTAGACCACTGAGCCGACATTAAGTTTGCCTTACGTAGCTTTTTGTTACAAGTTAACTGTGCGCTTCATTATATAGTTATAGTAAGTTTTCTTCTTTAAACCTTGATAACATTAAGATTAACTATTTCATTTTATTTTAATTTCACGCTTTGTATTTCAGATTGTTCAAGGTGATGTCTTATTTCAATTTAATATAATTCCACATAACTTATCGAATTTTTTACGGTTGTTTTCATGTAAACATTCGGAAGTTCATTCAATAGATCATCGATTTAATAATCCTCTTGTTTATGAAAAAGATGATAAATTACTTTCGCCGTTTTTAGACAGCTGTATTTCTGTTAAAGTGAGTTCAGATAACTATAATATGGTTTGTAACTAACATTATTATTACTATAAATAGAATGATCTATTTATTCAGTTAAGCTTTTAGTTCGATATTATTAAATATTGAAGCTACGAAATAAAACACATACTCTAGTAGTTAGGGCTTTTAAACTTTTAAATGAAAAAAAAATTATAATCTCTTGATGCTTACAGATCATATTAAAAGGAGCGATATGCAGTTGAGATTTCACTGAATATGAATGATTTTCAGTACCTAAAATTGAAGTGAGGAACACTTAAATAATGAGCATATTCGTTTTATTAGTACAGTTTTGAAATTTTAATTGTCATGTTTTCAAGCAGGTGACAAGATAGTTGAAGATTACAATCCTTTTTCAGCCAGTAATCCTTCTCATGTGATGTTTATCAGAGATCTGTAAAGAAAATCAGTGAAAATCTGTGATAACTAATGATATATATGGTTAAGCAAAGATAGATAGTGACTAGCAGTGCAATCCAGGACGCGCGTTTCGTCCTGTTTGAAACTCGTCAGCTGAATGTAGCTGCACCTCGGAATTGATGTTCTCGCCGGGAATCGAACTTATTACCGTGCGCTCCAAACGCCATCGTGTTATCCACTTAGGACTTAAATGACTTAAGGCTATATCGAGGCAATCCGCACAGGATACACATATGCCAGCAAGAGACGGATCAGTTGCAGTCCTAAATAACAATGGGAAGATACAAGTAAAAGAACACCAAGTGGGTATCTTTAGTTGTTTATTAAATTAGTGGGATATAATTGAGTTTTGTAATAAAACAAACTGATCGAATGATATTAAAGATGACATATTTTTCTGTTGAATTGTTTTACTCAATAATAAACAGATTTAGGGAAATATGTTCTATCCAACGTATAATTTATCAATCATACAGGGTGTTAGTTTGCTTGTGATATTCCATCTTATCCTTTAAATTAAAGGTCAAACGTTTCAAATTGTTTCAAAATACTATCTGTGTTTTCCGAGATCTTGATATTAATTGACTAAATCAAGTTTCTGATTTAACGAGATAAAGTTCTTGTAGAAAATCGATCCGATTAACGTTTTTGATGGACTCACGTTAATTATCATTCTTTCTGTATTTAAACTTAGGAATAAGTGGATTTAAATAGTATTAAAAAAGTTATTAAAGCGTAGTTTCAATTCAATAGTTAAGTCGATAAACTTGGTCAATCAGTCGATCGATAAATAAACAGTACTTCAATTACATTTTTTAACGACCATTTCAATAAAAAAAATAATAAAGAATGGAGATGCAACTAAGCAAATTTTATGGACATTCATCGGTGATAATATCGAAAAAAGGAGTCGGAAACTGATCTATTAGGCATGTTACCTCTCGTGGGGCATTAACCATCGATCACGGATCTCTAGGCAAACCTAGATATACACCCCTTCACAGATATTTTCGAGGGCTTTTTATCGCCTTCTGATCTTCAAGACCGGGTTTTATTTGGTTTGTCTCGTTTTCCTCTTCGTTGAGGATTGCAAGTTGGGTCTTGCTTTTTGATGCAGTTTGATGATTTCCATAAACTGTGATCTATTCACCTTCAGCGTCCTTTCCTAACTTCTTCCTCAACCGAAAGCTTGTTTTTTTTCTCTCAAAGGAGACTATTGCTGATGGTATCTGGTCAACAGATCCAGAGTATCTGGTGTAGACATTTGTTCTTAACTACCTGTACTTTTTTATGGTGGTTGTAGTTCTCCAAGTGTCAGCTCCGCACAATAGAACTGTCTTAGTGTTAGTATTGAAAATTCTGACGTTGATTTTGGTTAAGCTGTTTTCAATCCCAAATAGTCTTCAATTGTAGGAATGGTGCTCTTGCGTCCCCATTCTATGTGCATTAGACCCCCTTGTTTATCAATGGTACTATCTAGGTATAGATGGTGGTTGGAGGTAGTGAACAGGAAACCCTGGACCCGGGTTTCGTGCTATTTGGCACTCGTCAGCAAGGTGTACCTGTAATCTTGAGGGAACTGGTGCTCCCTGGCGGATTCGATCTCGTGTCACCCAGCTTCACAGTCAGAGACGTTACCACTGAGCTATCCGAGCCGTGACTATCCTCCTGTAGGACTGAGATGTCATCACAATTGATTGATCACTGGGTGGTGATCAGTGTCATGCTTGTCTAGTCCTTATTAGTGCAGATCGAATGCTGTCGATCGTGTTGCAATGTGGCCACCAGTCTAGGTGACTCGACACTGCGGGCACTATGTATTGAGATTTAGATGGTGGTCACATTGCAACACGATCGACAGCATTCGATCTGCACTAATAAGGACTAGACAAGCATGACATTGATCACCACCCAGTGATCAATCAATTGTGACTATCTAGGTATGTAAAAGCTTCTACCTCTTCCAGAGCTTTGGCATTAAATATGATTTGGTCGTTGTTCCATTTGTTGTTTATTAAGATCTTACTTTTCACCTTGCTAGTGAACATCTTTAAAGAATCCTTGATGATAATTCCTTTATTAACTAAGTGCTTTGGAAATTCTTTTACAAAGTTTAAACCATAAAACAATTTACTTGAGCGATAGCTTTCCAAAATCGTTTTTTATCAATCCTGTCCTTAACTCACAAAAATATGGTATTCAGAATTGATCATTTTTACTAATCGATAAATAATAAAAATTGTTACGGAAATTTATGTTAAAGTAATAGGAAACCGGCATAAACCATAAGTGAAAATAAAAGGTAAAAAAAACTAAATGTTCACATGAAAAGCATAAAATTGGTCTACAACTAAAAGTAAGTTACAAGTAAACAAAATGTATAATAACATTGTTATGAAAAAGTTTGGAGGCTGCTAATGCTGTTATTTCATGGATAAAGTAATATGCATGTAAATGATTTACATTTTGAAGATTATTATCAGAATGGGGTTTTTTTGTGGTTGAGTTCATGAGTCAATTGAAGCTAGACCACCATGGAAAACCTGGAAGCATTGGACGGCCGTTTCGTTTCAGTGTGGAACTCCCCAGTAGTGTTCGTCTACAACCCTACCCCTCGGTGTTCGAACTCAGGACCTATTGGTCACACGCGCGAGTGCTTAACCTCTAGATACTTTGTATCTGATAAATTTATTTTAAACAGGGGTTTTTGTGAAGATTTTAGAAATTTCACTAGATGAAATTAGTTTAAGCTAGACATTAACGCCGTTGGATGCCGGCTCAGTGGTCTAACAGTTAAGTGATAGGTCCTGGGTTCGAATCTCGAGGGAGACGGGATCATGGATGCGCATTGCCGTCCAGTGCTTCCAGGTTTTCCATGGTGGTTTAGCTTCAATTGACTCATGATTTCAAGTAGTGAGACTTATTTTTATCTTGAAGATAAATATTTAAGAAGGGTTAGTACCAACTTGGATTCAATGTCCAATATAATTAATATTATTCAAAACAACTTTTTAACAGAAATGAAAATTTGCAAACATTATTCATAAATATTATTCAATATATTTGTTTGAATTTCTTCTATTATAGATTTGTTTGTTACCATTTTCTGATTTATGGAGCTTTAATGATTTTACACATTGTAAATATGGAGTCACAGCTGAAACACTATCGAAATCAAATTTTCTCGGTAATTACACCAAAAACAACATATCAATAGTGTATAAAGATGTCTGGCCTGTAAGTTCATTTGCTACTGCTTGATATATATATATATACCTTCTTGTGGGTATCTTAGTAAACACGATAATCTTGGGTCAAACATGTGCAACCAGTCACTCTACTGATGATTAACTTAACAAATTGATTACTAAAGTCCAGTTTACTATATATATATAATGCAACAAACATGATGTTCTTTCACTGTTTGGTCGCACCCGGATCTAGGCGTTTGAAAGCTTGCAAATTCCTATACTTTAACAACTTTACGTTTTTTTTCGGTTGGCTCCTAAAAAAGAACAAACATGAAATTACACTTTACTCAAACAAACTGTTCTTGAAGTTTGCAATCGTAATGATAATCCAAGTCATAAGGAGGAAATATTATTAATTAGACCTAGTGTAATGTATTTTTTTGAAATGAAAACATGCATATTTCATACTTTTTGTGGTTTATAAAGCATGCTGAGAAGTAATTAAGAAAAATATAATTGTTAGTTCTATTGGGTACTAAAAGCAAGTTTCCGGCGCTTTAACTGGGTTGGTTGACGCCGAGAGTTCACCTACGGGAGTTGAAAAACATTGATTCTAAACCAATGGTGCATGTCAGCTCCAAGATCCTAAGGGAACAGATGGTGTATGAACCAATCGTTGGTCACTGGCTACCATGGCATTTCATTTCCTGACTTGTGGATCAGACCTTTAGGTCAAAGGCTCGGGGTATGGTCCCTTAAGAAAACTACCTGCTTCCGTCTGGGCACCCGAGCAGTATCACATCCCACACACAAATCAAGTGACTTTTATGGTCTGCATGTATTCGGTGCTCTTCGTACCAATATTTATATGTTGAAATAAATGAATAAATAAATAAATAAAGTATAAAAGATGGAGCATTAAGCATGAACCTTATCTATTAAGAAATCATAACTGTTAAATAATCAAAAAAGTTATTTATTATCACTATACTGTTATTGTCTTGATTATCGTAATTATGTTTTTCCGATGATATTTGAATAATTGAATATTGAATATTTCATTTACAGGTAGATATTTTACTGGTTATTCAATTCAAGATGTGTTGCATGATGAATATAAATCCACGTAGGTTTATCAATATTTATAATAAAATGAAAAAATTATAGTAATTATGAAGTCCTTATTGTTAAACTCCTTTATAAGTAAATAAAAGTTGAAATTGAACAAAAAGAGGAACATCTCTTTTTGGATTTAAACAAAATCTTTCGGAGTTACTGTAATATAGTGTGTCTTTTATTCATACACTCTCGGCTGAGATAAATAAAGATATTGTTAATGGTCTGAATTTGTTCTAAATATTTTTATTTGTGGTTCAATTTAGTTACTATGCGGATTATTATCACTTGACTAACTTAATCAAACCGAGAGAAAATGGGACAGCATAGAATGCTATATTGAAAAAATTGAATAATTGAGTACTTATAAGTGACAAGATAAACGTAGAGATAGATATATAGACGGTGATTTTAATAGTATGAATAAGTGACTCACTCAGTATAACTTACATTTGCTTACATCTTACGTCCTGTGATTTCTGTAGGTTCTCTCATTATATCAGCTATTGAGGATTATATTCTCAAGAGTGTAGCACATAGCTTCCTTCTTAATTTTAACGAACAGCTCCAGATACTTATTTGTCAATAATAATTGTTCGAATTACTGACGTTGTATAAAACTTATAACATAATAATTTATTGGCGAGTGAAATCTTTCATTTTTCAAATATTATATTCCCTTTAAATTCAAGCACTAACATTTCTAAGAAGTTAATAAGTATAATTTGCTTTCTTAACTTCACTAACACATAGTTAAGATCAATTTTGTAGAAAGAATCAATAGGAACCATAGGACACAGAATAACTATTTTGTCGTGTTCTAAGACTCCTTAGATGTATTCATCAGCAAACTTATACCAGGTCGTACCTGTGACCTATAAATGCTATAGAGAAAAAAGATCATTGAGTTAGAATCCAGTACTTCATATTTCAAACCAGGTAATGTTTAAACGTTTCAGACAAATCCAAAATGTTTATTATCTACGAAAAGAGACGTTAATTTTTCTAAAACACTTGAATTGAATTTACACTGTGTAAAATATTGAATTCTGAAAAAAAACTTTACCATTCACCTAGCCTTCTTACTAATTAATTTAAAATGACAATGTAGCTGAGAATATTTTGTCGACTACTTCTGTTTGAATGCTATAGTAGTATCACTAATTATTGTGAAAAAATATTGTAATTGAGAGCCAAATGAATAAAGATATACCTTATTACCAATTCATCATTAATAATAGATCTATCATTGTTAAATGTTAGAAATTCGAACACTTCACTTCTATCTGAATTTTGTGCTGATGATGTCGTTGAAAGATCCACGACCAAATCATCCAGCTCAGAGAACAAAACTCCACCAAATATTAGAATTATTTTTTGTTTAAACTTTCTAATTGCTAATTAAGTTAGTTTCTAACATAATTTGAACTATTAAGAGATAACAAATATAAGCGAACAATATTGTTTTCTATTAGGTCCTCATCAGATTTTACTGTAATATACAGTAATATTTATATACATGTACGATCTCGTCTCTTACACATAGCAGAAGCTATAAGGATTCGAGCCAACAATCCAA
>OX104024.1:53568260-53945650 GCA_944470205.2 Schistosoma margrebowiei
AACAATAATTTCAGATGAACACTAATCAAGGGTATAACAAAAGTATGTTGAATAGTCAGTTCGAATTAATGTTTTATTGAGCCGTCACAGAAGGGTTTACTTCATGGATTACCACAAATCAACCGTCCTACTAGCTCTTTTACATAAGATTATACATTGATGCAACGGAATGTAAAATTCGCAAGCATATTACTTGTTCCTGATATAATAACTAACGCTATAAACAATAAAAATGCCATTGTCTTCATTGAAGACTCTATATCATCAGTTACTTTTCTAATAAGTCTGAGGATTATGCTGATGAATAATATGCTGTCAGACAACATACATAAACAGAAATATATTAACAAAGATGATTAGGCTCAATTACAACATTCCAGGAGACTTTAAAAACAATAACGTTTCATAAGAAAACTAAATTCCAGTTTGTATTACTCAAAAAATTATCTCTCTTGAAAATGGTTTCATTCTAAAAGTTAATGCAGTCGGTAACCATGTGAAAAATGTTAACAAGCATTCTTTTGCTTTTTTTCTAACAATTTCGATAAATACCACAATATCATTTTAAAAAAATTTACGGAAATATCTAGGGGTGATTTATAAAATATGTCATTATAACAAGTAAACTGTCAATTTTCAAAGTTTCATTTCACACTATACAACAATGAGTTGTCAAGCTGTTTTATTTTCGCAACTATTTCATAAATAAATTGTTAAAACCCTATTAAAAATTATCCTTAAAAAATCAGTAAATGATTTCATCTTTAAAAACCTAAATAACATCTAATATACAACAATATCATTTAGAAGACAATAAACATTGACAAGATCTATTTCATTTTGAATTTGGAAATTCCCTCCAGTTTCTATATCTTTCTTTTATATTACTTTGAGACTGAAGAAATATTGGTGACGACCAAACCATCCAGATCAGAGAACAAAACTCCACCAAAATCATCCACCTGAGCTACAAATCTTCTCCACCATCACTAAAGAAATATATTTTTTTAAAGTGGCCCGTACACATTATTCACTTTTATTCCTCATAAAATATTCAGTATTACTTACATAATTACTTATTTACTTATGCCTGTTACCCCTAAATGGAGCATAGGCCACCAACCAGCATACTTCAACCCATTCATTCAATATAACTATCTGAATAAATAGTATGTATTCAGTTGTTGAATTTTAGAAACAAAAAATCACATCTTCACTATGAATTTAATAGTGTTAATTGAGAAATTACATTTTTTTTCATTTGTTACATTTAGTCATCAGACAAAAACAAAAACAGTTATCAATCAATCAATCAATAAATGAGTTGGTGTGAAGACATTTTTCAAGTTCATTGTTTTGTTCTTCTTCTTTTTGTTGTTGTTGTTGTTGTTCTGTTTATTTGTTCAACATTGATTCATGTATTATGATGAATATATAAATTGCAAATATCTTCGTGTTTAATAATATAATTTACATGTAAAGAATGTTGTTTTTATTTATTTATTTATGTTGTTATTTTAGCAATTAAATCATATGATATATATATTTAATTGTTGTATTCAATTTGATATACTCAAATAGAAGTTATGTAAAATTTCAATAATTAATAGATATTACACTGATTGAAATTATGAGTCAATTGAAGCTAGACCACTATGAAAAATCTGGAAGCATTGAACGGCCATTCCGTCCCAGTGTGGAACTCCTCAGCTGTGCGCATCCACGATCCTGCTCCCAGCGAGATTCGAACACAGGAACTATCAGTCTCACGCCAGGCGCTTAACCAACTAGACCACTGAGCCAGCATCCAACGGTGTTAATGTCTAACTTCAACCAATCCACGAAGTTGCGCCACCGTACACCATTGTCTTCAGTGAGTTGATATCTCACAACAGACATGGTTGGACTCCACTGGTAACGGGGTGCGGGATCGTGGATGTACACTGCTGAGGAGCTCCATACTAGGACAAAACGGTCGTCCAGTGCTTCCAGTTTTTCCATGGTGGTCTAGCTTCAATTGACTTATGATTTCAATCAGTGAATTTTATAAAATCTCCACGAAATCCCTTCTGATAATAGATATTAATCAAGTATTATACTTGTTTATTAGACAACTGACAGTATAAGTTATCATAGGCTTTTGATTATATATTCAGTTTGTTTTTGTTTTTCTCAAAATCTACATAACTGTTTGTCAAGAAATTTTGAATTTTACGTAAATTAAAAGTACTTTTGATTGTTTATAAATAAAATTGAATTTTTCAGTTTATTTATATGAATACATTTTATAGAAGTCTTCAGGGTTGATTTCTTACAAAAGATAGTAATACGTTAGAATTAAATCAATAACATGAGCTATAGAGTTGTTGTTTCTTGTTATTGAGGTTCAGTACGGTTTATGATATTACGGATCTAGCAAGGGAAACGATTGACCTACTCTATTATGATTGGTCCTCTTTGAAACTAACAACAATAAATTATACTCAACACATCAAGCCTTGACAGCTAAGACAAGAAGAAGGCAAATCCGAAATGATGTTGCCGTATCTATTATAAATTTTTAAATGGTTAGATAAAATACTGAAAGTTACTAGGATAAACTGACTAGCAAGCTACATAGAATCTGTTTAAAGTTTGTAGATGAATAGATTCATTGACTGATTAACTAGTTATTGCAATACAGAGATTTAAAACTTAAAACCATTATTTTTACTCAAGATATTCAAATATAGACTTCTTATTTTAATGGTGATTTTTCCTCTGAGCTAGGTAGCATAATTAATCAAACTAGGATCAAAAACTGAAAGTTGTTTCTATCTCTTCAAATAGTAATGAAGACGAAAAATTCACAAGTATTTTGAATGCTACATTTTCAGTTGATTATTTTAAAATATCTATTATGAGAGAAGATTTGACCATGAGGTGAAAATTTTCGAGGTAATTTTTCGAAGAGTTTTATTTATATATATTGACTGTATGTTTATTAAGTATTTTTGTTTATTTATTTTAGTATTACTCTAGTTTCAAGCTTTTAATTGAACTGTAAGTTGTTACTATAACATTGTTCCCAATCAAAAACTAGAATCGATTATTTGTGTACCCAGTATTCCATTTTTCCAATAAATGTTGTTGTTCCATCTTGTTACTGTTACTCAGCGGTCTTGTCTCACATGTATATAAATGAATGTCTAAAATTTAATAACGATCATGAACTGATGATCATTGGTCTTGTATTTTTTTCTCTTCGTTCGAAGCTAGTTAGTATTGGACTAACCGTCAAGTATAACGTATCAGTTTTCTAGTCGTTGTAGCATATTGACTGCTTAAGGTCGTCTAGATTTATTGGTCTATGCTAGGATGTAACAATATCAATCTAGTTAGTCTAATTCTTTTTGATTATAAATGAATATTTAATGTCTATCGATAAATTACACAACAGTTTTACAGTATATTTATAACGATCTGACTACATACCTATGTACTACTAATAATATCGTATGAAGGTCAAATAAATAATTAGTTTTAGTAGTAAATATAATAAAAGGGAAAAAACATTATCGAAAAAAAATAAACAACATAGTTTAATATCAACTTTGACATGTGTTGTGGATGCGAAGGATAGACCAATAATTATCATGTTAAGTCCAATGGTGTCCTTGGACTTTAAATGGACATTTCCTACTGGTCGATATCTGTCCACTTGTTGAATATGGTACAAAATGTTGTTTTCTATTTTTATGGTACGATGTGGTATGTTTGGTTAGTATATAAATAGAGTATGTCTGAAATACAATGATTCATAACTCAGAGGCTGAGATTTGTGTTCTGGACTCAACTGGCTAGGACAGACAGGGAGTCGAGACCAATCGCAACTCTAGGTCGTCCATTACGTTCGTACGTGTTTACGTGTCATTGAATCGGTCGATAAATACGCTGTTCTCTAGTTTTTCAGTCAAGGACACAACAGTTAGCACAGGGTAAAAATCAACCACAACTTAAAGTCACAACAACATGTTTGTTAAACTTCTTCGAGTTTCTACGGTAAATTGCTTTGCCAAGTAAATGTGTGCTGAGAATATTTAAAATATGTAATTGAGACAAATCTAGATTTTTAAAACCTTCCCCCTAAAATTATGAAAAGTATGCTTTAATGGTATGTAACATGTTGATAACTCCGCCTATAGCGCTTCTAGAGTTATTTTCGGTCCCGAACCCGGGTAAATGAGAAAAGTCAGGCGTGAGGTCGTCAACCTCAACCCGTAAAAATACAACCTTGCTGAAAAACGCTAATTAGTAACATTTTAATAAAGGCTGAAGACAAACATTAAAATAGCCATATAAATTAGCCTTATGAAAAAGAATACACGTAAGTTGTCACTTTATAAATGGAAAAGTTTAAGAGGACAAATGAAATTTGATATTTTGAGAGAATCATCAGTTAACAAAGTATATTATTTTTCATTTCAGCTTGTACTTTTACAGTCATGAACAATTCTGTAAGATTTTAATTTTGGTCAATAGAATTGTTACCTTCAGAAAGCGTTTTAAGTAATATGAAAGATTTAAGGAGATACATCTGTATCGAATCTCCAAATCAACACTTATAATTTTAAGATTTTTCCTTATCAAAATAATTTGAAAATCATTTCTCAGATTAGATAAAACTTATTTTTGATATTAATAAGGATTTGTGTTTTATCGAGATGGGAAAGAGGAGTTAAAAGCTCTGGATCTTGGTTTCGTACTAGTTGTCACTCGTCAACGTGGTATGTCTGGTATAATAATATCACTAATACTACTCATGAGACTTGGACCTCTGACATTAGGCTCCGAATCCAAGACGTTTGAAATGAGGTATGCAAAAGTCTACTAACCTTCTGTAGTACTGAGATATTTATAATGATTGATAGTGGACAGGTAACAAATTGTAAGTTTGTTTATGCTTTGAATGCTAAGATAATTCTCTCGATTTGTGTCAGACAAGATACTTTACAGTCAGTAAATTCATATATTGCAGTATACATATTTTAAAATACATTCAATCTGTAGTATCACGTAACCGGCATCCAACATCACTGATGGGTTACCTTTCCATTTGTACGAAATAGCACTTCTGGATTAGTTATTTTTATGTATTGGTAGTAATTGGTGACGCAAACTGCCATCAGAATACATGCAATATACTGACTTATTTGTTTAGATTGTAATTTTTAATATGTTTATTGGATGTCGTTATTGTTCTACGACGTACAATACAATTTGATTTTGGATGTGATCTTTTTTAACTTAAAAACCTTTTTAAGACTCATTAAAGCTATTTGAATAAATCGTTCAACTACGATTGGACAACCCTAAGAAAATCCTTAGGACCACGAATCTTCGATTTATTTCACAAAAGGGATACTAATGAAACATTTTTGTAGATTATAAGTAACGCTGTAAGTGATCCTCTTCTACTCAAATTTCGTTTATTCATTTCACAGATTTTGTAGACCAAGCATTATTGTTCTAAATTGTAACTTAGCCACTGAATATGAAAATGAATATTAATGAACTTAAGAAAGTTTACTGTCAGTAAAAGATCGTTGTCACAATGGTGAATATTATTTGAGTTAAAAATATTTGAAGTTTTTACTCAAACAGAGAATAAAATTTTTCGCATCCAATGTTTTCTTGTGAGTTTACAAATATTTCATATTATTCGTGAAAGGAAGCACAGCACCATACCATACCATCGTTCGGCAGCTGAACTCCAAAATTCAAGATTGGTTACTACAATCCTAAGATTTCACCGAAAAATCAAAGACTAATAATATGATTTGTATTTCATTCAGAGGTTCATAGAGAGTAGTTTCAAACTTGGACTGATTTAGTTCATGGATAGAACATGACCTAACGGTTTCTGTTATTCAACAATTTCTCAGAGTGTAGTATCGGTTATTATGTTAAGCCCATGTACCTTATTCTAGCTTTCGGATAGGCCAGTCTATTCATTCTACTTGAGTCATATTTTGACCTTGTTAATTTTGTTAAATTTGACCTTGCCTATCAAACTTGACTGTTTTTATATGAGCGCATATGTGTGTGTACATTTCTTATCCTATTTATCACATGTCTGTAACTTATTTTCGTGTGACTATAAATATTGATCGATGCTTGGTTGAATGGAGTTGGCTTACCCGCCATCTCCACTGCGTATCGTTTCGCTTCGCTCTATTCCATTCGCTTCATATACAAAATATGTGTCTTCAAAAGTCCATTCTCGTTATTTGACTTATTTAATTCCATTATTGACTAACGCGATGATTATATACGAGGATAGGCGACATATACATTTCAACAGCAATCATTCAATAACAATCATTCATACGATCTACTTGGAGTCAGATCCCGGGCCACAAATTGGTGAGCCCATCGACAACATCGTCCGATCTAAAAGACGACAAAATGAAGAGTCCCACTAAAAGCGAACTTCACTTTTTTATTACAAAATAAATTAATCTCCGAAAATCTCTAAAATATCTTATGGTATTTTTATTAACTGGTCAATATTTTGTAAGTTTTCACGTATTATTGGAATTGTAATACAATACCTTCACATCTGTTCATGTTATTTTTACTGCCACTATGCTTTGGTTCACTTTTATCTTACTCACTTACGTATGTTACTCCTAATGGAGCATAGGCCACAGACCAGCATTCTCCAACCTAATCTGTCCTGGGCCTTCTTTTCTAGTTCCATCCAATTCTTGTTCATTTTTCTCATGTCTATCTCCATTTTCCGGCGTAACGTATTCTTTGGTCTTCCTCTTTTTCTTTGACCTTGAGGATTCCATGTGAGGGCTTGTCTTGTGACTCAGTTGGGTGCTTCTCTCAATATTTGTCCTATCCACTTCCAGCTCTTCCTCCTGATTTCTTCCTCCGTTGGGATCTGGTTTGTTCTTTCCCACAGTTGGCTATCGCTAATAGTGTCCGGCCAACGGATCATAAGTATTTTGCCTAGACAACTGTTAATAAACACCTGTATCTTCTGGATGATGGCTTTCGAAGTTATCCAGGTTTCTGCCCCATACAGTAGAACTGTCTTGACATTTGTATTGAAAATTGTGACCTTGGTGTTGTTTGACAGACAGCTGTTTTGAGTTTCAGATGTCCTTTAGTTGTAAATACATTGCTCTTGCTTTGCCCATCCGCGCTTTCACATCATCAATGATGCTGCCCAGATATGTAAAGGTTTTTACATTTTCCAAATCTTCTCCGTCAATTGTGATTAGATTGGTGCATGCTGTCACTTCTATCTACTGGATTATATTTTATACAGATATGAGAAATGCTATTGTGTATATTACATTCAATACTATCATGTATTTCTTACTCATCACTGTTGCTCTTACTATTAATAAGTGTATTACTATCCTTGAAAAATATGTGGAAAAGATATTAATTATTAAAAAAAAATAAGATAAAACATACCGACGAAGTTTCTAAAGTATTGACACGTTATTTATGTAGTTAAATAAACAACTATACAAAATAGGTGTCATCACCAAGATTTGATTTGATAATTTCGAATAAATTGAGCATTGGGTTCATTGTTATAAATAAAAATAATATATTTGTAATATCTCAATGAGTAGAAAATTGGATTTTCTGACGTTTCGTGACTTAGTATAAGTCACTTCTTCAGAGAATAAATAACCAAATTAGAATTAATCCAAGTTTAATTTGGTTATTTATTCTCTGAAGAAGTGACTTACACTAAGTCACGAAACGTCAGAAAATCCAATTTTCTACTCATTGGGATGTTACAAATATATTATTTTTATTTATAACTATACAAAATGTTAATTTGCATAAGTATTATGTTGAATTATTGTGCATAACTTTTAGAGAATTATTGAGAATTAAGCTGTGCTAGGACAGATTTTAAATTACTATATTTAATTTAATAGTTGAATTCATGAGTCGGTTTATGCTAGACCGAAGGTCCTGGTTTCAGTTTCCATATGCGAAATCGTGGATATGCACTGTTCATGAGTTCCATACTAGGACGGAACGGCGGTACAGTACTTCCAAGTTTTCCATGGTGGTCTAGCTTAAGTCAATTCATTAATTTAACTATTAAATTACTACAATATTCACAAATCCCAATTCTGTTACTATATATACGTTTTGTCATAACATTTACATAAATCAGTAGATCAAATATGATATTAAAACAGTTTTTATTTCACTCAATAAAAAGATGTTGAAGCCTATACTTACATCATTTCTAAAACTTGCATATATTTGACCTCGCAGTTTTTCTATTCAATTGTTTCTACTCTGAATTTGTTTAAATAATCAGAATGATAAAGTGCGGTAAAACATCTATTTTTCATTCATAACACTATGAAAATATCCACTTAGAAATGTGCTTATGAGATTAAAAATATAACTTGGAGCTTGATTTGAACATAAAATCCAAAGCTAAATAATTTGATTTAAAAATGACGTTGGAAATATGGAAACGTATTAATTATTATGTTTGACAAATTACATAAAGTGGAGAATATAACTATATTAACCTATGAAAATTATGGGAAATTATCAAAAAAATACTACTGAAATAAATATATTCAAAATATTTCTTGATTCTTGTGGAGTTTCAAGTATATATGACTTTTGAAATATTAAAAAAAATATCCCAGAAATTATCCTGTTAAGTCTAATGCTATCCTTGAACTTGAAATGGTATCATTTTCCTACTGGTCAATATTTATTTCAGGTGTCATTTTCCCGTTGGCCAAATATTGTACAAATGTTGTTTTCTGTTTTATGGTACAATGTGGTCTGTTTGGTTGCTATATAAACAGAGTATGTTTGAAATACGTGATTCATATCGCAGAGGCTGAGACTTGTGTTTTGGACTTAACTGGCTGGGCTAGGCGGAAAGTAGGACCAATCAGTACTCTAAGCTGCTCATATGGGTTTACGCGTCATTATTCCGATCAATAAGTAACTGCTCTCTATTCAGCGATCACAAGTTATAACAGTGACATGAATCAAGATACAGTTAGTGTGATAAGAAGGTTCACTTTATCATAAATTAAAACATAATTGTTAATCGTAATTTCTGGTGAAGAAAATTATCGTAGATAATGAAAGAGAAAAAAGCTACATTTAACTTGTGCCATATATATATATATATATATATATATAAATATATATATATACATATATATATGATCTGTTAATAACCCATTAAGAATAAGTTCAGTAATATTTATTGTCCACTTATCTAATAATTCATCTTTTAAATCATTGGATTATGTAATGGGTTTTTGATTTAATATTACTGATATGAGAATATATGAGTAGTATCAATTTTGATTATTTAAAAATGAATTTTTCCTATCTTTTATTTCAGATTTCTTTACATCAATAATTATTAATGTATTTTATAAATTCTTATTAATTAATTAATTTATATCAAATTATATTGCTTACAATTAATTATTCATGAATAAGGTTTTAGCCGATATTGAGTAATATTAATGTACTTTATTTATTTATTTAAATGTTACTGTACATTAAATGAGAGAATTTTACAGGTGAAACTTTAACCTGAATATACATTTACAGATTAATATCAGCATTTATATGGTCACAATAATATGGTCATATTATTATTATTATTACTATTGTCATTATTATTATTATTATTATTATTATTATTATTATTATTATTATTATTATTATTATTATTATTAGTGAAAATATGCTCTTAAAAGATATTTCACATTGATAGATTTACTTGTCCTTAGTAAGGTAAATAATGATTATGTTACAAATGAGTATAGTAACTATGAATTGTATTGACATATACATGATTTATTAGATAGATTAAATTATTTCACCATATAAAATCAATTTTTAATCATACCGTAATAGTTATTATAAATGAATCTTATTATTGTATATTTTTGTCAGGAAATTTGGACGTAGGTAAATTTACTAACATTTCATATTGATGAAATAGTTGAAGATTGTTATAGTTTTAAATATGAACAGTTTCAGATGGGTTTTGTAGAGATTGTAGTAATTTCAATAGTTAAGATCATGAGTCAGTTGAAGCTAGACCACCATGTGAAACCTGGAGGCACCGGACGGCCGTTTCGTCCTATTGTGGGACTCTTCAGCAGTGCGCATCCACGGCATCGCCCCCTGCAAGATTCGAACCAGGGACCTACTGGTTTCGCGCGCGAGCATTTAACCACTAGATCGCTCAGTGATTCCAGGTTTTCCATGGTTGTCTAGCTTCAACTGACTCATGATATTAACCAGTGAAATTACTACAATCTCTACAAAACCCATCTGATATTAATCAACATATGCTCACTAGTGACTGGCTTCACGATATATATCCTGGAGCTCTAGTGAGAAGTAGTGACCAGTGGAGTTCAACCAGGTCTGTTGTGAGATAGCAACTTATGGAAGACAATGGTGAATGTGTCGCTCAATTAACAGATTCATTGTTTTATAGTAACTGTCGTACAATCAATTTCGATTTTAGTTCATTTTTGTTAAGCCCTTGAATTCACTTATTTAACTGACACTATTTTCAGAACAGTAACAATTCGTCTATTTCTTTGTATTATTATGATCACTATCCTATCTGCATAAACGTGCACGCTTGATCATATGACAGCCTACGCACATATTTCTCTAGTTTAAATGTTGATAGCTTAAATATCGTTCGATGAGTCATTCTCTTCTTCATGTATATAGGTTCACGAATCCTGTTTATAGCATTTGCCTTGACTAACTGCTCCTTGATTCGATTTGACTATAAGTTCGCTTCTGTATTCTCTCACTTGTACACATATTCGCCTCTCTGCTCCAAGTCTTCTTGATGTGTTTGTAGCTTTTTGATCCATGCTATTCGGTGATAAACTGTATTTGTCGCTTCTTATTGCCTTCTGACTTCAAACACTTAAGATTTACATAATAACAGTCATCAAGGTGATTGGTTAACGAAGCCAAGCCTCTTGAAAGGAACCCTTTGTCTTCCAGCCTAATGTTTAATTTCATGATACTTGAAATGATAAATTTAAGGTATAAAGTTTAGGAGTCTAGATACATTTTGTTGATAAGTTCCAAATAAGACAAATTGTAGATATTAACAGAAATTGAATATACTCATAAAAATTAACATAATAATAATTTATAAGATGGGTGTTGAAAGCCTGAAAAGAAGATTGAGTTGTATAAAGTATTTGTAATAATATAATTGCATCAAAGAGATTCTATAGTGTTAAATAAGGATATGAATATAATTCATCATAGTTAATTGTATGTAAACAGGTTTAATTTTCCTATTGATGACTGAACTTAACAAAACATAGAGCTGGAAATTATTCTAATTAGCATTACTGAAACAATATGTTCGCTAGTAATATTTGTGAACTCGTATGAATAAGATATTTTGATGAAACAACATATAAGACCAATAAGTCTTTGGGTCAAATCTCGCGGGTCAGAATTGTAGATGCGCACTGCTGAGGAGTCTCATACTAAAGTAAAATGGCCGTCCATTGCGTCCAGGTCTTCCATGGCGGTCTAGCTTCAATTGACTCATGAATTCAACTATTAAATTAAAACAATATAACTTGTCAGGTACTATGCTGTTTAATTTTACAAACATGTTTTTTTTCAGAGGTCATTGATGATGAAATCTATTTATTTTCAATAATCACATTATAGCTAACTATGGATCATCTTAGTTAAATAAAGACAACCAGTGATATAGTTTTTGTCATCGACTTATTTTAGCTAGTAAATGATTGAAATAAATATCATTTGAAAATTACTGAAACACTGTAGTTTCGATAACAAGTTATTTACTGTAACTAAGTTTTCTTAAGATTATTTGGAGGTTTGACTGAAGTAGTATAGGATGTTCTGAAAGCTTTATTGTAATGTATGTATTTATTTCATAATCTACTTGTTAATAATGAGTAGTGAATTCAGATCGTTTGGAAATAAGGTTAGTTGACTATTATGCTCATCACCTTAGACTGATTTATCACATGATTTTCAAACACATTCAACACACATAAATGAAATAGTTGTTAGTTGTATTGTTACAATGTGATTGTAGAAAGTTTCATTTCAAATGTTTATGATAGACGTTGATAATGAATGTAAATCATTGTTATAACACGTTTATCTAATATGAAAATAGTTTAAAGATATTACTGGTTTAGTACTCTATAAGCTAATTGTATCAACAAAAATGTATGAAGATCATTGTAAAAGTACGCATATAGTGATTTTATCAACAAAATAATATATAAATAAAAGTAACGTTTTATGAGACTTACTACACAGTAATCGCATATTAGTCGAAGTTAGACAGATCATATGGTTTTTTTTTCTTTATTACAGATCGATTAATACTATTAGTATATGGATTATTTGGTTACATCATAAAAAGTTCTTTGTTAGTCACAAGATTTGAACATTTTGAGTTAAATTCAATATCACGTGGTAACCGTGTACTCTGAAAAATTTCAAACTAGGACGAAACAGTTGTTCAATGTTATTGAGTTTTCGGGGTTTTTTTTAAAGTTAAGGTTACTTAAGAATGAAAATTAGGTTTGTGATTTAGAATATTGATAAAAAATTTATTGATCAAGTAAACAAATTTAACGTAAATAATAATATCAGAAGGGGTTTTGTGGAGATTGTAGTAATTTCAACAGTTGAGATCATGAGTCATTTGAAGCTAGACCACCATGGAAAATATGGAAGTACTGGACGGCCGTTTCGTCCTAACACGGGACTCCTCAGCAGTGCGTCCACGACCCCGCCCCGCGAGATTCGGACCCAGGACCTACCAGTCTCGCTCCAGACGCTTAGCCAACTAGACCACTGAGCCAGCATCCAACGGTGTTAATGTCTAACTTCAACTAATCCACGAAATTGAGCAATACACCCAGCATTGTCATCAGTGAGTTACCACCTCACAACTGACCCGGTTGAACTCCACTGGTTACTGCTTCTCACTAGAACTCCAGGATATATCTCTTGAAACCAGTCACTAGTGAAAATATGTTGATTTTGATTTGGGAATAAGTTTAACCAATAATCTCTTTTAATGATAAGTTACAACCTGTCTGGTTAGTAATAAATGAAGCTTTCAGTGAGAAGCAAAATTAAAGATATAAATGATAAGATGTCAGTTTCTGAACTCTCATTGTTAGTTTATGATATTTTCGAAAGACCACAAATTATAATTCTAACCACATTATATTAACCTATTGTTTACATAAATAATTTCTTACAACATAGTAATTTGTACAGAAATACTTTTCAAATCAAATTTACTGAATTTATAGTCATAACAATAACTAGAATGACCTAGTATCATTAACCATACACTTTAATCTATATATATAACCATGGAAAGACAGTTTTGTGTATATTTTCATTTAGATTAAAGATAAAATAGAATCAACAATTCCAAGTTAGAAATATGCGGTGGATCAAAGTCAGAATTGGTATTAAAACTATTCTACATTTATATCATATTGTAGATCACCAACGTAGATGATCTATGTCGAAATGATTGGAGGCTAACTAGAGCTAAACCTGAATAGTGTGACAAACTAGCTAACATTGAAGTCACACCTCGTGGTCAGCACCTTACGTGGACTAGCCCATTGACGTATCAAGGTACCATAGATGCTTTGAAGACTGTATAACACAGAGGACGTTATTACTGAAATATATTAGTTAAAGTAGACACAAGCGAAAGCGAGACCACTGCCGCATGGGCTAGTCCATGGCATACGATTAACTGATGCGCGTTGGTTGTCCCTGACCTTGACGAGGATCGATGATTTGCTCGATATTCAATGACCCAACTGCCGGATGATTTGGCTAGGGCTTAGTGACATTTCGCTGGCCCTACAATATATTTCTATTTTTTAAGTAGTTAGTGTAAACGAACAAAACTTGATAAATAGAAAAAAGGGCTAGCGATAAACTTTACGTTTGTCAAGCCATCTAATTATATCGTAATCACTAAGTAAGGTTATGTTTTCGTTTATTTAGTCATTCAATTGTAGATATTTTTTGAATAATTTCTGTTAGTTAGAGGTATGTTGTAAATTTTTTTCTATCATGATTGACTGCATTACACTTGACACCTCCGTGACACGATGAAGTGGCATTTTCGTCATAAAAAACTTAACATTTTTAATATAAGCAAGCGAAAACGGCCGAGAACGAAACACGCTCACCATCATGGACTAAGATAGCGTAAATAATAATCCCCCGCTTGGTTAGGCTAGTAGCTAGATGTAAGGTCAAAATTACGAACGAGTGTGGAGTTTATCCTCAGTCGAAAAAGTACAATTACATTGACACTAAACTTCAACTTTAAGAATGTGAAGATCTGTTTAGGATTTATATATCCTTGATCTTTATTGCAGATGATTTAATTTTCAACTTCTGTGTGTTACTTAGACGACATTTTACCTAATTTTGTTTTAACTAGTTTGAATCATTATAATAATAACGAAAATCTACCATATAAATTGTGTAATTAATGTCGATCAAAATTAAAACAAGACAAAAAGCGCTGACCATGTGGATATTATGTCATGAGTAATGAACGCGTACATACTATTAATTCTTAGTTGAATCTGCTAACAGTTCCGATTTTTAACAAAACGGAAGATCCTGAATACGTTTTATACAAAGAATGTTAGTTAGAATTTTAATCGCCAATAAAATTCCTTTAGGTATTTATGAATGAATGTATCCAGACAGAATTTGTTTGGAAATATTCATAAAAACATTTTTCTATCGTATTTATAACACTCAGCCTTTGTACTTTTGTACAAAAACCTTCAAGGTCTTATACTAAGTTTTATTGAAGTGTTGGTTATACGGAGACTAAAACCCCTTTAATGTGTTCTCACCCTCAATTTATCCTGGTCATACTGATTTATTATCCAGAGTGGTTATCACATTGTTTTTGTGTACTTTATTTTTTCGCTGTTACGGTTTACCTATAACCTGTCTAGTTGACCTTTCATTTTTCATACAAAAATGTCTTATGTAATCAGATTATTCGAAATGTCAGATTGAAATCATGAGTCAATTGAAGCTAGACCAACATGAAAAACATGGAAGCACTGGACGGCCGTTTCGTCCTAGTATCGGACACCTCAGCAGTGCGCATCCACTATCCCGCACCCCGCGAGATTCGAACCCACGACTTGTCAGTCTCGCGCCAGGCGCTTAACCGACTAGACCACTGAACCGGCATCCAACGGTGTTCATGTCTAACTTCAACCAATTCACAAAGTTGCTCCACCGCACACCATTGTCTTCAGTGAGCTGATATCTCACAACAGACGTGGTTGAACTCCACTGGTAACGGCTTCTCAGTAGAACTCCAGGAGTATCTAGCTTCAATTGACTCATGATTTAAATCTGTGAAATTTCTATAATCTCCACAAACCCCTTCTGATATTCGAAATGTATTGCGCAAATATATCACATCATTCTGATAACCTTCGTCTTCTCATTGAATCATCGAAATTTATCAAAGGGATTGTTTTAAAAAAATTATTTATTATTTAAAACGTGAATTAATCTCCAACTCAATTTCTCATATTTTGAATAAGATATTATTATTCTGTCAACATTTTAACATAAATAATCTGATTCTAGTTATTCACAATGTCAACAGTGTTATTTTGTTATCGAATATAATGAAAACATTTATGATAACATATATGTCTATTATTGTATGTGTTTATGCATTTGAATAGTTGTATTGACTGAATGCATTAGATGAATGTTGATTATCTACAATCAAACAGAAAAAAGAAATCGCTGACATGAATTAACTCATTCTTGGTAAATTTATTCTCGAATTTTTAGTAATAACTTCACTACAGCATTAAATCAACAACTCGTTTATTTACACAATGAATATTAACTAGTGCTATGCACTCACCAGTGATAGCAACGACGATGAAAAAAGATCAGTTTTACGAGAGACTGCGACTAATCATAGTGAAGTGCTCAGGAAATGACCTTATCATCACGATGAGAGACCTAGACGCGAAAGTCAGAGAGGACAACACCGGGCATGAAGATATCATGGGACGACATGGACTAGGAGAGAAAAACGAAAATAGGGAGAGATTTACAAATCTCTGCGCATTCAACAAATTACAATATTCTCACACAAACGCATACACAAAGCCACATGAATCTCACTGCATCACACTACACAGAACCAGATAGATCATATTTACATCAGTAAACAAATCACAAGGTCAATGAAAGAATCAAGAAAGGAGTTGACATAGATTCAGAACACCACAAGCTGCTGTTGCAATGATGAAACTGAAGCGAAAGAAGCACTGGACAACTGGACAAACAGTATTACAAGGGTTCATTACAGACTCTATTTGAAATACTGACAAACTCAACCAATTCAACGTAACTCTCATCAACAGGTGTCAGGCATTACAGGATCTACTGGAATAAGAAGAAACTACGATGGAGGACAATTGAAAAGGAAATAGAAAAGTGCTGTCTTCAACGTGTGAGGCGGTGCTGGGCTGCAACAAGCATCATCATGAGGAATAGGTCCATGTGGATATCCTGGACACGATTCACGAAAGAAAATACAGGAAGACAGCGATTAACAACAGATGAACAAGAACAGAGAAAGTCAAGACACAAGCTGAATACGCAGAAGCAAATAAGCCAGTAAAGAAGAGCATTGGAGCTGACAAGCAGATGAAGCGCTGATGTCGGACACAGAAGCAACTGCAAACATGCTCTATGTTCTATTCAGGAAGATTTGAGAAAAGGGACAACTAATAAAAATGATAAGAAGGACATCTCAACAAGATACCAACGAAACGAAATCTGAGCAAATGTGAGAACCATACAGGAATCACACCACTATCGGTAACAGGATTATGAGAAAGCATTTGACAGTGTGAATAGAAGAATATTGAGGAAACTTCTTCGATACTATGGAGTGAGTACATGAGGTGGTCATCAATATCATGCGAAATTTATACGAGGGTCTACACTGCAAATTCGTGCATGGACGGTAGCTGACAGATGCATTCCAAATGATGACCGGAGTCAGATAAGGCTCTTTCTCTCTCAGTTTTCTCTTTCTTCTGGTGGTTGACTGGATTATGAGGACTTCGACATGCGAAGGGAAGCATGCAATATAAAGGACAGGTTGGATGGAACTAGACGATTTTTAGTTCTCAAATGACCTGGCATTTCTATCCCATACACACGAATATATGCAGGTGAAGACAACCAGTGTGGCAGAAGCCTCTGGATTAGTAGGCCTCAACATGCTTAAGTGAGAAAGCAAGATCTTCAAGTGCAACACAGAGAACACCAACTCAATCACACTTGATGGAGAAATTCTGTAATCGGTGGAATGTTTCACGTACCTTGACAGCATCATCGATGAAGAAGGAGGATCGTATGCAGACGTGAAGGCGAGTATTGGTAAAGCGAGGACAGCATTCCTACATTTGAAGAACATATGGAACTCAAAACAACTGTCAACGAATATCAAAGTGAGAATATTCAATATTAACGTCAAGATAGTCCTAGTCAGGTTATTATGTATCGTAGGTTCTATAAACTGTTCCTTCGATGGTGTAAACTAACTTCGACAATCTAAAATTGACTTTAACATTAAATCAGGAGCAGTTTGAAAATATTTCGGTAGTCGCGTGTCTGGCTGCATAGATCGAAATGTGTACACCCTCCTACTCAAACTAAGTAAGCTAAAAATTCTGATTAATTACTGCTAACTGTTGATTCCTGGTGTATGGTCAGCTTTCGGTTTCGAAAAAATTATGTTTTACACTAATATTTTAAATGGCGGAACTATAATTGGTAAATAGAATTAAATAATGGACAGTAGGTATTTTTCATATTTAAAAACCTTTTGATAAGGTTTGGTAACGTTTTGGTGACATAACATATTTTCATCTTATTGAAAACGATTGCATCAAAATGATTTAGGGTATTACTGTACACAGCTTTAGTATATGACATAACGGTAAGGAAAAGTCACTTTTTCTTAGCTGTTTGCATTTTGCTCCATGACAAAATGAACTTCCTTCGTTGTATTAAAAATGTATTCGTAAAAAAATGCCCTGAAATTGACGGTTATTATTATTTGACATCCTTGTGTCACAACAACAACAACAACACACGACTGATTCAAACTCTATAAATACTAATTGAAGATTATACATGACTAGTTATATCCATAGCTTATTCGTGATTAAAAAAAAAGATTCTTAGAAGGTTAAAAATACCTAACATCTTGCTAAGCAATAATAAATACTTTAACCAAAAGTGTTCAGTTGTTGTTAAGAAAAATTTCTCTTCTCAGAAGATAAAGACTCTTGAAAAGAACAACATTATGATTGTAATTTGTAATAGGGTTCAGTGTTTCTAAATTACAAACGACTGAGATGTTCTTACAATTGATTGATCACTGGGTGGTGATCAATGTCTTGCTTGTCTAGTCCTTATTAGTGCAGATCGAATGCTATCGATTATGTTGCAATGTGGCCACCAGTCTAGGTGACTCGACACTGCGGGCACTATGTATTGAGATTTAGATGGTGGTTGGAGGTAGTCAACAGGAAACCCCGGACCCGGGTTTCGTGCTATTTGGCACTCGTCAGCAAGGTGTACCTGTAATCTTGAGGGAACTGGTGCTCCCTGGCGGATTCGATCTCGTGTCACCCAGCTTCACAGTCAGAGACATTACCACCGAGCTATCCGAGCCGTGACTAACCTCCTGTAGGACTGAGATGTTCTGAGATGTTCTCCTAATATTAAGTGGTTCAGTTAGTGTTGAGTAGACTAGATGACTAATAAACAGAATTTACGATAATCCCTTCCACAGTTGATTGGCATAGAGAAAAGTTTTATAAGGGAGGTGTATTGGTTCCTTCTCATGGCATATTATAACTAAATAAATTACGATGAACCTACGTTAACCTTTTAGTAACTATGGTAACATTTAATTATTCAATCTGGGAAAGTGTTTTATGAAAGAAATATAAATAGTTCATGAAATCCGTACTATCCAAGTAAATTAGATAAATAAAGAGTTCTATTTTTTATTTGATAGCAAACTTAATACCTGGGTATTTTTAGCGATGTCTAAATACAATGCCCCTTGAAAATATCATAGCAACTTTTGGTTTAACTACAACTTAAAATATCTATCAGGTAACTAAAGATTGTTTTATTTAAAAAATAGAAAATATTTGTGAGTAAACATAAATCACTGAAAATCTAACAAAAAAAAGCATTTATCAAGAATGGAGTGAGTTTCACTTATTGTGAACGGTAATAAGCTCAGTATGATTCTGATTAGCGTTTTTCAGATAGTTTTCTACAAGATGGGGTCGATAACCCCATGCCCAACCCTCCTCCTTTACCCGGGTTTGGGACCGGCAGTTACTCTGGAAGAGCTACAGGCGGAGTTAATAAGCTCAATATGATTAGGAAAAGAAAAACAGTATTAAAGTTGTGAATTGTAAGGTTAGAAAGAGATTCAGAGGTTCTGAAATCGTAACGCATGCAGTAGAGGAAATCATCCATATGGCTACAAAAAAAGGCGGCCTCTGGAGCCATGATAAAGTCTCAAAAGCTCTTTCAGCCTCGATCACATAGCTTCAATAATGTTTGTGTGCACTCCGGTTGTTGAGTACTCAAAATACCACTTATGGATAACAACAACACAATGCACATAACCACACCTATTTAGGAGTCTGTACACTCTCCAATCATTCGTATATATTGTAGTACCCCGCTGCGGCCAGTATCACTGGTGCCTTTATTATCCAGTTCGCAATAATTGTCATTATTTGCTTTAGTTAGGAATTATAAATAATAACCACTGGAGCCTAGGGTAATAACCACCAAGCCAGGGTACATGCAGTCCAGCACGAAGCTAGGTGCATGCCATATCCAACCACTGAAGCTTAGGGTAATAACCACCAAGCCAGGGTATATATATCCATATAATTGACCAGATTTAAGGCAGAGTACATCATTTGGAAATTATAATATGTGAATCAAGAATTGTTGTTTGTCATATAAAATCAAATCAAATCGTTAATGTTCGGGCTGACTTATCTGAAATGTTAACTTGAATCAGTTTATAAATGAAATGAAATTGTGAGATAAATAATCAGAATAAATACGGTCAACACGGGGTGAGAGAGAGAGAGAGAATAATGGAATAAAAATCAGAAATTGCGTAATATGTAGAATAATATGAATTAGGTCAGATATAGTAGACAGGGGTGGATGCTGAATAAATTTCTTAAAAGGTTTAGCAAGTGTAATGATAACAATAATCATAAAGATGATAATAATAGTGACCGTGGTAAGATGTTTAGAACATAAAAATGAACATTAATCAAATTGTCACCATATTATAAAATTGATTATTAACTGGTTGGCCCCGAAGTTGGCCAGGGTAAAAGGTGCGGCTGAACATATTTCTTTTAGATGCAAAGCTCTGACATTTTGATCGGAATAGCAATTGCTTCAGCCGTCTGTAGGATTCTCAGTCTGACGGAATTAGGTAGACAGCTGTTAAGACAACATACCATTGCGAAAGACTGCTCTATGTTGGTTGTATATCCCGTCTGAATTAAATGGGCTAAAATGGAGCTGTTAACCGTTTTAACTTCACCTTTGCTTAACCACACTGAGAGGTGCTCAGGAGCCCGAATATATAAATTCCCAGAACATCTGCCAGTATAACTTGCTCCACACGAGCAGTTGAAATGATAGATACAAAAAGAAGCGGCTAGTATAGGCAATTTATCTTTCAACCTCGGAGTGATCATTGGATGTGTGGAAAACACTAACTGTAGTTTACCTGAATTAAAAGTTTTTTTGATTGCTCTGCATAACTTCAGTTTTAGCGTTTCACTAGGTTCATCGCCTCTGAATTGTAAGCGTATGTACAGAGGCTTTTTATTCACGGTTAGGCATTCTCTATGCCTTCTTTTATTGGCTAACTTTTTTTTTTATAAATTTCTCCGGATATCCATATTTTTTTATACTTATTTAACTTGGATTTTTGGTTACGGTAACACTGAAATTTCAGCCTTTTGTGTTTAATGTCTACCACTTTTATAGCATTAAAAAACACTTATTCTAGAAATCAGTTATTTTCCACGCTTAAAGAAATTTTTTGTAATGTTCTCTTTGTGAGTTCATCTAACAATTTCAATGGCGCATTTGAAACAGCGATAAGGTAAACCCACATGTTTCTTTCTCGTGGAAGATGGAATGCAATTTGACAACTGTAACAAGTGATATCACAACACCGGACTTACACCGGCTGGAACCCTTCTAAACAGAGTAGCAGTATAGGTAATCACACGGTCAGAAATGTGACACGTAACTTTTCACTTTGTAGATGTTTCTCAGGAATTTCTATTTGATACTGATTTGATAAGATGTTTCACAGCGTTTTCAAGGCCCCTTTGGTCTTTTTCGGTTGAATTTTCTGGGCCTCCCAACAGACCTCGTGAACTACGCTCTAAAATCTTGAAACAAATTGCACAACATATTGCTACCCAACTGATTATGATATTCAATGGTTGAGTCCCCGATGCTACTATACCCTGATGATGTAAAAATCTGGAGAAAAATACAGGAGACACAGATGCTTGTGCACCTTAGACTGACTTGGATTTCATGATTAGCTGGTCTAAAAGTCGGCTGGTGCCTATCAAGTTGGCCAAGTGTCTATATGCACACAGAGGATACAAAGAAAAATGGATACAGCATAGAGGAAAAGTCTGTGCTCGTAGTCCGGTCTCATAAGAACAGTGAGCCATGATGTTAAGACCACGGGCAACTTCTGTGAGGTTGTAGCTAAGGGGTTTAGAACCATATAGGCTTTATATATATATATATATATATATATATATATATATATATATATATATATATATATATATATATATATATATATATATATATATATATATATATATATATATATATATATATATATATATATATATATATATATATATATATATATAAAGTATACACAACCTTAGATGGATTCAAATTTGGAAACTGTGTTGATATATGTTTAGACACAAAATCTCATATTTACTTTTCATTAAGTAATGCAATTTTATTTACTTCATCTACTAGTAAATTCCCTCAACTTTTATTACAGATTACAACATATTTGCACAGCTTTCCACTTGATTAATAAAATGACCTTATTCACTAAATGAATGTGATTTTAGGTGTTCTTTTAAAATCTATAGTCTATAATTTAACACTGCACATCTGATCTAAGTAAATATTATCTATAGAACTGTAATACACTATTTAGTGTAAATGAATAAACATTATTACAATGACGACATTAGTGTTATTGGATTAGGAATCGATAAAAAAATGCAAGTTTTCTGCTAGACATTATTGTCAGACAGTCTGTAACAAAATTAACTTTATTCAAAGTAATCTATATAAACCAAATAACTAGCAAATAACCATTATCTCACTAGTGACTTGATTAAAGACAGCTACATACAGTTTTAGTGAAAAATAAGGGCTGTTAAAACTTATTCACGACGTAATATAGCTATATGATCCTTTTAGTGTATATCAGTGTGTGTGGACATGCCTATTATCTGTATACTACTCAGCAATAACTCTTTATTATACTGTAAATGTAAAAATAATGTTCTCTGTACTTTCATCCTTGTGTATCCTGCTGATTGTAGCTATTTATTTCAGGGAATTATTCACCGTTACAAATTGGAAATTTTGTCATGAACAGAGCTGCCATGTTCACAACTTCTAAAACATCTCATCATGGAACACCATCATTATTCAGTTAATATCGGAGCTAGTGAATCAACCATATGCATTAACATCATGATAATATGAAGTGATTGCTAATTTCTGGAAATCATCACACAATTATTGGAGTTTGAAGAACAAATCAAACTGTTCTAGCCATAGCTACTGGTAACATTTTACGTTGTTATAGTAAATGGGCGGAATCAGCTGTTCATTCTGTCATATCTATTTACATCTATTCAGAAATATTAGACAGTAGACAGTAGTCGGCAATAATATTTGTTCAGTAACGTAGAAAACTACATAAAATATCGTTAGCGTGTGGTACTAAAATAAAATAAATAAATATAAGTACAAAATAAACGAAATGTATCTGAATACTACTTCCTCCATCAGGTACAGTATTTCATTTGCAACATGTGCTAAAATTCGATAATCACTATAGGGAGTATGTTCCTATCAGAAATGGAACACCATCCTACCTAAAAAAAAGATTAAATTATTTTGATTTTTTCTAAAAGTGGGTAAGGAATTATAAAAATAAGACTTACACCAAAAGTGCAAGAATTGTACAATCATTTGCCAGTTATCAACAACATTTGTCTCTAACTAACAGACAACGTGATTCAGTCTCAGTGACACAAAACAGAATCAGTCAATTCACACAGAAGCAACTAATATAGCAACCGCTAAAAGACATTATTAATTAAACCGCAGTTGAAACGTTAATCAAATTCTCCAAGGACGTCAAAGAGTTCACTACAATCCATAAATTGTAAACAATAAACTATAAATAATTGCAGACGAAACAAAAGACAAATAAAAATGTATTTGAACGCAGAAAGTAATAACAGTAAAGTTATATGAAAGAAAGGAAAATAAAGAAATGCTAGTTCAGGAAATGTATACAAAGGAGGATTTTTATACACATATGAACTCATTATTATTATAAGATATTGTTTAGTCCCGTATAGTTAGATACATGCATTATGGTTGAAAAATCATGAGAAAATATGTTTTCTAAGATTTTTTAATACGTTCAGTAGATCATGAAACATCTCACTTGAAAGCGAGGTCCGTTGATGCTAGTGTTTGTTTGATCGACTAACTCCAGCAAATAAATATTTTTTCTGACTTGAGCACTATGGTCAAATCCCATCAGATTTACAGTCTTTCATCCGTATACTGCCTCGTGCAGTCAACTATTTTGATTTTTTAGTCTTTCCTCCTCCTTGCTCGTCCGATGTGCATCGTACTTAGAAGAGGATGATAATAGTAGTATTCAAAACTGTTGTAATAAGTTTTGTAATATTTACTTTGGAAGAGGACTTGAGTATAAAACTATGTGACGTGCTAATTGCCTTTGCGATTCGTAAGGTAATAAACTGCACCTTAACAAGGCATTTCTTTCCATAATCTCAAGGAAATTCGACATTTAAATTTTTCATGATTATTGTCGGTCGATAAATTAGACTTCATTTAAAATAAGTTTCTGTGGTATGTATCTTTACATTGAAAGAGTTTATTCTCTCTTATAACTGATTCATACAACGGTAAACTTATGATACTCAAGTATAAATCTTATTCATTTCACCTAGAAGCATAGAAGCCATGACCAGTACGGAACAGAAACATATGAAAAAATGACTACGATATATCATGTTGCAGATAGCTCTATGCCCCCTGAAAAACTTTTTAATCACTAAGCAATTCCTGCTGAATCAAAGCGCAAATATGGAATGTGAAATAGTGAGCATAAACACACATGATAACGCTTATGACGCTTAAGGTTGATGAGCTGTAAAACTAACTACTCAAATAAATTGCAATGGCAACTTCAGATGACTTCTTTCAAGTGGCTCGAAACACCTATTTTAAGTACGCTGCTTCTGAGGAGGATTGTAGATGTCTGATTTACATGATTAACTGGTAACCCATAAGCTCGTATTAGGATAAGAACGTGATAGATGTACTAGGCGTTTCATTTCCGATCATTCTATAATGAGTAGTGAAATGTTAATGTGCTTTAATAAGGACCTCGTGTACTACATGTTTCACACATCAGGTAACAATAACCTACCACAAACACCTTTACACTTCTTCAATCTCTATACCGCGACAAGTAAATGTAAGTTCAGCAAAAACGCTGTCAAGTTTGTTTACGTTCTCCGTCTTCATTCTCTTCTCATCAACTCGTTTTGTGTATTGTCTTATACTACTTAATATTATTATTCAGTAAACAGTTCTATTCTTAGCAATTTCTACACGAATGTTTGTGACTGAAGTTTGTCGTGTAATGTTTTAAGCTATTTACACATACACTTGACATTGTTTTGCTTGTATCTTCCCATTGAGGTTTAAGGTTGTTATTGATCATACTTATAACAATTATTGTATTTATTGTCAGAATTGATTTCTCCCAATCGCTTTAACGGTAATTCTCAATTATGTACAATCGTTTAAACTTTGTTTAAGGTTAGACACAACTATCAGCTATCATTCGCACTATCATATATCTTAATTATTCTTTATGTTCATATTGCTGGAAGTTCCTTTCCTTTTAGACTTACAGGCATGCTATGCGCCACAGATATCTCACCAGTTATTGTCTGTAGCTAATTTAAGTCTATTATTGAAGAAAGGAATGCATTTTAAACAAGTCGCTCTTTTATGAATTTCGGTTTTGCATGCATATCAACCGTTTGATTATGCGCTTCGATAGATTTAACTATTACTCTCGATGAGGAATCAGCTGTAAGACAAGATAGTCATATCATCTACGAAATCTTTAACTTTTCATGGTAATAAATGCAAACACGTCAGGTTCATTTTACCGTCTGCATATTTCGGGATACAAGATCAAATTAAGCAGGTGACTATCTAATATATATATATATATTCGAGCGGTGAAATCGTTTTTCCTCCTTATGATAATAGCTCTTCGATGTATTCAGAAAATTATTTCAATCTCATTATTCCTAGCCATAATACTATCACAATAGTCAACCATATAATCAAGCGACCCAAGGAGCTGGAACTACAACTGTGGTGTATCAACTCTTCAGTACCTCTGAGCATCAGTTAATTGATAACATACTTTGCTTCTGATGAACATATTCCTCTATAAACTGAGATTATGTGAATAATGTATGGAATTAAGTAAATACGTTTCTAAGACTTGACGAGGATTATCTTTCTTAGTTACGTTGTTGTCAGCCAGAAATTTATCAGCGGCAATCCCGAACTTACCTGACCACAGTCCAAACAATTGCATTCGTCGGCTAGTTTTTCGTTCTAGTAGATAGGCCTCGTTTCATCCATAGAAGAAATCAGGATATTTGATTAGGGTCTTTATTCATATTGTGGGACACAGATGTTTAGCACAATGTCCTCTTTTTCACACAAAACATTTTCGACGTATAATGTAGAATAATAGGGGACACAATGCCCACACAAAATAAGGAAGTAAATAAGTACTTGGGCTATAATGTTTCGAATTATTTGAATTATAGCACGAACTAAGAATCCAAGAAATAACGCAATTGAATTAAGAAGACACAAGCATAAACGAATGTACTGTATTTGGAATTCGAAATTGTGCAATCAACATGTACAAAAGTATCATTAGTCAATTCAAACACTACGTTGGGCTATAATGTTTTGACATTAACAAGATGTTATCGCTCAACGCTTAACCAATCAACTTAAGTCGTTATAAGAAATTTAGGCCCATCTACAAAAGTTGGTGTGATACTAAAATTATCTCTTAACGTCTGACTGTACGCTTTATTTGTCTCTTCTTTGTTTCCTTTACCATCGACCCTAAGTTGAGCCTTCATCGTGTTGTGTAATAAATTTATTTATACCAATTCTTTGTTACACTCAACTCATGGTCCTATGTCGTTATATTTTACCTTGGACTAATTACTTTCGACACGAAGATAAACAAGGGAAGAATAATTTTTTTACTAAAGCGATTACACTACGTCTATGTTTGCAAATAAACCGTTGGAAACAACAAAGGTTACTACGTTTATGAATACTACTGATAAAAGAACTGATATATGCAAATTATTCGATAGGGATATCATATATCTCGGAGCATGTTTGTCAGGATTTCTTATGAGCAGTCCAGTACTGGGTTTAGGACGAATCCTTTGGTGGGCTTGCCGGCTATTTCAAATGTTTGTCGGTTGACGATTACCCGAGAGCTGTAACGGCCAAATTGCAGATATTCATTTTCAACTCAAAAGGTGAACCAAAAATCAGAGGTTTATTTGACCTCACTAAGCTACTTACTTATTGGTGATGCAGGAAGGACTTTTACCCCTATTACCTTCTTACACCTGTTACACCTCGTGGTGGAGCATAGTCCACCCATTAACATTCTCCATCCAACTCTGTTGTGCGTAGTCCTTTCCACTTATTTCCAGCCACTATTCATCCTTTCCATGTTTGCTTATAATTCTCGGCTCAATGTGTGTTTGGGTGATCCAGAAAACTTCTCGCAAAAGACAAAAAGGTCTCAGGAAACACTAAGAAGCATTTTATCCAATCAGCGTTCACTTGAAGATTAGTCAGAAACATGAAGAAAGTGAAAAGTCATATGTAGAGTTTCTGATTGTCTGATTAGCATACTGCTACTATGTTTAGTAGCGTTCCAGAATTTTCGGGAAACCCAAGGACATCTAAAATACTATAAAAACCCTGTATTTTCTGTACTAAAACGAACCTTTGGAGTAAAGTGCTTCTCGCATATTCTGTGCCCTTTCTCTTGAGTACAGGTCGCTGTGTAGTTGTAGCTTGGGGGTTACGAGAATAGCTTAGGAACCGAATATAGCATCCAGTTAACAGAATTATCAGTGTGTAACTGGGTCTACCTCTTTTTCTTTTCACTTTAGGATGCCAAGTTAGCGATTGCCTCATGGTGTACTTTGATGACTTTCCGAATGTTTGTCCTATCCACATACAACGTCTTTTCCTTGAAGACGGCACAGGTATTCAGTGTTTGAAAACCCTTTTACCAGTACCACCTTCTAATATAACTCGTACCCACCAAGAGAAATCAAAAGACAGAATCGAGTAGATCAGAAGTTGTATTTGACGATTGTCAATATATCGGAATTGTCTGATCCAGTCTGGCTAGCGATTGCAGTAGATGTTATTATTATTAATTAATTAATTAATGGCTTTATTCAATTTTTATGGTTTTGGTACAACATAGAATTCTCAGCACAGGTTATTTGAACAAGTTACTTACACAACAACAAAAAGAAACAAAGTAACGAATACAAAAAAAATGAAAAAAAGATTTTTTTAAAAAGAGAAAAGAAACCCGAAAAACTGTACATTTTTTAAAATTAAGGACATGTTAAGAATGCAAGTTATTGATTAGGCTAACTCTAACAACCTGTTCGTCACAGAGTATATTTTATAGGTAAGGTATTATAGAACTTTTATACTTTTGCTTGCGTGCATGGATTTTAATGTAATTACGTCGCGTTCTACCAGAAGATATACAAGGAGAAAGATAAAAGTGAAGGGGATGGCTAGTATCTGATAAAATAACACCTGCCAGGAGTTTGCATGATTTTAAATGTCTATCCACAACCATATTACTTATGACCTCGAAAGATTCACCACACGTCTTGCTAACCGCTTTCAGCACTCTCCGCAATACAGCAAAGTCTTTCCTCAAAAGCCCGGGGAAGAATAATGGAGAACAGCAAAGAATAATAGGTAATATGCGAGAGTTGACAAATTGTAAGAGTAAATGACGAGCAATCTTAACAGCATGCAATCTCTTTATGTGTTGGTCAGACGGAAAAACTTCTTTGATAATAACAAAACGTGGGAAGAACACGGCGTTCCCACATGTGATGTGCTGCGGATGCATGACCGAGCGCCTTAAGCTAGATGAGTCCATTAAAACACGTAGTCAGCATTCAATGTCGAAAACTTACAGAGTTATTTAGTTTGGGGATTTATTTACCGCTACAGATCACTCCCCCCTAGTGGGATAGTGTTGACCCTAAGACGTGGCCAGTCAGAAGTTTAAACCCAACGAGTTTTGTCGTTGGTAAACACTCTTCTGATAGCTTGCTAGGTTAAGCAGCATCTGGTTGTCTTTCCTTACTATAAGGGACCATGAAATGCGATGTAGTAAGAAAATAATGAACAGTCAAAATTTTAGTTCCTCGTAAACCTCAACATTCTTTTTAACGTCTTTTCCAGCCGTCCTGGAAAAGAGAAAAAGAATATGTAGGTTCATGTGCTGGAAGTTGGTTTATTCTTCCCCACAGTAGGCTGTTACCATTGGTTTTTAGTTAACCGACATTGAGTGTCTTGTATAGACAAATGTTCATAAATACTTGTACATGTTTAGTGATGGCTATAGTAAAACTGTAGGACCATCTTGACGTTCTTACTGAGAATTTTAACCTTGATATTGGTCGATATTTGCTTTGAATCCATCAGTTGTACTCCATGGTCATGTGAAAATAAGCTTGAACTTAATCTACGTGGTTACAATTCCATATAAAAATAAACTAGAAAAATACGATATGCCTCAAAAGTACGGGCTGTTTTATACGATTTGAGGCTAATTTGGTGGAAGTGAACGCACTATACAATAAAAAATGACTAAAAAATGAAACAATCAAGTATTTGAGAAATAAAGAGAATTTTTTCAACAAAATTAAATAGATTTTCTATCTAGAAGGACCGAAAAGACTGGTAAAGCTTTCGCATTAGGTAATTGAAAAGCAACATTGACGAACTGTTACATCCTGTAACACTGAGTTTAGTAAAACGAGACATTGTGAGTGATTTAATTGCATGTAGGGACAAGAATAAATCATTAGAGAAAATATTCAAAGTAATGTAAGAAAGATTTAGTCAAGGAAGATCGTAAGACACAAAATCTTCGGTCGCACGATCCTAGATAGAACGTAACATAGAAAGCAGGCAGAAAAAATAAAAGCACCTCAGAAGGATCCTCAAAACAGTAATTCCGGCACATTTATTTAGGTATTGCACAGATGGAGTAATCTACGTCAACAGACTGTAGTAAATCTATTGATGCACACAACCACAGTGAACTGGATAACAAACGAGGAATTGTAGGCTTAAAAGATAACATACAAATAGTATCTCGTTTTTTTCTCATTATCAATCTGTCCTCCTTCGGTATCCTGGTCAACTGATGAGATTACAACCCTTTGGTAGATAATTTCGTAAATGTTAGAAAATTAAAGTACGTAAGCTGGATTACTCTGAGTCGTCTACAAGACCGTGTATTAAGCTAACATAGGCTATCTTAGTAGAAGATTGGTGGTCTACTTCAGTAGGACGGGATCAGTCAACTTGCGTCAAATTCACACCTTACGCCTAATACTTAAATCAGACTGCCCTTTCATCACACCCAGGTACTATGGCTACTTTGATGATCTTACAACACGAACAATATTGTCACAGAAATATACTGATAAGAAAAGTTACAAAAAATGTGCGACCACTGCTGCACGAGACAGTCCATGGCAATCAATTGATTGATGGGCGTTGGTTGTCATTGACCCTAACATGAACCGTCAAATTGTTCTATATTTAGCGACCACACTACTGGATGGCTTGGGAAGGGCCGTAACGTTTCACGGGAATTACAAGCAGTTGAAAATTTTATTCAGCAGAACAGGTAGTCTTTGGTCTGATCTTCACTATATCTTATGACAAACTTAACATTTTTTGTTATTAAAGCATTCCAGCCTATAGTGAATTTCATGATTTTCATCTATTAGCTTATTTTGGTGGACACTTATAAGATGTTATTTCACCATGTTGACAGAGTTACTGATAATCATTGTCTTCCTACCATTGCTTTATACTCTAGTTTTAGAATCTCATTACAAACAATCGAAAGATACAGTCTTCAGTAATAAGGGTATTAGGTTGGTGAACCTGTAGAATTATGATCTACTATGATATTAGTACTGCTCTAATAATAGACCTAATCCTAAATTTGTAGATTTGTCATGATATAACTGCCTAATCTATAAGATCTTACGTGGAAGTCACACCATCGACTACACCAACTCACTGTATCGTATCAATTACCAATACATGATGTAGAACAAGGTTAGGCTAGAGAAAGAACAATATATTTAATATGAATAGAAGATATAAGGTAACATTCAGCAGAGACCACGCCTGCATGGCCGAGCCATGCCGTTCGATCAACTCTAGTTCATTCAGTTCATTATTCGCGCCTTCTCCATCGTTAGGTATTTCTTCGCGTTAAATATTGAATATCTATTTTCCGAGTAATCTCGTATTCAGCTTTGAGGATAGTGTGGTTATGGTCCAATGCCACTACACTACTCTCCCACCAGAATCAACGTGGTGTTGGTTCGATACCCAATTGGATGGGACTGTAGTGTGCCGAAGGTTACCAAGAGTAGTAAGAATCCTCCGGGTGATGACAAGCTGAAAGATAAATCAAAAAGAAGACGGCAGCATCTGGTCGGGAAATACATGTAATAATTTTAAAATATCTGCCTTCATGCTTAACACGCTTACAATGAAAATTTGAGTGATTATTTGAGCTATAAAAAAATGGAATTACAATAATAATAATAATAATAATAATAAAACGATGCGTGTGTAATAGCCGTTGGTTGATAACTTAACGTATAGGTAGTAAGTATTTTGTGTTTAGAAATATTAAAGTTATGAATATTGTAGAAATGTTAATATTAGTACTACTTTTAGTCTGACTTATGAAATCAAATAACGATTATGCCGGTAAGTTGTCCATATGAGTCGATTTCCAATTGCATCTGTATTAGTAGGCTAACTGAAGGAACAAAAGTATTACCGTGGAGAAGAATTCCAATTAGTGTTCCAGTTAGTTTGATACGGTTTATTTAGTTTAGGGGAGATTTTCTCAACCCCATGTTTACCTGACCGTGATAGAATTTAGTAATACTACTAATACACATGAATGGTTATCAAAACAAAAATTAAATACGTGAGTGATAATTATGTGAATTTTGGACAGATAGCTAGAAACAAATCGTTAAACATGAGTGTATTCGTAAGAGACATGCTCTAGACTCAATGTTCTGATCTGCGGCAGACTATTTATTTATATATATACTTGCCGGCTGATTGAGTATACAAGTTAGTTGAAAGTATGCAGTTTATCATAAGGCGGAATACGATTTAATTAAGATATAGTGGTTATACGTTATTGAAATTAGTTAAACCTATGTGTCATATTACTAAGTGATGTGGTGCTGCAAGGTGTATTTGGCTAAATAATTTTTTACAAGATGATTAATAGTGAGTGATGCTCATGTGATTATCAGGGAGAACATAAGTTGTAACCAAGGGGAGTACACTCCCAACTCATGCCTATGATAATAGCTTGAACCTTAGTCAGTGTTGGGGTAAATTCGACATTAATGTTTTCAGTTTGCAGGAGATTTGCTCGACTGCTTATACTGATTATTCGCATGCATGATTGTGTCGCTAAACCATCAATTAGACTGACAAGGTTTTGAGATATTTACTGAATGAGCAACTGATAGAGAAACATACTGTAATCACCTGTAATGAATGAAGATAAAAGAAAAACAACACTAGTTATAATCATAAGTCAATTTGCTGACCTATTTTGTTAATAGTTTCATTAATTTTATCAATCATATTACGTGATTGTCAAGTCATGACAATGCTTTATGAAGATATCCTGAAACTATTATGCTTAATTAGTTATAGTGTTGATTGAAGATTGGCCAGTGGAAAAATAGGCATTGTTGCTTTAGGTGATTCAAAATTATCAGAAATTTATAACGTTAAAGAATCCGAGACGCCTAATTTAATTATAAATTTCAATTCAGAAATATTTGTTTAATGTTAATTCTAGTAGGCTACGGAGTTTTGATTTTAAAAGTTTGTTCAACCAACAACTACCTGAGGATTTAGTAATTTTACTAGTGCAGTTGATAGTACCTAAATTTTTAATCTTATTATCTAAATTATGTTTGCATTTTAGACTGCTAATATGATAAACCAATCCATAAATCCAAATACGATTAGCAACAACGACTATGATGGGTTTATTAATAAATGTTAGAGGCGATCCAGATGATTTCTAAATTTAGAAGACATGGAGATATAGTGTAACGTATGTATGAACCAGGTTAATATGCAGGTTGTTGACGTATATGACGATTTAAAAATAATGAACATGACCAGACAAGTAATTTTAAAGTTTAGACTGGTTGTGAAACTTCAGGCAGGAATATGATGCGTTATAAGAAGTTACTGCATTTAGCCTAAAGATAATTATAAATATGTGGCAAACACAACTGGAAAACATATACATGTTAAGTACAGAAAAATCATCCAGTAAAATAGTTGAACTCGCCTGGATTATTTTTGAAAATTAGATTATTCAGTGGACATATATAACGCCATTCGTGAGGAGTAATGATCCAAAAGTATACACAATAAAACATGCAGTATGGCAATTAATTCCAGGGTGCTTGATGCTGTTGCCACTCGCTCAGATCAAAACAATCGAATGAATCCAGATAATTGTGTCAGCCATTGAACGAGCCATCTAAAATGACCTTATGATTGCAGGAAACTTATGGCTGAAACTCACCGTATGTTTTTAGAGAAGTGTCATCCTTGTTGTTTGGCAATGGAACTCGAGAATATGAAATTAGGCAGGCAGTGGTCGGAAGAAAAGGATAGTGCATAGTTTAAAACAGGATGAGGTGTTAAGCGAAGAAACACTAAGAATTAGATCCAGATAACTATTTAGTCCTTGATTGCATTGTTAGTCAATGTATATTTACGCTATTTACAGGTCATATTTGCTAGAGCTTGATGTTTAAACAAGTCTATGTCGCTGAAGCATGTAAATGCTATTAAAGCTTGTTAACGAACCATCAAAGCTAATTAGTTGATATAGGTGATCAACTTTTATTATCGATTGAGCTAGTAAGTTATGTGAACTCATAGATATAACATTACGATAATATATGTGACCATTATTCAGAGGACTATACGAATACTGGGTTTACAAAAATAAAAACCGATTGAGAAGGTTAAGGTGGAAATAAGGATTAGCAATAATAGGTTGCGTTTCTTTAGTTGGGCTCACCAATGTAGAATTATGATCTACTATGATATTAGTACTGCTCTAATAATAGACCTAATCCTAAATTTGTAGATTTGTCATGATATAACTGCCTAATCTATAAGATCTTACGTGGAAGTCACACCATCGACTACACCAACTCACTGTATCGTATCAATTACCAATACATGATGTAGAACAAGGTTAGGCTAGAGAAAGAACAATATATTTAATATGAATAGAAGATATAAGGTAACATTCAGCAGAGACCACGCCTGCATGGCCGAGCCATGCCGTTCGATCAACTCTAGTTCATTCAGTTCATTATTCGCGCCTTCTCCATCGTTAGGTATTTCTTCGCGTTAAATATTGAATATCTATTTTCCGAGTAATCTCGTATTCAGCTTTGAGGATAGTGTGGTTATGGTCCAATGCCACTACAAACCTGTATTAATCCTGACACATTACTTTCCAGTGAAGGTCCAGCTTCTCCTTGAAAGTATTCACTGATGGGGCTGACACCACTTGTTCGAGTAAGGCGTTCCAATGATTGACTACTAGATGGTCTCGAATTTCCACAACCTTGTCGTTTTAAAACTCAAACGCAAACCAAAAAAGCAGAACATCCATGGTGGTAGATAAGTCCTGAAATCAAATAGTACTTCAAGTCTTTGACATTGTTGCGGACATCATTAGGTTGACAGGAGACACCTTAAATAAAGACACTTGCTCAAGCATCACACCAGATCACTAATGGGTGCGTAACGCAGCACAAACCTTAGAACGGTAGTCATCTAAGCTCATATAGTATTCAATATTTCCAAATATTCGAGCGATTTACTTGGGACAGGACAATTGAGTGGCTAAAATACCTTCACTTTTATAGTTTGAGATCCAAAACTGCTTCTTAAAACGAAGATAAGAGTATATGCAAAGCGATAAGTGTATACAAGCCTTTCACAAAGTTTCTGAACACCTAGACATAAACAACAGTTGTCATAGTAACAGTAAATTCAACGTTGTTGAAAAAGTCAGATGGAGAATATAAAGCCAACTGGGATGCGGCGTGCATCTCATTGGTCTACTGAAGTCGAAAATGCATATAGGTTTCAGTTGGCTGGTTACAGAGACGAAGTGGAATATTTTGTAAGTTTTTCGTTTTATATTATTTACGAATGTTTTGAGAACTATAATAATGCTGACCCAGAGAAGTGGACAAATACGGGATTTGTTAAAAAGTTGAAGCGAAGAGATGGTCTTTTCTACTATTTTAACAAGAATAGGGAGTGTTCAGACAAAGATATACCGAAATGCAAACTATACGTATATTAATAAACAAAATACAATTCAGTGAATAATATCCACCAAGCCTTATTTCTAGAAGTTCTTAACAGTGCGTACTTTGTTTAACAAAGGGTGTGAAAATTTTACACGAGGGTAAAGCAAGAATTATTAAACTATTTCAACCACAAAATCTGTCGGTGTTTCTTCGCTTGTTTCCTATACATAATACAATAGATTTACTGGAATCCTCTGACTTTTTGGTAAGAGAAAAGCTTTTGCCGATCACGAGTGGTTATGTCGACTGCATACATAGTCTGATCATAGTTGAAATGAATATTTTTCCTCGACTTAGTCAAAGAAGAAAAAAGAGAACTGTATATTGTTTGACAGTTTAGCTCAATAATACATATTCATTTTAAAGAAGTATAAAGAATAAAAAGCTTTTCTTAATTATGAGTTTTAAACCTGCAGGGTCTGGTACTATGCCAAGCCCGCATAGGTTATTCTAGCCTTTGGACAGACCGATTTATTTATTCTTCTGGAGCCGTATTTTGATCCTGTTAATTAATCGCTTATCATCCCCAGCGGTTTTTACGTAAGCGTATGTAAGTACATTTCTTATCTTAGTCATCACATGTTTGCAACTTATTTTTGTTTGACCATAAGTATCAATTCATGGTCGGTTAAATGAAGTTGGCTTACTCGCCTTCTCCACTCCACATCAATCCGTTTCGCTTTGCATCTCCTCTTCGCCTTCTTCGCTTCGTCTCTCTGAACGTCTATTCTTATCAAAGTTTGTACAAAATATACGTATTCAAAACTCCATCCTCGTATTTGAATTATTTTAATTTCGTTATTCGCTAACTCGAGTTAAGTCAATAAATATGTACGGAATTGGCGACATGTATATTTCGATGGCAATCAACATATGATTGAATTGGAGTCCGGTAATAGGCTACAAAATATCTTGTCCCTAAGTGTATTTTCTGAAGGAGCGGTGGCCATACGTTTAGGTAAACAGTCTTCAGTCTTCTTCAGTTTTGAGTAATAAGGAAAGGAGGTCTATCGACCTATATTAACCCTTGCAGTTTGTAATACTGTGAAGATCCAGTCTCGTTTTGAATATATTAACAGAAGGTGCTGGTATTACGTGTCTTGGCAGAGAATCCCAGTAATTCACTACTCGATGCGAGAAAGGAAATTCCAGACGTAAACGATTTGATCTCGGATTTTTAACTTTCTTCGAATGTCCTCTCAAATGATCAGTCATGGACGGAAGTAAAAGATAAGACCTGTTAATATCAAGGTCATCGTTCAGTATACGGTAAGCCAATATTAGATCACCCCGTACTCTACGGCAAGATAACGGAAATAAGTTAAGGTGTCTCAGTTTGTCATCATAAGATAGGCTAGATAGACCTTGTACTATCTTAGTACCTCGTTGTTGCACTCTTTCCAGCATCTTTGCTTCATACTTCGAACAAGGACTCGCTGCTTGAATCCCATATTCTAAATGTGGTCGCACATAAATCGGGTATAATAATCTGAACATTTCATCATCTAAATACTGGAAAGACCTACGAATAGACCTTAATACCCTATAGCCTTTCACAGCAGCAGCCTTACAGTGACCAGTGGTTTTGAGATCACTGCTTAATATGACTCCAAGATCTTTGTGGTTTCTTACCTTGGGTAGCGCGAATCCACATGTTGTATAGTAATACGATTCATCACAGTTATTTATTTGCATCACTACGCTCTTATTAGGATTTACTTTTAGCGACCACTTGTCCAATCATGCCACCAATGAGCTAAGATCATTCTGTAATATCATCCTATCCGACATACTGTGTATGGGTCTTCAAATTTTGATGTCATCAGCAAAGAGTAGAACGGATGATTTTGTTATAGTTGGTAGTTCATTCACATAAAGTAAAAGGAGAAGAGGACCGAGGATTGTACCTTGAAGAACTACACTTTTTACAGGTACCCACGAGGAGATAGCCCCATTTACCCTTACCCTATGTCTCCTGTCATGGAGAAAGTTATTTATCCAATCTACGACAGTATAATGGATTCCAAAACGTTCCAGTTTGAATTTAAGACCAGAGTGGGAGACTTTATCAAAGGCCTTATGTAGATCTAGATCACATCCACAGGAATATTCTGATCTTTTGCAGCAGCCCAATCTTGTCTTGCAATGAGAAGATTTGTCAAGCATGATCGGCCTCTTCGAAAACCATGTTGTTCCACGGAGAAAAGATTATGCCCTTCAACATAGTTTATGACAGATATCCGAATGATTTTCTCCACCAGTTTTACAACTGCACTGGTTAAGTTAACGAGCCTATAGTTACTAACCGGACTTATTATAGCATCTTTCCAGGCTCTGGGCGATTCATAGTTATATAATATACCCTTGTGGGCCAGGGTAATTTTACATTGGTTTTCAGGAGAACCAGACACCATCCAGACTTTCACGTGACAACCCAAACAGTACAGCTCACTCCCGTTTAACAGGAGAACCAGACACCGTATAGGCTTTAACGCTACAATCTGAATAGTACAGCTCAATCCTGTGGCGCAACCACACAGTTACCAAGCACCCTGGTGGACGTTTTAAGTATTAAATGATTCGATAAAAAAGTCGGTAATCAGGTGACAAGCGATTGACAACGAGACTGCACTGAGTAGCCCTGATAATTCAGCTTGATTTAATCGGTCTGTAAATGACCTACCATTGAGTTGTGTCGGGAGGCCTTTTACGTTTTATGTGTGAAATGACCAACATTTGACTTATCAGATATCCTATTTCTCAATGTCTCCTCATTGACACTGTGTGTCAGTAAACTTGGTCCGTGAGAAGTGTTATCTAATCACACTAACCAAGTAAGTCAAGAAGTCATTCGCGATCAACACAATTCATAGCGTATTTCACCAGTTATGGCAGATTTTCAGAGCATGCTGTGCATCTTAAAGTACAAATCTTGCGTTCCTGAAGGCTACATAAACGAAAAATATCAATTCATAAACGTTATTTAGGTTAAAAGTTGTGAATGGACCACCTGGAGTCTTCCTGTATAATAGTAGCTGGTTCATCATACAAAAGTTTAGAGATTGACCCACTTGCCAATTTTTAGTTTTTTCCTAACAGACCACAATCTTTTTGAGGGAAGGGGATGGATGTCCGCATGACTCACTCAAAATGTGGGTGGACAGTTGTTGTAATCAAAGTTATAGACATCTTGGTATCCCGGTGATTGAATAAGCCATGTATTTCTTCAAAGTTTTTAAAACAGCTTCCACTTAGGATTGTGTAGCGAACTTTGAGTCTTGACTGATATTACTTCGAAGGTTACTGTGTGTTTTCAAAAAAAGTAATTCAACACAAGTATTCGATAATTCTAATAATTTGTTGTAACATTTCAGAGATCTATAGTGTTCCTTTCAGTTTGTATAACCTCATATATCTTGTTACTGTCTGCAAATATCAAGACTGAGCGGAATGAAAGACTATGGGGATTACTTACGAATAAAAGAAAGAAGACTAAGCAAGGATTACACTTGGAGACTCTGTTAATCATCGCCATCTGTATGCAGCATTAAATTACTCCCAACTCAGATAGAAGTTGGGTACATGAAGCTTTACCATAACCGTCACTGAAGTGAGTGAAGATTGCATCTTTCGGTAACCTATGATCTGGGATGCCAGTGAATGTTTCTTTGCCAATTACAACTTAGAAGCCTGAGCAACCAATTCGGAAAACATGCTATTATTTGGAGTACCAAGATCTTACCCATTTGATTAAATAGTTGTTTTCAAATAACCTCTTTAGAATCTTGACAACTATGTCAGCCAAACTTACTAGACAATAGTTTTCAGGACCGAACAGAGCAATTATTTCAAAGATAGGATGCAGTAGAGTATTTTTCAATTATCTAGCTAGTTTCACTGGGTTGTAGGCGTGTTTAGAGAAAGCAAAATATTTTATAGTAAGTAGTTTCGGTTTATGTTATAGCCTTGGAAGTATTTTGTCAAATTTATTCATTAGTCCGTGGGGTGTCAAGTTATCATTTGGGCACCGTGCTTAGATTAAATTTGACCTAATTAGGGTATATAAAAACGGGTGAGTGCAAAATGGACCGACATTGATTATGGTGATCATTATTAAGATTGAACTGACTGACTGAACTGCAAGGGATGGAATTTGTCAAAGCACCGTAGATGTAAATGTCAAATATGCCTGAGTAAACATAGGCGAGGTGGTATTGGAGATTACATCAGCATACCAATAAGAACACTGCTTTAGGAATGCCAGATTCCGAGTGATAGAGGAGATTAAGTTCTTTTTTCACTGAGTCCATCATCTTGTGTAAGTAAATTTTAGCATTTCACAGTCGCCTGATATTCAAAAGGTAGGGTCAACGTAACCAATGAATTTGGATTTGGCAGTGGCAACTCATGGTCATAATGAGTGTCAAATTTTCTGCTTGACCCGAAAACAAGCTGAAAGTTGAGATGATACTGCATCGACCAGACTGAAAAATGTCATAGCTAGGACATGATCTCTCTTTTCTGTTAATGCGAATACTATTAAATTCCAACTACAAAGAGATTTTATACAACTTGTCCACTTCACAAGCTTAAAAATAATATAAACTATAATATTTTTAGAATACAATGAGGTGATTATGTTTTATGTATTCTGTCCCATCAAACATAAGCTGGTAAATTAAATTCGATTATAATACTAGCGTACAACCTTTAGCAATTAATTTTTTCAGTGATCAGTAAATTTGTGATGATCTTAAATTAAAGCCCTTTAACACTGTTATAATACGTAATTCTAGTGGTAGTAATAGAATGTAATTATGTAATAAAACAGAAGATTTATAAAAAACACACAAAGCTAAGACAGAAAATTAAATTGGGACCACTGAAAGGGGTTGATGATTTTTTGAAACATAAAATTAACCTATTAATATTGGTTCTTTTTGTACTTAGGGAGTTGGAATTGAGCCAGTCTCCTGTTGAACACAAAAATGATATTTAAGTTTCCTAATTTCTATAGCCTCTGCGAATTTTAATCGAAAGGAGTTGTATTGAATATTTTGGATGAGTACACTGCATATATCTTTATTCCATACTGAACAGATGGCCGTTAATCGAACTTTCAAAATCGTTTTCTCTTCTATGTCAAAATTTCTTGGGAATATGTTCGCTGAAATCATTAAATATCTTACTCAGAATAACTAATCAACGAAAGGGAAAATTTTCAATATGAGATCGTGAAGATTGTTTCGTTTCATTGAAATCGTGAACCGAACTAAGCTAGATTACCATTGAAAATCTGGAGGCACTGAACAAAGAAAATGATATGATGGTTCGGAAAGCTAATTCTTATTAAAACAGAAGCAATGATTTTATGTTTTATGTGGTCCGAGATAATTCCAAAAATTTTAGAAAACATAGAGAAGTATGATATTTAGTCCAATAGGTAGCTGAAAATCATATCAATATAGACTCAGTTTTTCCAAAAATATGAAGAAGGTCACCGAATGATATGATTAAAGGTTAATCGAACAAAACAGTTGATCAGAATCTAGAGATATATAAAGTTGGCGGGACTTACAGAGACAGCTGGTCAAAAATAACGTCAAAAAATACTAGTTCAGCTCTTATAGTGTAATTCTGAAAAACTCATTTTCACTTTAACTGTCTACCGATGATGGTGTCCAATAATAAAAAAATGGAAGATCCTGTGTTAAACCATATAGCTCAAAATACAAGATTTTGCCAAAAATGTAACAAAATTTCTTTTTTTTTCTACAAATTACAGTACTTACCGTTAACCAACTTATGTTTAATTGTCTAAAAAGCATTCATGACAGGAAGTTCAGATTTCACTCATCCCTTTTTTTCAAATGTATATTCAGACGTTTACTAAGTATGAATTGCCATGGATACTTCATTATTCTAAGAAACAAAATCTCCAAAGCAACATAGAACATAATCCATTCAAAGAAATATTAGCATTTTTTAAATTTAAACATGAAAAAGAAAAAAATATTTTTTTAAGCGTAAATATTTCTAAAATAACATTATAATGAATTAAGATTAATAACTTAATTTGTATCATTATTAAGCTGAAAAATAAAATAAAAACATCATATTGAAGTATATATAACATTATGTTCATTGAAATCTTTAACATTAAACAATTCTATTAATTTACCATAGCAACCAATCATATTCAATACAAATTTGAATTATTTTCCTTTGGTTGTTATTGTTGTTTTTCTTTAAATAATGAAAATAAATTGACAATATAATTAAATAATTATATCTGATAATGTAAAATTACTAAATGTAATTCATTAAAACGTTGTTTTTTTGTTTTTTTTGAAAAATGTAATTTATCATTGAATATTGAATTGATCATTTGAATGAATAGTATTGTTTATAATTGAAACATATAATACTTATATAATAATTGATAAATAATTATGTAAAATAAATAAGTTTTTTATTTTGTTTTTAAATATAACTAAATGTTTATTTGTTTTTAATTGTTGATATTTGTAAATATATTTTGAAAATTTGCTTGTTTAAATTGTTTATTTTATTATCTTTTGAAAAGAATAGAACAAATTTAAAATTGAATAGGAATAGTATTAACTAAAAAGAAAAAAAAACACTTCTAAAATGTCTCTGTTGTTTTTAATTAATTAATTTAAATAAATTCAATGTTGTTTGATTGTTTTTTATTGGAAGTTGTTATTGGCTTTTTCTAATGAAACCTGATAACTATAATGAAAGTATAGAAAAGTAATAAAATGATTAGATAGAATAATGATATTTTTGATTTTGTGGAATAAAATAAATATGTATATCAAATATTTATTATCTTTAATTCTATTTAAAGTTTAATTTAATGAACATTAGAAATTATGTTATATTAGTTATGAAATACATGACAAATTTGTATGATTCATATTTAGTTTCACTGATTAAAATCATGAGTCAATTGAAACTAGACCACCATGGAAAACCTGGAAGCACTGAATGGCATTAACACCGTTGGATGCCGGCTCAGTGGTCTAGTGATTAAGTGCTCGCGCGTGAAACCAGTTGATCCTGGGTTCGAATCTCGTACGGGAGTGAGGTCGTGGATGCTCAAAGCTGAGGAGTCCCATACTGGGACGAAATGGCCGTTCAGTTCTTCCAGGTTTTCCATTGTGGTCTAGGTTCAACTAACTCACGATATTAACCATTAAAATTTCTAAAATCTCCACAAAACCCCTTTTCATATTTAGTTGTTCATGATTAACTTAGCCATCGATTTTCTTAATGAATATAAGATGAACAGTTACTTTAGAACTTATTCTTAATGTCGTTAAGATTATTTATCTTTAGGGTTGTTTTCCGTTTCCCCCAGATGTTCTGGTACAGTCGAGGATGGTGTGAGTTCACCTTCACTCTCCAAATGCTCTCACATGGCCACGTGTATACAACGTGTATACAACATTGTCATGGAAGTTCTACTCAATGCATTCTCGTAACATTATTGTCGTTTACGAAATTGAGAGAACGAAAAGCGAATGTCCGGTGCTTTAACCGGGTTGGTGGATACGGAGGAACTACCTTAGGGGGTCAGAATACCCTGATTAAAAACCAATGGTGCACATGGGCTTCAGGATCCTGAGGGAACAAGTGGGTGCCATGAGACTGCATATCCTGACGTTGCTCCAGACCTTTAGGTCAAAGGCTCCGAGAGTGGCCCCCTAAGAAAACCACCTTCTTCGGTTTGGGCACCCAGGTAGTATCACATCCCAAATACAAATCAATTGACTTGTGTGGCGCATATGTATTCGGTACCCCTTTGTACCAATGTTTATATGTTCAAATAAATAAATCATAAACAAAATTTAGTTGATAGGCCAGTGAACATAAGACGGCATCGGATAACTGATTTATAATAGTTTGAAACTCATCAAGGTTGAGCAGCGAGGACCAAGAAAAACAATGACTTTCAGATCATAAGACTTTGAGTCAATGCATGATGAAAACTATACCGAAGTTGAACTCATTTCTACAGGTAACTAAATAAACAATAATACTGTGAATTTAAGTATGATTATATTATGCTAAATATTGAGGAATCTTGAGACAAATTCCAGATTTCTAATCTGAATTAGTAATCCATGAACTCTACTTATGTTTGAGTTCAAACGCCAGTTGATCGTCTCACTAAATATCTAAATAAATAAATAGGGAAATGTGAACCATTGTATTCTGTAGCCAAAGTTAGATGCTCACCCCGAGACATAAGGGTGATAGATTAAATCTCTGTCAAAGTTCCGAGTGAACATTGATAAAAATTCGTGAACTTTGATGAAGTGATTTGCATTTTTCGGATAGTTTATATTTTTAAATATATTTATCAGGTTTCTGTAAATCAGGATTACTGATTTCTGCTGATCCCCAATTCGGGTAATCGAGAGTTCGGTATGAGGTTGGCAACCTAATCCTATAAAATGAAATTCACTAAAAGGCGGTGACCAGAAAAAATCACTTACACTCGGCTCTGTCATTTCCAAGGTCTACATTCATAAGAGTTAAAATGCCTCACGCTGAAAGCCGAGATTTTTCAGAAACCACAATGCCATTAACCCTTTCTGACAACCGCCATGATAATCAATATGGGTACATAGAGTGCCCACACAATGAGGAAGACCAGAAGACTATTCAAATTGTGGTGGAAACCAGAAAATACTAAGTGGCTCTGCTGAGGATAAGTGTAACCCATTATACACAAGCTGAAGAGAAAGACTAGCTTTGGAAGAGAAGCTGCTTTATTTTAGTAATTAAGGAGGAAACGCATCACATACATAAGGAGGTGCACTAGTGCTATATAAAGAAGCAAGAAAGCACTTCCGGATAGGCATCTCATGGCTTCTGGACGGTCAAAATATCCTTCAAAGCAAAGGAGGACAGGATGGCAGTAAATGTGATCCATTGCTGCGCACTCAGCAATAATGACAGTGTAGGGGATAAAAATTAGTATTATGAGGCCGGAGTTCAACGTAGAAAACTGCCCAGGAAAGGAGCTGACCAACCTGATGGTAGACCTGAACACTAAGTTCTTTATGGACAACACTGAGAGGAAATAAACCATGGAGCGCTATGGACTAGGAGGTTTCATGTAAGAAATGTAGACAAAAAAGAGGAGATGATATAACTTTAGATCACCATCCGGTGGTGGCTGAGCTAAAGCCAAAGATAAGAACGCATTGAAAAATTGAACAAGCAACAACACAGAAGTTTGAGACACGTTTATGTCAACATTTTTTACAAGCTCAAAGAGTGCAAAATATCTCTCAACCACTCCCACGTCTTGCGAAATATTATGGAAGCAGTGAGGACCACTACAAAGAGCAACTAGAAAGCGATTAAAGCGAAAATTTTAACATGCTATGAAGTTCTGGGGCCAAACAAGCACCAGGGTAAAGAATGAATTACTTCAGATATTTTGGACAATATTCAAGAAAGGAAAAGCAGGAAGATAGAAGTCAGCAATAAATAAACAAAAGCAGAGGAAGCCAAGACACAGAATGAATACACAAAGGCAATCAAATGAGTGGAAAAGAATATTAGAGCGGAAAAACTCAAATACCAGGAAGACATAGGAACGACAGAAAAAAATAACTCAAGAGAATCAAATATGAAACAACGTTATGATAAAAAGGAAGAGCTAGCGAGGAAATATGGTAAACCAGAGAGACCAGTCATGAACAAATAAGTCCTACCAACCACTGCGATTCAAGATCAACAGACCAGGTGGGTAGAACACTTTAAGAGCTATTGACTGATCCAGCCATACTATACCCACTGGGCATCAAAGCAAAACCTACAGAGCTCTCTTTAGGTTTTTCTTTACCGAAAATAAGTCAGGAAGGTCATCCGACGAATCAAGAGTGGGAAGTAGTAGTGCGGTTTATGCTACTTAAGTAGTAGTATATATCACCAATCAGAAATGGAATGTCTGGCAGCAGAAGATTGGGAAAATCATATCGAAGAGAACGGAAACAGAGAGTAATATTTATGGTGATAAAAGAACGATGGAGTTTGAGACAATTGATGGAAGAGTTGCAAATAGAGTATTGGACGTATGGTTTTAACATTTCACCACAGGACTCCAACTTCAGGGTTCTGTAATCGTCCGTCATATATAGACCGCAGATTATTGTTGAACAAGAGATTGAGTGGAATTCATCACTTTACATTAACGAGCTTTAATATGAGAAGGTATTTGACTGTGTAGGTAGGATAATTGGGTGGAATCTTTTGCTACATTATGGTGCTTATGAAAAGATCGTCAACATGATACGGAACTCCTAAGAGGGACCAAATTGCAAAGTTGTGCGCAAAAGACAGCTTTCATAGATGCATTCAAGTTGATGATTGGTGTCATAAAGACCGCTTACTCTCACCTTTTCTCTTTCTTCTGGTTGTTGGATGGATTATGAAAACCTTCACATCTCAGGGAAACCATGGAATACAGTGGAGAGTTGGATGCAGCTAGACGTTTTGAACTTCACATATTACCCAGCTCTTCTGTTCTATGCACAACAAAACATTCAAGTGAAGACAGCTAGTGTAGCAGCAGCCTCTGCAGTAACATACATCAATATACACAGGGTGAAAAGCAAGATACTGAAGTACAACACCACCAGCACCAACCAAATCACATTTGATGGGGAAGCTCCGGGTGATGTGGAACGTTTTACATAGTAACCAAAAAGGATCTGATGAAAATGTCAGGGGAATGATCGGCAAAGCAAGGGCATGATCCCTACAACTGAATAACATATGAAATTCAAAACAACTGTCAACCAATATCAAAGTCATAATCTTCAATATGAACGTCGGGACAGTTCTACTGTATGGAGATGAAACTTGGAGAACTACTAAAATCATCATAAGAAAGATACAAGTATTTCTAAACAATCGTCAACGCAAGATACTCAATATCCGTTAACCAGATACCATCAGTAACAGCCTACTATGGGAGGGAACAAACCAGTTTCCAAATGAAGAGGAAATTAGGGAAAGATGATGGAGTTGGTGGATAGGATGTACATTGAGGAAGTCATTAGACTGCAACACATTGCAAGCCCTAACTTGGAATCCTAAAGACCAAAGAAATAGAGCATCCTTAAGAACCCGTTGCACCAGGACTTGGAGGCCGAAATGGAAAGAATGAATAGCACTTGGAAAGAACTGGAAAGGAGAGCAAACGACAGAGTCGGCTGAAAAATTCTGGTCAGCAAATTATGCTCCACTAGAGGTAAAAGGTATAAGTAAGTGAGTAAATAGCTGAACATGTTGTTTATGAAGTCTTTACCTGATATTGCATATTTTTTTTGTTTGGATAAAGTTATATTTCAAATATTCACCTCTATCAACGATTAAAATTAAGACTATCAATATCCAAATAACGTTAATTTTTTCATGATCTTCGGAAGGTTTGGTAAATTAAAAAAAATATAATTTTGGGTTCACAGATTTAAACATGAAGGATATATAAAAAATAAAGCTCATTTAGGAACATGAAAAATATATGAATTTCTGAAATGAGAAATTTAAAAAGGATGTTAGGCAATCAAAATTATCACTCACATTAGTTAACCTCCGATCATGACAACTAGGTCATTGGATAATGCTCGAGTAGCTCCTGAAAGACCTTCACAATTATAAATTCCATCATCTCCTGGTCTTACATTTGAAATTGTCAGGGTACTCACGACAGTTGGCATTGGTGCATTACAGTTTCTGGGTACATTGCTTATTCTGAAACGACTAGGTTCCTCAGGAAGACACCCCCAATTGAAGCGCCATATCACATAGGGCACGGGATTGCCTGTGACTTCACAAACAAGAACTACAGTATCACCTCTGCGAACAGAATAACGTGTAGTACGTGGTTCAGCAATCATTGGCGGAGCTATAAAGTAGTGATTACCAATTAACTTAGTTATTCAAAGCAATCAAACAAGAATAATGCTAACATACGAACTAAATGCTTTTAAAGACAGATTGTTTAACGGCAATATTCTATAAATCATTATAGTAAACACTCGGATAGTCTGTTATAAGTGATTAGGGATTATGGTGTGTCGAATTTCCTTGAATAACAATATTATGTATAAACGATGAAATATTTGGATTTATGATAATCTCATACATTAGTTTACAGTGATTGGACCTTCAAAAGACTGATACTCAGATCTTGATAGGAGTATTTGTGTTACACATGAAACTGATTCATAGCTTATATTCTCCAATTGTTTTTTGACATTAGAACAGTTTTCTTCTTCTTGACTGTACACCTACATTTCATGCTAGTTATTACTCAACAGTATAACTCATCTGGAATCTTAAAGGGATTATTACCTCTAACGAAATATGAACTCATATCACCCAATGTCAAAGATAAGTAGAATATTTGATAATCAAAAGCATGAAACTCTCAGTTTAGCAAAAGCTTAGTCGCATCTCAAAACTGCAGAATGACAACAGTCATTAATCTTAAATACAAAGCTTCCTCTTGATTGCCTCCAACCACTTAACATTAAGGATTTACCACTTTGAACTGATTGATTTTTTAAAAGTATCTATTTATTTGCATCAGTTTTACTTTGGATTGTGTAACTAAACTTATTTTATTTATGCCTACAGACAGTATACCTACGAGCTATTCTCAGGATCTTATGCAAGAAAAAACTAAAATCTTTTTTGTCTCATTGTTAACCTGAAAGCATATATACTCCTAAAATATGTATGAATAAATTCACAGCTTGAATTAAGTGATTGTGTAGTGAATGAGAGCATACAAGTAGGAATAACCGGATCTATGCGAATATAAAATTTAAGAACCATACAATAAACACTTAATTTTCAAAATGTCACTCAATTGTCACAGATTTGATTATTCCTTCATTTTCACACTAATCACATTGTGTTCTAATTTAAATTTCTTCTATCTTCTTAACTTTCTACTGCCAGGTATTTCACTTTAGATTATTAATACATACTACTTATATCTGGCAATATCAGTAATACATATTACAATTATAGTTTTAACTTTGTAGTTAAACAAACCATTAGTGAATAATTTATTTTAATTAAATTACCATGAACCACAGTAAGTATATTAAGTAAATATCTTATCATAAACAGAAATTTTAAATATTTTATTTAAATTTAATTATGATTACAATGAATACATAAATTCTTTATTTAAACAACAGTCCAATAAATAGGTTATGTAATAACTGTTTATTATTAAATAATTTTCTTTGAACTGGTTTAAATATTTTATAATTTATGTTTGGTTTATCTTATTCACCTTCCAGGTAGCTGATATATACATATTTTCAGATGGGTTTTGTGGATATTATAGTAATTTCAATGGTTAAGACCATGAGTCAGTTGAAGCTAGACCACAATGGAAAACCTGGAAGCACTGAACAACCGTTTCGTCTTAGTATGGGACTCCTCAGCAGTGAGCATCCACGACCTCGCCCCCTACGAGATTCGAACCCAGGACCTACTGGTTTTGCGCGCGAGCACTTAATCACTAGACCACTGATCCGGCGTCCAACGGTGTTAATGTCTAACTTCAACCAATCCACGAAATTGAGTGACACGTCTTGCAGGGGGCGAGGTCACGGGTGCTCAATGCTGAGAAGTCGTACAATGGGACGAAACGGCCGTCCAGTACTTCCAGGTTTTCCATTGTGGTCTAGCTTCAAATGACTCATGATCTCAACCACTGAAATTACATATTTTATTGAAATATAAATAATTGTATTAAGCTAATTCTAATAATTTTGTGGTACTCATGAAATAGGAAATTATCACTGACTGTAAAGGTTTTAATAAAGGCGTATTGACGTTAATAAATGAACTAGTGAAAGCTAGAAAGCACAAAATATAAATCTTGTCACAATTTAGAACTTATCAGTAATGGACAATTATAACATTAAACTGAAAGTTTAAATTGATTAAGAGTTTGGTTGTAGCTAATGTTATCCTTGTTGACTCTAGTGTTTATTAAATTCTATCGATCTGTGGTAGTGTCTCAAACTGTGAAATTGGATAATTAAAAATTGTTATATTGATTTGTAAGTAATGCATGTGAGAGAAGTGATTATCACGGATTCATTGAACAGTCTCTTTCTTCTATTTGAATGAGCTTTATTCTCCCTCTTATTGGTTAATGGGTTCACAAAATATTCTGCAGATTAAATAGCATCATCATTTTTCATCTGGAGAATGATGAACATGATATCAAATTAGAAGTCTTTTAGGTTTGTTTGCCGATTCATAAGCATTCTATTAGTGGGTGCAAGATTTGACTTTGAAGCGGTCATGATCAGCCTAGGAAAATCAAATATATTTACCCAAATAGGTACGTTCAACGTTCAACAATAAGAGCATCTACTTTCGAAGTTACATAATCTAAACTCTTATCCACTTCCAAAGAAATATCATTAATTAGATATTCATTTAATATGTTTCATATGATTTCACTACGTCTATTAAAACATTAATCTTATTAAAACTTTAATATTAGTGTTTTAATATGAACGGGAGTTCTATACAGTTTCTCTTATTATACATAATCATATAGTTTCACTATATTGATTATGAATAACCACCTTCTGATGAATGTTTTACTTAGTCTTAGATGACGTGTCAACTTTACAAATGATGTACTTAGATCCTATGCTCTATTGGGAGTAACAGGCGTAAGTAAGTGAAATCCTAATCGATGCAAACTTCGTTCCTTTTTTATATGCAACATTATCTAAGTTCAATTATAAATTATAAGTGTTTGAACTACATTGAACATTATGATACAATTATTATAGATTTATAATTGAAGGGTGTGATAATCAAGTTGTTGAATACAGTTATCTATTAAGATATTTTTCTTGTAATTAATCACTAGTCATTGAGAACACTAGTCTATGAAAATGTGTGCATATTTTCTTTTTCTTTCGATTAAAAAGTATTAGTGAACTTTAGAACATTTGTGTATTCCCATTTATATATGATTTCATGACACTGTTGTATATTGCAATATATTGTAGTCTAAAATTATAAGCATTTCAAAGAAAAAAATATAGGTACATTACTCAATGAACAAGGTAAGCCCCAACTTCAAATCGTGAAGGAAAACGGAAAAAGGGAAAGGCCGAAGAACACAATACGTTTGGAATTGGAAACAGACATTAATAGGATGAATATCAACTGGAAAGGATTGTCTAGAACAGAGTTGAATGGAGAATACCAGTGGGCGCACTATGCTCCTTGACGAGGGGTAAAAGGCATAAGTAGTAAGTACTTAATGAATAAATAAAGTAGGATGTAGCTGAAATTAATCATCTTATTCTATTATACTATACAAAGATTCATTTTAGAATAGTGAAAAAATTGGGTTTTTCAATTTATATTTATTTTAATATCAGATGGGTTTTGTGGTTATTATAGTAATTTCAATGGTTAGGATCATGAGTCAGTTGAAACTAGACCTTGGGTTCGAATCTCGCAGGGGGCGAGGTCGTGGATGCGCACTGCTGAGGAGTCCTACAATAGGACAAAACGGCAGCTCATATTTATTTTTCAACGCGAATCTGATGTGTCGTTGTAGGAGAATCAATGACATTTCAAGAGAGAATATTTTCTTAATGATATCCTCAAACCGTTTATAATCCTTTGTAATATTTAAAAGAAAATGTAATTCAAGTACATTAGTAAAAGTAATTAATGTATTTAAATGACCATGGAGAACATTATTTGAAACACCCACAAAAGAAGACATAATTCTGGTCACAAATTAATAAAATTTCAAACACCAGCTCTAACATTATATAATAGAAGTACTAAATTGCAATAATAAAGGGCGGCTGCTTGAGCATCTGGGCTACCTGTTCCTGCCATCTAGATATTTCAACAAGTTATCTATTTTTGTTTGTTTTAATATATCATTATGCTTATTAATCGCATAACCTATTCTGCTGCGCTTCTGAAAGTGTACAACCTTTTGGTTGTCAAAGTTACAAAAAACTCAATAAAAGACAATGTGGTTGCTGGCAATATACAACGAAAAGAATGCACACTATTCAGATGTTCATTTACTGAACTGCTAACATCTAACTGGCGATCGCTCAATATTTATCGCCAGGACCGACCAAGAAGAAAGAAACGGAAACTTGTTGAAATACTTTACGCTGAGAATTCTATATTGTACCAAAAACATAATATTGAATGAAGCAGATAATAGTAATATAATAATAATAATAATATAAATTCCTACATTTTAGATCCGTTAAAATTTTAGGCTTATCATCTTCAGAAATATTTTTGAAAACCTTGTGTTTTTTGCCAATGAACAGTGTTTATTTAAATAATAAAACTGTAGTGGTTTGTTTTTAAACAAGCTTACCACAAGTTAATTCATCTTCACCATCACTACAATCTCGATCCTTGTCACATACAAAAGCCATTGGAATTTGACGACCATCTCGTACAACAAACATTCGATCTTGACAACGTTCTGAAGCTCGTGCTTATAAATGAATTTAGAAAAAAAACACTTTATTTAAATTTATACTATAAATACTTTGCAAATGTTATGAAAAGACCAACATGTTGAAATAATAAATTGGTTAATAGATATTGAAATACCTAGAAATGATGTAGAATTTGATAAGTCCTTTAATATCTGAATGATTGCATGTCAGTGAACACAAAAAACACAATAGTATTAGCTAGAAGAGTTATCGAATGGCATTTATAGCAATACCTTTGAATTTACAGTAACTGTTTGAACTATGTATATTTGGTATAGTTTCAATAATGTAAATTATTGAGAAAAATGGTAATACCTTTAAAATCTAACCACTTTATTAGTTACCAAAGATAATTGACAATATTAATTACTCTTACGCTAGTCTAGTTCAACAATACAAGGTTTAATTTCAAATCGCCAAGATAAAAAACACCATTTAATTCAATCTAGTGATAACTGTGTTTGTAAGGTTATATTTTTGGTTTCTATCTAAAGAATCAAGTAGTAGTGGTCAATCTAATGGTCTAACATCAATCGGTTCATAATCTCAATCAAAAACTTAACAATCTTCACAACACCTATACTGATAATTATCCTAAGCTCACTAGTGACTAGCTTCGTGAGGGAATTCTCGGAGTTCTAGTGAGCAGCCGTGATCAGTGTAGCTAATTCGTGTCGGATAGAGACAGGTATCTACCTCGGTACAATGGAAGATGGTCGCGCAATTTCATGGATTGGTTGAGGTTAGACACTATCATCATTGGATGCCATCTCAGTGGTCTAATAGGTTAAGCGTTCGCGCGCGAGACTGAAGATCCCGGGTTCGAATCCCGCGAGCGGGATTGTGGATGCATACTGCTGACGAGCCCCACGATAGGACGAAACGGTCGTCTAGTGCTTACAGGTTTTCAATGGTGATCTAACATCAATCGGTTCATGATCTCAATAAAAAACTTAGTAATCTCCACAACATCCATGCTGAGAAGTATATAATTGTAGGGTATAGTACAAATATGATTTGCTTTTTCTAAGATTGTTGTTTGGTATATAATATGGACTTACTCATGATAACAACCACAAATCTTATTCTACCATCCTCGAAAGAAAAAAACGTTTCCACAAATATCTTGTCGACTTAGATCATTTGCTTCGTTCAATGAAATCTCGATAAATTCAATTAATTCATTTCTCTCTCAATAATTTTAAATGTTACATCGGGTTGCAGTTTTTTTTACAGTTTTAAAATCATTCAATAGTTAGTTCATCAGAAAAATTAACATATTATGATTAATTATCAGCTATTTCTTTGTAGATTAAATAAAATTTAACAAAAACAAGAATGTCATGTACAGGATTGTGTATGCGAACTGCTGAAAAGTTTTAAAATAGGACAACACAGCCATCCAATGCTTCCAGATTTCCTATGGTGGTCTAGCTTCAATTAACTAATGATCTCAACTATCGAAAAATGAAATAGTTTGCTTTCTAATTATTACTTCGAAACAATTAGATCACGTATTTAGAATAACTTTACTACAATTTATTGTTATTATTGATACAATAGTTGATTATCATATGAATAATGCTCCCGTCATTTTTTAAAATTACATTCAGTTCCTTAGTTTCTAGGGGAAATTTATCATATAAAATATGATTTGTTAAAACAATAAATCAAAATTTACTATAATCTATCTAAATGATTTCAAAACATGATAAATAAATTTATTATGAATGTATATTTGAATTTAAAATTGTTTATTTGTTTACCTTCACAATTTGATTCATCAAAACCATTTCCACAATCATTTTCACCATCACAAGTCCAATGTACCATAAATGTTGATACTGTCGATTCTTTCCCTTGATAATATTCACATTTTCTTGAAAGTGGATCACAAATATCTAATGAATGAATAAACAAACAAAACAAAATTACAGGATATTTATTTAACGAAAAATTAGATTATTCAAGAAAGTTCCATGATAATTTTCTGATAATTAGATACTACTTAAATAGTTTTTTTAAAGATACAATTTAAATACATGAAATAATGGAAATCAACGTATGCTGTTTATATCTGTTATCTCTTCAGAGATATTTTTATACTATACAAGATTAGTAATATAGATAATAATTTTGTCTATAAAAGACTATATTCTTCGCTGAATAGATAACTTTATTGAATGTTAATGAGAAGAATGAACATTGTTGAAGATGTAGTGCTCAAAGAATAATTGGTTAATGAATACAAATACTTTATTATTACAGTGATTTCATGACTAATATACCATGTAGATTATAAAAAAACAATTAGATTATCGCTAAACTGTCTAAAAATCGTCGGTTGTATATACAGATCAGTATTGATGTGATAAAACCAAAAAAAACACGCAGTATCTATGTTCTGTCGGACAATTAGTTTCATTTATCTTTCGTGGAAGGTTTCTTTAAACCATTTGTTAGGAAATAATTTGGTACCTCGCCTATATTGTATGAAGGATATGATGTAGTGATTCAATGAATCTACTAGATGCTTCGATATTCGTGAAATTTCTCTTGATAAGTTGTGTATTGTGGTTCCGGAGAGTGCTACAATTAAACGTAGTGGGATATTTGGTTTGTGTATTTTTGACCTACCGTAGAATCAAAGGAGGAGTGGTACATTGGATTTCATTCTTTATTGATCTTGCTCTGATATTTGTTCTGTTTTGACGAGCTTGTTTAAATACTTTGAGATTTGGTTGTTGAAACTATTAACTGGGTTTACATCCATTGGTTTGTATACGCTTTTGTTCTCAAGTAGTTCATCGGCTTTCGTGATATATTCTTTTTTGTTCCTAATCACTGTTGTGCATTCTTTTTCCGCTGGAACTATGACAATATCTCCACTCGTTCTGAGTTTTTTTAAAGCTTTTTGTTCTTGTTAAGTCAGGTGGGTGTTGTGTTTCATCCATCGAGTTAGCGTACCATAGTTTGTCTTAGTTCCTGTTGAGTTTCTTCACGTATTCCGGCAGTTTTAAGTGATGACTCCAGTTCTGAGGCGTTATTTGTATTGTACTTTAGTCCCTTTAGGAGTAAGTGTTATTCTATGTTTGTTAACGGTTTCGCTGACAAGTTGTTTGTGCTTTCTTCTGCACATATTATTAGTTTTCTAAGTGTATGTTGTACATATATATGTAGTATGTCTGTGTGTTTCACTTTCATTCACATTCAATAACTTTAGTTCTCTGAACAAATACGAAAGCCAAATAAAATTTATATTCCGCATTCGTTTACAATCACAAATGTTCAGACTAAAAATTCTGTTAAATTTATATTGGAGATGATATTTGGAACAAAAGAAAGTATTTTTGCAAAAATCTTTCTCTTTTTCTCTTCCAGCTTAATAATATATTTCTAACATTAGGAGGCTTGCAAAAGTAACCTCATCAACAAATTTAAATGTAAGAATAAATTGCAACGGTCAAGATATTATCTGATTATAGTGTTATTTCGATAATTAGTGTACAGTTCAAAAGCCTTATATGTCGGTCAGTTTATCATGTAAGTAATTATACGAAGATGGTGAATCTAAATTTGGGTACAAGTTAAGTTCCAGGAATTTAATGATCATAATAACCTAAAAAAGGTTGGTAAGTTTAAATTATTCTTTATAATCTAATTTTTTCAGTCAAATCAACAAATTATTTGTCCTACTCACTGCACATTTTAGGATCTTCATCTGAACCATCATCACAATCCCTAGCTCCATCACAGAATCTTCCAGCTGGTAGGCACTGACCGGAACGACAACGACGTGAACCATCTGGACAGATATCTTCAACTGTAATTATTGCTGATGTCGGTTTACTTGGTTCCTGCAATCAAAATTTAAAATTAGTGTAAATAAACTGACACAATAATAATCTCATTTAAATGATTGATCATTTCATGTTTTCAGTCTTCTTTAGTTCATAAAAGCAAAAACAACCTACGTTATAAGTCATAAATCATTGTGTAATTTATAACCAAATTTTATTAACAATTTGTATAACCACACAAAGGTTAAAAAGGTTACGATGTATAAAATGAACTTATTTCTTTCATTCTCTCTTTATGAGAAAATGGATAAACTTCAAGCAAAGTAATAGTAAAGTAGAGGATCATTAGTCTATCTTTAGTATATTATTAAAATAGTTTACTTCATTAAACTACTGTTCGTATTTAGTTTTCCATCTTTAAAATTTAAATGTAGAAATACTTTCCTATCGAACCGAATAATTTACGGATATATTACAGGAATAAAGAATTGTCATTTCAGATTCTTGAAGTTATTATTCTGCTCAGACCACGTTTATGCAGTATATGTATCATTTAATTCGGAACCCATTAACATTTGATATTATTTCATTGAATCAGCAACCAATAGAAATCAAACATGTTTTCATGAAACTGATCAATAGTGGGAAATATTCTGTTCAATGTTTGAAATAACATTCTTTTCTTTCTTTTTATAGTTAGTGATTAAACATTTTAAAAGTACTAAGTTTGAATATTGATCAAAACTCGTTTGATTTTTGTAAAGGGGATTTGATTTTTTGAAAACTATTCATAAAGATACAATAGATTACTGGGTGGACTACCTTTAAATAGCTCAAAAAACAGTACAAAAAAAGTACTGGTATATAGTTTCGATTAATCATGTTTTGTTAAAGCACAATTGAATTACTGCTGCATATTTATCATGGTCATTTGAAACAAAAAAATATTTATATTTGTCAAATTTATGGCAATTAAAATGGTAACTAATTACTAATGTTTATTAGAATAACTAGTGAAACAATATTGGAAATTTTGTGAATTGTAATAAATATGTATGCTTAATACTATTTATCTTAGAGACGGTAAATAATTATGGCTGATATAGGATATATCTGTCTTATGATATATGTATTACGGTGATTCTGTGTACAAACCGTTTGGGAATAGGAAGATATAAATTTGTCACCTTTGGATGAAAGCGTACTTCTAAATTAATAATGAATCAAATATATATATATATATATATATATATATATATATATATATATATATATATATATATATATATATATATATATATATAAACAATATAATAATATATAAATATTTAGGATATTTTAGTCTTACATCTGAAAGGCATTCAACAATCGTTCCATTTTGATCTGGACCTAATCCACGTTGCAACACAAATCTTGCACGGTTTTCACTGACACGTGTAGTTTCGAAACTGATTCTTGAATCTCTAACTCGAAATCGTGGAGTAAATGGAGCCGGTTGTCCATCTTCAGAAGCAGCAAAACACTCAAACTCTACTGGTTGATATGGTCGAACAGTCAATCTCTGAGGTGTGATTGTCAATATGTAACTTTTTACTGCTCCTTTTTAGTTAAAAAAAATTGAAATTCAGTGTAAAACATTTAAATATGACATGTGGACTATTAAGACAATCTTTCATGGTTATTTTGTGTAAAACGACCGATTAGGTTGAACAAAAAAAGTTTGTTATGCTAACAGATTCATGGAACTTGGCACTTTCAATTCTATCATTCCTTTTATTAATTGATATTCAACTGTTTGAAGAATATTTTACGGTTTTTAGGATTAAAATTTCAATTAATTATCTACCTTACACTAACCAAGAGCTTTTCAGTGAACCCTTGAACGGGATTTGGTATTTAAAAGAGACTTCTTTACATAATGTATTGGGAATAATTGCTCACTTTATAACGGTCTATATGTATCTGGATGCATAGAAGGAATTTCTTTAATGGCGATAAATTTAGAAGTAAATAGCAAATTAACAAACTGGATATCTACAGAATGATAGCCTGAAGATATCATTTTCATAGCGTTTAATCTTAAAACAAGTTGAAATACCTACTAGATTTTATTTTATGAAGTCTAAATTCTTACATAAAGAAAACCTGCTGTTAAGTTTCTTCACTAACCATACTACACTACTAAGCCGTAATTTAAGTACTCCTAATGGTTGCAAATAAGGAACCACTATAATTCTCACGATATTGAGTAATTCTCATATTGAATTGACTTTTTTTCAATTTTAGATATTTCAATCTATATCACCATTTATTTATTTAAATAAGGCTGATTGTTTCCGATTCCACTAATATTTTGCATATTTTAGAGACTAGATAAAATATAGTCCTAAAAGATTTGTTTGTACAGATTGACAATTTTATCCCTTTAAGAGAGTCAGATGGTATCAAACAGAATATTGTGACGATCGAGCTTTCTAATACTTACAATCCATATTGAAATACTGACCTATGAATTCCTATTATTTTACGATCATAGAATTTCAAATAAATAAAATGTTATACAAGTGAAATCTTACTATGACATTAATTCAATTGTGGAATTCAAAATAATCTAAGCTCCTATAATATTTGTTGATATTTCCAAATTCTATAGTCAAAAGTTCTATCTAAAGATCACTAATAAGCTTTTAAGATTTTAATACAGAATGAAAACATTTCCATCCTCCTACTCCAGTTTAGAAGACACCTTTCAATTTATTCAAATGAAAGAAAAAGTGGACATTTCTAATAAATTCATGCTTTCCTTTGATGTATCATCATTATTCACTAAAATCGCATTCGAGGAAACCAAACAGATAATAGGTCAACACCTTGACCCACTCCCCTTACCTAAAGATGAATTTCAATAGCTTCTACTAATACGTACTAGAATTATTCAGTTTATATTCAATAACATCTTATATCGTCATATTAATGGGATGGTGATGGGTAGTCCATTGGGATCAATCATGGGAGATTCCTTTATGAAAAACTTGATATGTGCTAGATTAGTTGATTTTGTGTTATGAGTTGCATAACTATAACACGTAAATAATGTCTCTATATAATTTTGTCTCTATGTTCTCAGTCGTTTATTCTAGAATATTCTTATTCTCAACTTATATATATTGGCTTTAATTAACATATGAACATCTCTTTTTGTTCTTTCATACTTATAACTTTTTCGATTAATTTTCATTGACGAAAACTCTTCCGAATTTATGATATAAAGTATGCACAATGATTATTTAATATTAATACTGAGGTGCGTGCTACTTATATTGATATAAGTAGTATATGACGCGAGTCAGAAATGTAATGTCTGGCAGCAGAAGATGGGAAGATCAAGAAAGGAAGAGCGGGAATAAAAAGCAGTTGGTATGGAAATGCAAGAACAATGAAGTTCGAGACAATTATTGAACATTTTGTGAATTAAGTATTATAGTATAGTTTTTCTATTTTACCAAGTAACTCTGTAATTTTATGTTAAATATAATTCGATTGTCCCCACCCGTGTTCTGTTCACTACAATACTAATATGATTAAGTTGTAAACAGTTAACAAGAAACAGTAAAATATAATAAACTCATGTTATTCTGCTACTTTCATCATTCTTGATTTAGTAAAATTTATAAATGGGTTGAATTGTATAAACGTTTTAAAAGTTTGGTTGTTACAACTGTAAGGAAACATTAAAATGTTAGTCTATCAAGTAGATTGCAATTCACTGAAGTCTATTATAAACTAAATGTATTGTGTTTTTGTTTCTGTACTTCTGTGAAGTTTTACATTTGATAATTTAATGGAATGATTATTTAAAGTTGATGAAATTTTTCTATTTTATTAAATTAGGATTATTCAAAGCAAGTTATTTGTCAATTGATTGTATCAGAAAGGGGTTTTGTGGATATTACAATAATTTAATAGTTGAGTTCATGAGCCATTTGAAGCTAAGAACACAATTTTTTATTATTTAAACACATAAACATTGGTACAAGGAGGCACCAAATAGATACACACCACATAAATCATTTGATTGGTATGAGGGCTGGGATACTGTCCGGGTGCCCAAACTGAAACAGGTGGTTTTCGCGCCGGGTCACACCCAAAGCATTTGACCTAGAGGTCTGATCCACAAGGTAATGTAGCAACGTCAGGTGATGCAGCCCCATGATAGCCGGTGACCAACAGTAGGTTCATACGCTATTTGTTCCTTTAGGATCTTGAAGCCCATGTGCATCATTGGTTTAAAATCAGGGTTTTCCAACTCTTCTAAGTAGTTCCTCCATATCCACCAACCCGGGTAAAGCTTCGGATATTCGCTTTTTGTCCTCTCAATTTTGTAAAAAGCACCGCTTTTGCGAGAAGGCAGTGAGTAAGACTTCCCTGACAGTGGTTGTATGCACGTGGCCATGTGAGACCACCATGGGAAACTTGAAAGCGCTGGACGGCCGTTACGTTCTTTGTATTTTCATGAACTTTCACAAATTAAGTTCATGTATAAAATGCGTATCTATACCTAACAATTGATCATTAACTTAAGAGTGAATCCAAAGCAACTATTAATTACTTTAATGGGTAAATATTTAATTTAATATTATTTTATTAAAATTTAGCTAAATTACATAAATTAATTATCTTTAGTCTAACAGAAAAAACCATATCTTTTTCCCATTAACCAAATGATTGTCAGCAACTAAAGTACAGCAACCGTAATATTGTTATTATTGTTATCATAGTATTTATATGTTGGTGACCTTTTCTATTTATCTGCATTATCATTACAATTTTCGATATGAATGTTGCCAGTATATATATGGTTAAAATCAACATATTGAATGTTAAAAAACATGTGATCGGCCTATTAGTTTGTGTTAACTTCATATCAACTGTTTTATTGAGTAAAGCGGGAGATTTGAAAGGTAGAAGGAATGTTTACCTATATGTTGAAGTGAAATATGATGAAATAAAAATAGTTCAGATAAACAAAGTTAGTCGGAAACAATTTTTTTCTAAAGGCATATATATATATATATATATATATATATATATATATATATATATATATATATATATGTAGGCGGGAGGTTGGATATTGTGCAAAGTTTAACTTCATGTCATGCATATGACAGGCTATCGTGTTTATTTAGAGGTTTTTATTTGCCGACTATATCTAACATTTAAGTGAAATTCAACATATTATATTAAATATTGATAAAGTGTTCCTTTTTCATTTCGCTGTTCAGTATTAAAGGTCTATAAAAAACTAGATCAAATTAAAATAGTATAATGTTTCAAGTTATAAAGACTTACTAACAAATAGTTTTCCGACAATTTCTTCATTTTGAGATGGTAGTCTACAAATATATTCACCTTGATCAGCAACACGTGCTTTGCTTTTACTAATAAAACTAGTATGTTGAGCAACTATATCATCATGACGCATAAAATTATCAGGTGTATCAACATCAAGACGTATACGCGTCGAACTATAAAATGGTCTATAATACCATTCTAATTGACGATTAATGTTACCATCCATTCCATGTACACGACAATGAAATTCTACTGCTTCACCTTCATCAACTGTATCCGATTTTGGATTGATTTCTAATCCTTCTTCAGCTATTTAATGAAGAAAAATCCTAATTAGAAAAAATTCATTTTAATCACAAAATATCTTTTGTTCTAACGTATAGCTTTTATTTTACTTTGCTAGCTAAGACTAGGTTATACAACGCAAATCTAATATTGATGAGTAATTTTTCTAACAAAATAATGAGCCTACTAAAAAAATTCCGAAATCTCAATTCATTGAATTTAGTAGTATAATATATAGGTTTTATAGATTATCGTAAACCGGAACGACCAGTGAAAAGCAGAGAGGGCAAAGTAATCACCAGCATCGAAGAACAGCAAAACAGGCGGGTAGAACACTTCAAAGAACTCTTGAATCGACCAGCTCCACTGAACCCATCCAACATCGAAGTAGCACCCACGGACCTCGCAAACGATGTTGACCCACCAACAGTTGAAGAGATCAGAATGGCCATAAGACAAATCAAGAGCGGCAAATCAGAAGAATTAGACAACCTTCCAGCACAGGCACTGAAAGCACATGTAGCAGCAACTGCAAAGATACTCCACATTCTCTCCTGAATGATTTGTGATGAAGAACAAGTACCAACAGAATTGAAAGAATGACTTTTTGTCAAAATACTAAAGAAAGGAGATTTCAGCAAGTGTGAGAATTACGGAGGCATTACTCTTCTCTTAATACCAAGAAAAGTCTTCAACAGGGTATTGTTAAGCAGAATGAAGGACTCCGTAGACGCCCAACTTCGATACCGACAGGCAGAACTTCGTAAGGATAGTTCATATGCAGACCAAGTCACAACTCTACGGATCATTGTCGAACAATCAACTGAATGAAATCCATCGCTTTACATCAACTTCGTTGACTACGAGAAAACATTTGATAGCGTGGACAGAACAACACTATGGAAGCTTCTTCGACACTAAGGCGTGCCTCAGAAGATAGTCAATATCATACGGAATTCCTATGATGGATTGAACTGCAAAATCGTGCATGGAGGATAATTGGAAAACTCGTTCGAAGTAAGGAACAGTGCCAGACAAGGTTGCTTACTCTCACTCTTCCTCTTTCTCTTGGTGATCGAATGGATTATAAAGATATCAACACCTGAGGGGAAGCATAGGATACAGTGGACAGCTAGGATGCAACTGGACGATCTAAACTTCGCAGATGATCCGGCTCTTCTATCATACACGCAACAACAAATGTAAAAGAAGACAACCAGTGTAGCAGCAGCCTCAGCAGCAGTAGGTCTCAACATACACAAAGGGAAAAGTAAGATTCTCCGATACAACACAACATGCAACAATGGAAGCACACTTGACGGAGAAGATTTGGAGGGCGTGAAAACCTTTACATATCTGTACAGCATCATTGATAAACACCGTGGATCTGATAGAGATGTGAATGCGCGGATCGGCAAGGTAAGAGCAGCGTATCTACAACAGAAGAACATCTGGAACTCAAAAAAACTGTCACCCAATACCAAGGTCAAAATTTTCAACACAAATGTCAAGGCAGTTCTACTGTCTACTGGGACAGAAACCTGTAGAACTACGAAAACCATCATCCAGAAGATACAGGTGTTTATTAACAGTTGTTTACGCAAAATATTTTGGATTCGTTAGCCAGGCACTATCAACAACAACCTACTATGGGAGAGAAATGGAGACAGATATGAGAAGAATGAACAAAAACTGGATAGAACTGGAAAGATAGACCCAGGACAGAGTGGGTTGGAGAATGCTGGTCGATGGCCTATGCTTCATTGAGATTAAAAGGTGTAAGTGAGTAAGTAAATAAATAAGTAAGTAAGTAAGCAAGTAAGTAAGTAAGTAATAGGTCCTATAGAAGTTTGACAAGGATCGAGGTTTGAATGAAATATTTATTTGTTAAGTCAGTGCTATCTAATGTTGTAAACACGACTTATTCATAATGGGTATAGAATGATTCCTGATTTTTTAAAAATGTTATCGTTTAATTCATTTCGATACTACTAATTAGATCTCAATTAATCTTGATAACCTAAACTTTAAAGGAGTTTAATTTAGTCTCGAATCACCTGACTTGTTTGAAGATCTCGAAAATTGGATAAATCAGAAAATTACTTATCAATTATGTAATACAAATGCTTCATTTAATAATGTTCACTTAATAACTTTTATTATTACATTAGAAACTTGTATTATGCTAACATCTCTGTCCCAACAACAGCCAGACTGCCAATTGTTATATTTACTAAGTTTTATAAATCTATTTTAATTAAGGTAGTTATATTATATAGTTTTGTTTAAAATGAATTTACTGGTTTTATGAGAAAAAACACTTACCTCTAACAACTAAATGTGCTTGTTTTATATCACGACCAATTCTGCACTCGTATGTTCCTCCATGATCATATTCTATGCCACGAATTGTCACAATACTTACTCTTAAACGATCGATACGAAATATTTTGCCTGTAGCATTTACAGTTGGATGATTCTCTAATAATTGATTTTCAAAATACCACCTAACATCTCTTGGATTAGCTACAGGAAATTCACAGTGAAGTTCACGTGTTTCACCAGGTAAAGAAACCATAACTGAACCAGGTGGAGGACTCATTTCTACAAATGTAAAATATAGGTAAAGTACATTTAATGTGTTTTCAAGACTGACTAATATCTGTCATAAGTCTTTTTATAGTTTGTTATGAACAAAGAAACGTATAATGATGTTATGACTGAATAATTTTTTCATGATTAATAACTAATTTATCAAATAAATATTAAGCAAGCTTAAATTTCAAGAAGATAATGAAACATTTTTAATTAACTGATTTTGTCTATTTCAGCTAACTTTTAATGATGCGTACTTCAGTGATTATCTGTGCTTTTGCAAGAATCGTATCTCTTCTGGAAAAACAAGATTTTTTTGTTCACATTTCTATTAGTTGTGACTATAAAGATTCTGAAATGGGTCCCTCTGTTTTAATTTCCTCTACTTAGATGATAGTGAATGATGTGGAAATAAAAACAATTTATTCAACATGGATGAGTGTCGCTGACATTAGGCAGTAATACATTTTACTTTATGTGAATAGCTTTGGATTTGCAAAGCACATATATAATTCGATGTATAAACTTTTAACAGACAAAACTCTTTGAATTAATAAACACAACAAAGTAATGAATAAATATTAGCTGAATGATTTACTTGTTTTTAAACTTCATCGTTTGATATAAAAACCTAAACTAACTAGCTAGAAATTGTTATAACTTGTAGCCTGTGTGCCCTGTTAATGTATACCGTAACGATACCGCCAACTAGAGAGCAGTGAATTAGCGATCGGACCAATGACTTGTGAAACCCTTACGAGCAGCCTAGAGTCCTGATTGGTCCTGCTTTCCGCCTAGCCCAGCCAGTTAAATCCAGAACGCCAATCTCAGCCTCTGCGATATGAATCATTCATTTCATGCAAACTGTGTTTATATACCAACCAGACAGACCACACCGTACCATAAAATATGAAACAACATTTGTACAAGAATTAGCCAAATGTGGCTATGAATGAGGGAGGTAGTACCTAATAGACAAGGCATAATTCAAGAATGGTAAATCGTAGGATAATAGTTCATAAGTCAGAATAAAGCTTATGATAAGAGGGACATGAATATGAACAGTTTAGTTATTTAAAAATTATACGATAAAAATATACGCATATTATTGATCCATAAATGGATCCCAAAAGTTACCATTCATTAGGCTTATCGGAACCTAACAGAAATTGAGCACGCTTTGTCAAGACATACTGTTAACATTTGAATTGTCCTGATATTTTATTGCTTAACATAACAACTCCAATAATAAAACTTGGTAATTCAGTTATATATGTTATCATAAGGACTGTTTGCTCTTCAAACTAAAGGTGATCTTTTTATATTGTGATGTGTAGATTTATATATTAAGCACGAAGAACTTACCAATTTTTGTTTCTCTTGTCAATGCCAAACTTAATTCAGCTGTTGCATTAGCTGATATAGCAGTACGTGAATATCTTGGTGTCCATTCAGCTCGACATATATACATACCTATATCACGATACGATAATGAATTCAAACGTAACAATGCTTCACGATGCACAACTTTGGCATTATGATACCATACAAAACTGATTGGCTCTTCCGGTTGCGGTTCAACTTCACAAACCATTTCATACGGTCTGCCAATGATGACTTCACCAGTAATTGGTCGAATATTAACAATATGCTGCATAGCTATAATGATTATTAAATAAATAATGTTGTTCATAATTAATATCACATTGAAATAGATCTGTAGTATTATTGAAAAGGGCATTCTTTTGCAAAACAGCCATAAGTAATTTTCACTTATTTAGTAAAAATTTAAAATGCTTACATGTAATTAGTAAATTCTTTAGAAATATTTGTCCAAATATTTGCTTTAACGAGTAACTATGCTCAACACCATATAATTCTATTTATTCATGGATCAAAAGCCTAAATTAATAATAAGCATTAACTTTTTTTGCAGAATACTTGCAAAATAATGACTTCTAAGTATTACTTACATAACAATTGTTTCTGAAGAACTCTTGAAGTGGTCAGTTTATATAGGTAAGTAATTGTTATTAGTAATTGAGTTTTCATTGAAATACATAAACGTTTTTGATAACATGTCTGTTGTTGGTATCTCTTTGACCAATTTCATAGTATAACAATACTAGGAATTTGTGAGATTGAACTATTGTTTCTTCTCCTACATTTTATCTTCATTATTTATAGCACAGTCATATTGTAGTGAATGGGATCTCAGATGAGGAAAACCAATTTATCTTGTAGTTCAAAATTATAGAGTGCCTTGGTAAAATTTGAAGTACCATATATTGAACAAACAATTTCATTTAGAAGTTCATTATGTTAGTATTAATACGTTAATTAAAAATAGCAGAATATTCATTTGGTTGTGAACATTTATACAATAAACATTATATTCACTAAAAACTAACACCATTTAGAGACTAGAGAGGCTAAAATGGTTGCTTTGGCATTGTCTAAGAGTTTACAAAAATGTGAACCAGTGAATACAGACAGATCTCAGTCAAAAACTTAATAATCCCTACAACCCCTACACTAGTAATTAACATGCGCTCACTAGTGACTAGCTTCGTGAGAGAATTCTTGGAGTTCTAGTGAGAAGCCATGACCAGTGGAGGTAATCCATGTCGGGTAGAGACAGGTATCTACCTCAGTACAATGGAAGATGGTTGCGCAATTTCGTGGATTGGTTGATGTTAGACACTATCACCATTGGATGCCGTCTCAGTGGTCCATTAGGTTAAGCGTTCGCACGCCAGAGAGAGGGCCCTGGGTTCGAATCCCTCGAGCGGGATCGTGGATGCGCACAATAAGACGTAAAGGCCATCCAGTGCTTCCAGGTCTTTAATGGTGATCTAACATCAATCGGTTCATGATCTCAATCAAAAACTTAACAGTCTCCATAATCTTTATACTAGTAAATAAAAACATAGAAACTACATCAAAAGTAATGAGCCCGAGACAAACATATATATCTAATTTTAGTTAGTTAACTATATGATATGATGATAATTCAGTGTCATAGTATATGACTACTTCAACTACTATATGATTGAATTACAATCAATACGTTATCATGGAAAGATCTATTGAGTACCTTTTGACTTGTATTCACTTTCTACCTTATGCTAATCAACTAATACCCCAAAAATATCCTCAACTTCATGAACATAATCAAATTTCACTAAAATTTATTTGTAACAATTTTGATCCTAAATAATTATTTACATAACTTTGTCATACATAGACAATTATGTTATCCATAACAAGGATTTTTTGAGACAGAAATGTGTTCAACAATATTAGTTATAAATACATTCATTATATAGGTAAAGCAAAATGTTTCCTTCATTTAAAATATATTCATGTGTATAATACTTATAAACCTTATGAAATGAATAATTATGAAAACCAGATTTTGTCTTTAAACTATTTCAAATACCAAAAAAAAAACACAATCACGGAAATTTTCAATAAATTGACATAAAAGTGTATTTCTTCTTCTTCTTCCTTTTTTGCCTCACTTTAGTTGATAAGCCCTTAAAATCTTATAAAGATAACATTTGTTTTGATTTTTCAACTGAACATTTGGCAACATCATTTAGAAATTATTTGTGACGTCTATTGAATGGCCTACATTTGTAGAACAACTTCATTCTCTGTTATTATTTTTTGTTGTTGTAAAACCATTAATAGATACATTTGATAATAATTGTATTACATTTACCACTTCATTGAAATGTAATTCAACTTAGCTTTTAAATAGTTATTGAATAATAAACTAAGCTTGAAAAATTATAACACTATTCAAACATTTGCTAGAACATAAATAAAAATAAAAAAAAAGAAAAACAGCGATCGGTTACTTTCTTTTTTGAATATGAAACTTCAGAGCACTATAGTACAATTATCTAATCCTTAAATTATTGATCTATGTCACAAAACACAATATAGTGTCCAATAATTATTCTGATGAAACTATATTATTTAGATGACGAAAAATTAAAACACATCCATATCATAAATCTAATTTGAATTAAAATTTTCTAGTTATATAATATACAACCTTAAAACTTATTTTAGATGTGTATAATAAATTTTAGATGAAAGAAAAACAAAAAGGAAAAAGAACAAAGAAATGAAGTATCTAATTGACAGTTACATAGGTAAACTATTTGATTCCAGTAACTACTATAGATTAGAATTATTTTTACATTACAGAATATAATACATGGATATTTTATATGAATGATGATTTAACTTGTTGTTTTTCTTATATTGTTTTGTTTCTTTTTTTCTTTTTCTTCTTTTTATTGGTTTAAAATTGTCACAAAGGGGTTTGTGGAGATTTAAGAAATTTCACAGATTGAAATCATGAGTCAATTGCAGTTAGACCACCATGGAAAACTTGGATGCCAGCTCAATGACCTAATTGGTTAAGCGCTTGGCGCAAGAATGATAGGTCTTGGGTTCGAATCTCGCTTTGCGCGGGATAGTGGGTGTGGACTACTGAGGAGTTCGATACTAGGGCGAAACGGTCATCCAGTGCTTCCAGGTTTTCCTTGGTGGTCTAGCTTCAATTGACTCATGATTTCAATCTGTGAAAATTGTCGTTTTACTAAATAAAATTAATCAATAAATAGTTAAATAATTCACTATTATCCACAGTCTAGTGGAAAATATGAAATATAAATCAGGAATAAAATGAATAGATTTCTTTTTCTGTTTTCTTTGGTTTTAGTTTTTATTAACATGACGAAACGTAACAGTTGACATTATTGTTTGTTTTAAATGATTAATCAGCTTTGTGCAAGATTTGCCTTTCTTAAAATGAACATATATATAATCGACTTGATTGTGTTTATTGAATGAATAGTATATTTTGTGTGAATATGTATGTGTTATGTTGCGAAGCAGTTGAATACATAACTACTTGAAACCTAGACAGCGTAAATTGACTTGTTTTATACTTTAACATATTATTATATATTATGGATTATCTATCTATATATATATGTATCTACTGAATACTAAACACCTAACATGGAATAATGATTATGATTTTTTGACTGGGAAAAATTAACGTACCAGTTACTGCCTACTTATGAACTAGTTGATGATGAATCAGCAAAAATGTAATTTTGCAAATAATAATAATACTAACTATTTTTATTGTGATATAATCACCATCATTTGAAGTAAAAAGAAAAAGAAAAACGCTCATAAATTTGTTATTTTCTTCTTCTTCTTCTTCCTATACAGGATATTCTTGTGAATGTTCCTGTCTGTGTGTAATCGGATAAAATGCTAATGGATAAGAGATGAATTTTTTAAAAAAAAAGGTAGTTTGAAGAAGAAAAGCAAAAAACATAATTTTGAATTGATCGGTTACAGACTTGAAATTGTAGTTTTAGGGAAAATATTATTGATGTATACAATAACAATTTAAAAAAACAGTGATAATAAACATGACAACAGCAGAAATAGCAATCAGGATTGTGAGGAGGATGGTTATTGCTATAATGATTTGATAACAATTTTGATTAGTATACAGTGACAATAATAACTCACACTTGAAACAGTTTAGAACAGAATTGATGAACATTGAATATATATGTAGTTTTGACTGATGTAGGTTAATAATGTTTCATGCATAACAAGTAAACTGATAATAGTGAAGAAACCATAAATATGTATCATCTTATAAATGATTAGTAATATAGATATTTTATGGTAAAATAGATTATTATGTGGAAAATATTAGTTGTTTAAGGTAAATCTTTACAATTATTATTTTGAATATCATTTATATAAATGAAATAAACTATTATTCATTAGTGTTAAACGATGGATAACCGATTATTTCGAATTTTATGATTAAATTTACTCTTTGATAGCCTAGTATTTGTTTTAAAATAAATTTCATATTTTGATGAACAAACAATAAGTACTGGTACAGAAAAATTTCTGTTATAGATGATTACGTAATGGTATTCAGTCGACTCGTAATATGTCTTTAGATAAATGAGGTTTGTTTTGATTTGATTTAATATAATAGTTTGCAAATGACTTTTGAAATGTACTCAACTATAGAATATTAGATTTTTATTATTGAATTTTGGTTTTAATATGTTTAAAGTTTGAATTTAGTTTAATTTCTCAACTGATGGGATATGACAATGAGAAATAGATATTCACATATACATCATATATTATCTGATTTAAGTCTATGAAGTGAAAATCTGAGACTAACAATAACTCATCAGTTTATCACCTAAAGTCAGAGCACAAATCAGATTATTTAGCCAATTTTAACTACGATTTGTTTAAGTGATATTTACGGCTTCTAAGAAGCAATTCAATTAGTACTGAATACTTATTTTGAAAGTAACTAATATTATGTCAATGGTGTGGCCCTCTAAGAAAACCACCTGCTTTGATTTTTGCTCCCAGGGAGTATTCCAACCCTTAAACAAATCGAATGATTTGTGTAGCATATATATACTTAATGTTTCCTTGTACTAATGTTTATGTGTTCCTTATAAATAAATAAAAATAAATAAATGTCAGCTAATTCCATTCAAAGAGTAATATGAAATTATTTATTCAAAGGCTTATTGATAAGCATATTGATAAACTTGTTAATTGGTAGTTTAGTGAACAAACACATTACTACTTATAACATTTAAAATGATACTAGAATTTCTTTTACTTTCTAAATTGTATATTTAATCATAGACTCCAAATTAAACTTTATTAAATTATTACATCTTCATAAAAAAAATAAGTAAAATCAGTTTTTATTCTTATTTATCACTTGATAAATACTCAATAGCTTTGATTAGATGTCTTCACACGTCATTTATTTATTACATCATACCTTGTTGACCGTTCAGCATAGATACACGGTATTTGGCTTGATAAATTACACCTGTTTGACGATTGGTTGCTTCACATGTATAATTGCTCAATTCACTCGGATCTTCAATCTTTAATACGATTTTTTTTAATGATAATGTAATGATTTTTATTTGTTTTTCGATGGATTATAATAGATTGTTATGACGATAGATTTCAATAAACGTATGATATAGCGAGTGAATGAATGATAATGATGATGATAATGATGATGAATACAGTATTAACAGTTAAGATGAATGAAATGAGAGGAGATGATCACCGAATACATGAGGACAATAATGATGATTGTTGTAGGGAAAAAAACCAAAAATAAATGGGTTAAATATTTTGGTTAGTAAAATTAACTAATTTAGTAATTATAGAAATACACTAAATAATAATAGAATATGTAATAATTAGAACAATGAAGCAAGCAATATCATTTCATAATAATGTTAATCATGCAAACTAATTTATGCAAGACAGATTTTAGTAACAGGTTAATTTAACGCATTGGAAAACAAAAAAATAATATGATGTTACGAATATTGTCAGCTTAACAGCTTTTTGTATAATATTATTGTTGTTTTATTTCATAGACATAGTTCCCTTTATTATCTTAAAGAGAGCAAAAACAAAGATTGATGTTGAATAGTATATTCGTTAGGTTCTCATCAGCTGCTTACAATCTAAAATACTTAAAATTCAACATTATTACAAATATTGACATACTTATACATAAGAGGGCGATTAAGGATGAATATATGTATCATGATGTAGCGAAGATCCTGATAGAGTTAATGAGGTCATAAAATTTTGTTTCGAATAAATAGAGTTTGAGAAGGAAAGTTCCAGAACATCGAAATAGTGATTAGAACTCATGAAAAAAGATTAATGATAATAAAGAAAATAGGAATTGAAATCTATTAGTTATGTATAATGTAATTTAAATTTCAGAAAGAGTTGGAATGATGACGCAATAAATAAATAAATAGAAATAAATTAACAACAATGGGAGGTATTGTTACCAGGATAGAGAAAGATTTATTGCTGTCTATTTTTATATACATAGATCTGGTTTTAGACGTTTGATTGCTATTACTTTGGGAAATTTCAGAAGGTTGGAGCTTGATTGTTTATTAATCACCTTGAAGGAATTCAGTGTATCGACTTCGTGTCCTGTATCAAGGAGATGTCTTGCGATGATACTGTTGAATGCTTTCAGTCCATTTTCGGGATATGTTCTTTGAATCGGACATAGGCTCTCCTTTCTATTTTACCAATGTAACTGCTTTGGCAGATACATGTGAATTTGTATACACAGTTGGTGATAAAATGAAAGGGATACCTGTCGATCTTTGACCGTGTCAAAGGACATGTTATTTTGGACAGGACAATCAATTTGCTGCAGGATAGGTTCTTGTCAATGCAGTTTTCAGTCTCATATTGACTGATCTTGTGACATCATCACCTTCGAATTTGAGTTGAGTTGTTTTATCCATTTAAAATACGACATCTTGCTTGTAGTAAAATGTATATGATCTGAATAACTTTCAAAAAGGTGTAAACCAGAAATTTAAATATACTTGATTGACCGCTCTTAACAATAATCTGTCAGTGATCTCAGTGTATAGAAGCTGACAGAGCACTAATTTATAATTGATTGATCACCGAGTAGGGATTAATGTTATGTATATCTAGTTCCTTTAGTAGTGATTGAATTCTATCGATCAAGTTACATTAAAACAAATATGAGAAATGAATTGACATTGTGTGTACTATAATTCATGGTAATATAAATAGAAACCAATCATGACTCAAATAGCTCTATCGTCAAATTTGAAATTGTGAAGTTGACTAATATCAATGTGGATATCACGAGATGTATCAACTAACTGTTCACAGTATAATGATCATAAATATAATAATAACTGAATCCGTTTATTTCTAAATAGAATTTTCAGGATAAAAATGTAACCGTTACATTTCCTCCGTTTCTTTTTTAAAGGGACAAAATTCGCACCATTTATCTTTTTTTAAACTTTAGTTAACTTGAAAACAACGAATTATTTAAATGATAGATGTAAGTGACGTTTTATGTAACTATTGATGTTTTCTGGAAAATCAGCTTAAATGTATCAAGCAACAATTGACTTATTGTTACCCGTTTTGTGAATTACCAAAATAAAAATTTTATGTTATACAGTATGAAATTTAGTTCATTTTAAAATTAACCGAATATATTAAACTATTTTGACTTTTCTTATATTATTTATTCAGTTCCACAGTAGAACGTAACATTCATCCAGTGCTTTGAGATTTCCCATAGTGATTTAGCTTTCATTGATTCATGATATCAACTATTGTTATTTTCATAGAATGTTTAGCTGTACCAAAATTTGAATCATCTATTTTCTAGTGAAAGTAAACACTGAAAAGAAAAGAAACTTTTTATTTATTTGTTTTAATGAAATATACATGTAAAGTAATGAAAAAAGAAACTGTATTATAATAGATAACCCACCAATAAATACAATGTATCACCATTGGTTACAATACGACCATTTTGATCAATCCAACGAAAATCAAATAATTCATTGATTTCAGGATCATTTTCAAATAAACATTGTCTCATTATAGTTCCTTGACGAAAATCTTCATTTGGTAATGGTTTGATAGTTAAATTTAATGTTTTATATTCATCATCAGTACTTAGTTCACCTGATGATGCTGGATAATTAATAAAATACATTCTAATATCAAAAAATAATTCTTTTAATTATTATTATTATTATAAAATGATGATAAATGCATGATAAATTAGTAATAGTTATGATGACAAATGAAAGAAAGAATTGTCAACCAAATTCATGATCTGGTACTTTCAATGGTTCTTTTTTTCTTTTCAAATTTAGTAAAATTAATTTCATGCGATCTACATGCAGTTAGTAACATCACAAATGAATGAAATATGTGTATAGGGGATGATTATCATCTTTTGCCTAAATGAATAAATGTATGTATATATACATATTTCTTCTTAGAACATTCACATGATAAAGAAAACAATTTTGTTTTTTCAAAACAAACATTAGAAAATGTTGATAGTAAACGAAAACATTCATTTGATGTTAGTATATATTGTAAATAATAATAAGAAAGTTATTCAGTTCAACTATTTTGTTAGTACTATATTGGTTGTTACTATGCATATTACTGTTTGTCTATAAAGTTTGTTGTTTATTTTTGATTTTAAGAAAAAAAACATTACTGTATATATACCATTATATGTGAAAATTATATTTGAAATGATCTTAGCGATTGAAATTTAAATAATTCCAACGTTTCGTCTAGCTAACTTGTCTGGACTTCTTCAGAGTAACAATCAAAATCATCAAAGCTATATATATATATATACTACTATATATACTATTGATTAAATATAAGATTAAAGAGAAAGAATGTATTTGTAAATGTTTAGCGAATGAATTTAAACTAAAGTCAACATTTCATCTAACAATCTGATCCATGCTTTTTCAAAGAAAAAAAGGGATTACTAGGCGAAATGTTGAATTTACTTCAAAATTTATTTCATGAGATTTTATAAATACATTTCTTCCTCTTTAAAGTCTTACATTAATCTTGGTATCTAAATACAGTGAAACTATTCCATTAAATGTATGATAGTTTAAAATAATGATTATTTATGAAACATTATAATTTTTATAGTTGATTATGATATACCCAATATTTTGTTGATGTTTATTTAAATTCATAGTAAACAAAATGAACACATCTACTTTAATGTAGTTTATATAAATTGTATGTATATACAATTGTAATATAACCTTCTAACCTAATTTTCTATAAAATAATAATATAGAAATACTTATTTGTTGTTGTTCTTGTTGTTGTTGAAAAAAATATGTTTTTATATTAATGAACTAATGTAAATTAGATAATCAGCTTTGAGGAGTAATTACAATGTGATTAAATAGTGGATAATTATTTGATAGTTCAATTCATGAGTTATTTAAAGCTAGAACATCATGGAAAACCTGGAAGCACTAGACGACCATTGGATACCGATTAACTTAATGGTTTATAAGTGAAGCTTTCACGCGCAATATCAATAAGTTCTGAGTTCGAATACCACATGCGGAGCACTGTTGGGAAGTGCTGAGGAGTCTCATATTAGAATGAAACTGCCGTCTAGTGCTTCTAGGTTTTTCATGGTGGTCTAGCTTTAATTGACTCATGAATTGAATTATTAAATTATTAAAGTTCTAACAAAACCCCTTCTGAAAATGATTATTTGTTAAAAAAACATTTTGAATACATATCGATTGATAACATTGTGATAAAGTTCATCATTATACTGATTTCATTTTCATATATTCTGAGCAACTTAATGAATAAGGAGAATTTTAAGTCGATTCGCAAGTTATACAGGTTCACAGGTGTCATTTCCAGCCAAATTACTTGAATTAAGGAAAACCTAATTAAAACATAGTTGAAATTATTTTATAAACCATCTTGAATAAGTGATATATAAATAACTTATAATAATGAAATAACGTTTAACTTACCTAGTCGAAGATTTAAAACTTTCTCAAAAGTTTCATCATCTGATAATCGCGTAACTTCACATCGTAATGGATACTGTAAATGTTCCGGTCCAAAATTCGTTATATAAAGTCTAGCGTCAGAAGATATTTCTTTTAGAGTCCCATCAGGTGCACGTTGTATCCATCTGTATGAATATTGATTACTATCAAGTACTGAACAACGAGAATAAAGCAATTCTCCAAAATTCACATCTAATGGTCCAGGATCTCCTGGATTCAGTACAATTGTAGGTTCAGAGTTTCTGTCACCACCAGCCATTGAAATATCATCTTCTGTTATTCAGACATAAAAAAATCGGAAAAGAATACAAGTGAATTCATTAAGTTATTACAATAGTTACATAATAATGTCGACTAAAATTATGCATTATTCAATGTTATGAATGTACTGTTAACTCATAAAGTCAATGTTTTCTTTCTCATAAAACAGTACAGTCATACTGTCATTTCAACAAATCTTCAGTTAAAAAACTATTGATTAACAAATCATTTTTGTCAGGAAACTTAAATAATTAAAGTTATACTTAACTTTGAGAAAAAGTAAGCTTTCTTCTCTACTGTTTGAAATATTATTCATTTAGTATATATACTTCGTTTTGCCTCAAAATTGCAATCGCTTTCATGTTGCAACACAAAAATTAATGAGATGGATATTTAAAAGAATATTTCATTGAAAATTCTTCATTGTGCTTAATTAAGATACATTATTGAAATGAAAATTCATCTCTTGTAAGCGGTATGGCAACAGAAATAACCAAACTATGCATTACTTATATTACTTATATATTACTTATATAATACTATTCACATAACTTTCTATTACAATCAACTCATTCAAATCGAAAAGTAATAGATGATATTGAAACTTGTTTTTTTGCATTGCTCTTGATTTTCTTTAAATAGATTTATCGTAATCACAAAATGTATAGTAGATCATTAAGGAGGTGTTTAACATTGATTTAACAATAATAATACATTTTACTTATAAATCAAATATTCAGTAGTATTTTGTTTAATCTAAGTAACATTTCATTTTATTATAAATTTTTTAAAGAGAATATAGACTGTTATACATCTCTAATTTATTAACTGTATTTTAAAGAGAGCACCTGTTTCTTATTTTGTCTAAGCAGCACCTATTGTGGTTATTAAGAAGTTTAATGGCACAATCCGAATATGCGCAGATTTTTCCAAAGGTCTTAACGCAGCTTTCGAACAACATTATTACTCACTGCCAGTCTCTGCAGATTTGTTCACGATGTTAAATTATGGGAAGTTCTTTGCAAAGCTGGATCTCGCTGATGCCTTGGTCCAGTACAGTTGCCTACCATTTGGTTTTTAAACAGCTCCATCTATTTTTCTGCAACTAATGGATACCATTCTATCGGTTATCCCGTGGGCCGCAACATATCTCGATTATATCTTAATTGTTGCCACATCGTTAGAACAGCTTCAAGAACGCGCAACAGCTGTACTACAACGCGTCAGCGATAACAGATTCAGATTACGCCCAGAAAAATGCCAGCTTTTCTTGAAGTCAGTTAAATACTTGGGATTCATATTTGATGCCTCAGGTCGCACACCAGATCCTGAAAACATCCGAGCTATAAACCTGATGCCAACTCCCACTAATATCCTTGAGCTACGATCATTCCTGGGATTAATTAGCTACTACTCAGCTTTTGTTTCGTCGATGCATGACATATGCGCCTCGCCAAGTCATATTGCGAATAAGAATACCAGCTGGAACTGGACAAAAGAATTTGAAGCTGCATTTTGCAAGCTAAAAAAACAATCATAAGCTCTGAACTGTTACTAACACACTACGATCCGTCCATGTCTATCCTTGTCGCTGAGGACGCTTCAGCTTTCGCACTCGGTGCTGTCATCTCACATCAGTTCTCGGACTCGAGAGAGAAAGCTATTATGCACGCATCTCGCACATTAACTTCAGCGGAAAGCACAGTCAAATAGAAGGAGAGGCTCTCGCCCTTGTGTTTGCAGTACGCCGTTTCCACAAACTATTGTACGGTCGATAATTTACTTTTCTCACTGATCACAAGCATCTTTTCACAATTTTCGGTCCGAAATCTGGTGTTTCAGCCCTTTCTGCAAACCATTTCTAGCGATGAGATTTGATATTTTTGGGTTATGATCTAAACCTTCAGTACCGATGCACCCAACATTTTGGCCATGCTGACGCCTTGTCACGACTTACCAGCGAACACCATACGACCGGCGAAGATGTAGTTATTGCCTCCCTAATGACAGAGGACCAAGCGAAATTTTACCTGAGAACCGCTATTCGTGCTTTGCCAGTCTCAGCAGTTGAAATACAATCTGCATCCAAGAACGACTCCATCATAAAGAGAGCGATGAAATACTTCACCAATGGCTGGATGTCAACTGGACTCGATGGTAACTTGAAGCAGCTTTACCACCGTCGGGACTCATTATGTGTCGTAAATGAATGCTTGATGTCTGGAGATAGAGTAGTGGTGTAAGAGTCCCTAAAATCAAGGGTGCTAAAGCAATTCCACACTGGTCATTCTGGTATAAAACGAATGAAATCTATCGCCAGAAGCTATGCTTATTGGCTCCTCATGGACCAACACATCGTGGATTTAGTAGGCAAGCGTACGCAGTGTCAGCAATCGGCCAAGTGTAACACGGAATTACTGGATTACTTCATTCATTATTCCAACTCTTTTTTAAGTTTAAATTACATCATTCATAACTGAATGATTTCAATTCATATCTTTATTACCATTATTCTATTTTCAGTTACTTCATTACATAATCGTCTAATGTGTTTTTTTTTAATTCCATGAATTCTAATCGTTATTTCAACGTTCTGGAACTTTCCCTCTCAAACTCTATTTATTCGAAACAAAATTTTATGACCTCATTAACTCTATCGGGATCTTCGCTACATCATGATACATATATTCATCTTTAATCACCCTCTTATGTATAAGTATGTCAATATCTGTAATAATATTGCATTTTAAGTATTTTAGATTGTAAGCACCTGATGAGAACCTAACGAAATAAACTGAATTCATATTATTCTACATCAATCTTTGTTTTTGCTCTCTTTAAATAGAAATTCAAATATAAAGCTTGGTAATGTTTTTTAATTATAACGTATAATAATGTATTAATGATAAAGTGGAAATTGAAATGATAATTGATTCATTTTAATAGACAAAATTCATACATTTTTATTTACTTTGACTTTGTATTGTATCATACTGAGCATCAAACTTGAGATGCAAATATATCCAACTAATGAGTCTCAAATAGGACAAAATACACGTTCTGAATTTTCCTACTAATCAATATCCATCTTTTTATTTACTGTTTAAATTGTTCATTTAAAACTTTATTGTATCTTGTATGTTTAATGTTCAATAAGTAAGTGACATGTATTATGGCGTTTTCGAAAAAAAAAACAAAAGTACAACAACATACCGATTGAAATTGATTGTAAAGTTAGTTTAATTCTATTTCTTAAAATGGATCAAGACATTGTGGACATATGTTTTCATTTTATTAACCCATAAACTAAATATTATAGAAAGAATGGGATGATAGATAGTTGAACTATTCCTTGCCATTTCTTAAAGTGATTTTCAATATGTATATATTATCCATTAGTTTATATTTTACTTTTTACATTATAATCTTCATAATAAGATTTTTATTTAGTTCATTCAACTTTCAATCAGCTTACAAGATGAAAAACTGAGGGGGGGGGGAAGGGAGGAGAAACAACGTTGTTTTTTCTTTATCACAAAATATATCCCATAGAAATTCTATTATCTTCATGATAAAAATTCAAATAAAAACTAAAAATGAATCCTATTGTGACTTTTGGTTAAAACACAAGCATAAAAAATGTTACCAAGTTATGTAATGTAAAGTAAAAGGTTTATGTCTATGTATATATATATATTGATGAATCCTTTTATATAACTAAAGTTATCTAATATTATTGAAGATATTTTGTTCAAGTAAACAATATAATTTAAAAAAACATTTACTTTTCCATTTAACTAATAATCAATGTATTAACCAGGGTAAAATGTATTGGGATTGTTAGTAATATATAAATGTTTGATATAATTATAAACATATGAGATTAACAAAAAGCTGTGTTCCTATTACTACATAGGATAAATGTGTTGATCAATGGTAGTTCTAGATCTATTCACTCTTACTGTTTAAGTAACTATGGGATTTATGAATAATATATAGATAAGAGTTCAAGTGAAAAAGTATTTCATTTCTTAAAAGTTCTCTTTATAAACGTCATATGAAATAAACAAATAATAATGTAGTAAACCCGAACACAAGTGGGGACAATCGAATATATTTGACACGAAATTACAAAGCATCTCAATAAAATCTGAGAATTATATAATAAATCGTTAATTTGCAAAATATCAATCCATCATCTGAAACTTGACTGTTCCTGTTGCAAACATAGATCTATTGTCTCAGATTCTATTGTTCATGTGTTTTCATATCAATTGCATTCCGTTCCCGTTCATTTTTCATTGACCTACTGAAATATATTCTATGCCTGACCATCGTTATATACTACTTGTGTGGATATAAGTAACCCACACCATAACGGGATACTATATTAAACATGTTAGAATCACATAGAATCGTTGTTGTTTTTCTTCACTATGAATAATCTAATGAATAATATCCGTATATCTACTTGATAATGTTTAACCATAAATACGATAGTTGTAATTTGATTGTATTTTTGTTCTAGCTACTTTACAAAAACCTATGAATGTTTGGATAGTCTTTTGTCAATTTGAAGATTTTTTTCATCACAATGTGACAAAGACTGAAATTCTAATAAAATGTAAGGACCAGTTGATGAGTGTCTTATTCAAGGCTTGGATGACTATCTATGATCACTTAAATTTCACGCATAAGCATAAAAAACGACAGTTTTTCTCCAATATTTTATCTTTCTGGAGAATATGAAAATTGCTTAAAGTAGTTGGATGTTTAGTTCGAAATGCAAAGTATTCCGTTTCGCAGGAGTAGAGCATGGAACTATTGATTCTACCAGTTTTCTCATAATGAACGTTTCCATTTAATTGTAGACAATTAATGATTAGTAGTATTTTAGATAGATGGTCAATTAATGTCTTTTATATTCATGTGTCGGGAACATTGGCAACTTAGCTCCAGTTAAGCAGGTCAAAAATATATTTTTTACTAAGTAACTTAGAAACACTAATGTGAGTAATCATTTGTGACTCAACTATATCTTGGTAACTGTATGAGAATTTCACATACATTTATTTGTCTAGTGAGTATATTTTGACAGATTTATACATTCCTTATCAACAATAAAAATTATTTAATGTATTGTTCCGATACTTTATCGATTCCTTCATTCACTTTATTCGCATTCAAATAAAGTGTGAATATAGTATTCCATTGTAAGTCATTTGATTTATTCTTGTATGTGTTATGCTTTAAACCTCAATTGTATTTGAATAGTGTAACTCATAATACAAATGGATAATAAAAATGCATTCGTTCATAATATTCTAAATCTTGGATAACATGATTATTAAAAATTGAATAATTGCTTTTGTTTGAAATTTTCAACTAGAAGTAATTCTATTCTAAACTTAACTTTCTTCTGTAGGTTAAGAGGCTAGCGTATTATTATTCAAAATGTATAGTATTACAGTTATTTGAATGAATTACGTAAGTTACAGTATGAAGTCTTTATTTGCTCACAAGTGACTAGCTTCATGAGGGAATTCTCACAGTTCTATTGAAAAGTCGTGACCAGTGGAGATAATTCATGTTCTGGTGACGACAGATATCTACCTCAGTATAGTGGAAGATGGTTATGCAATTTCGTGAATTAGTTGAGGTCAGACATTCACACTGTTGGATGCTGGCCGGCTCAATGGTCTAGAGGTTAAACGTTCCCGCATGAGACCGATGGGTCCTGGATTCGAATCCAGTTAACGGGATCGTAGATGCGCACTGCTGAGCAGTCCCAAACTAGGACGAAACGACAGCCTAGTGCTTCCAAGTTTTTAATGTTGTTCTAACATCAACTAGTTCATGATTTCAATCAAAACCTCATACTGAAAATAATATTAGTTAATATTCATTATTGAATTAAATCCTTGACACCATAAAATGAACAGAATTCATTGTAACAGTATTTAATTTACATATTAGCAATTAGATCTTAATTAATGAACTGGTTATAAGATTGTTCAATTTAAATCTAATTAATAATTGTAATATCGTATAGTTCTTTATTATTCTACCATTAATACTGTGTACACAAAGGTTTTCTTTCTTAAATGAAGAGTTGGAAAAAATGAATAAGTTAAGTAAATTTTCATGTACATGACATTCGTCTAGAGAAAAAAATAAGCACAAATATCATTAGAATGTAGTTTAATATCATCACATAGAAAATGTTAGTTAATTATTACAATTGGTGAGTGACTTTCTTTTATTATAAATTAAATAACAGTATTACTGATCATATTTTAAGTAGTATATAGTTTCTATATAGGTAAATATATTTATATTTCGGATAAACGAGAATCAAAGTGTATACTTTTAAAAGATGATATGCTTTCAAGCTATTATCCTATAAATACACCAAAATCTTAATCTATTTTTTTTAAGAATGTGGAGATTATTATGGTATGGTACTACTGATGTCGACAGATATTAGTAGTATGTATCATGAATCGAAAGTGAAATGCTTAGTGACAGAAAGTTACGAAGACAAAAGAAAAGAGAACGAGAACAATGAACAATTTCTGTAGAAATGAAAGGACAATGAAGTTTGAGATGAGTGATTTAAGTTCACAAAAGGAACAGTCAAGTTTGAGATGATTGATTGACATTTTGCAAATGAAGTATAACATATTTAAGCGAACAATATTGGTGTCGATTAGATCTTCGTCAGGCTTTACTCTAATATACAGTAATATTTGTATGCATATATGAAATTATTAAACCAATCAAGGCAGTTTATGGGTCAATGATAATTATGAAAACGATTACATAATAAGTGAAGACCGAAAAGTACAACTTTGTGGTGTGATAACAGGTGTATTAGTTTTTGATAAGAATAATAAATGTTCAAATCAATGAAGTATAGTTCTCAAATTTTACTAAGATGTTCTGTAATTTTGTGTTCAAATACATTAGATTGTCCACATTTGTTTACTCGTTCACAACATTATTAGTGTAGATTGATAATCAAAGTATTGGAAGTGTTCACTGTTAAATTATAAAACCAATATACATAGTTATTGTATTACTGATTCATCTTCATCATTATCATTTATTTAGCTAGATCTCTATGTAAATGACTTAATTTGAGACATTACTATGAAAGCTCCGCGAACAAACTATCCAGTTCAGAGAATATAACTCCATCAAATAACATTACTATCATTTCATTCATGTAAGATTGAAAAAACTTCTTTTCTTAAAACATTCAAGTATTACGTGATTAACTAAATCTTGTACAATATTTTTGATCTAAAATTTATATCATACTTTATGAGAAATTGATGAAACCATGGCAACAACTGAAGTAGAAATTCAATTTAATCACAGGATTTGACAAATATATTGGGTAAGTCGAACTAACTGTTATTTTGAATTCGTTTAAAATAGATGTATTACGGCTAGTTTATATAATAAAATTTATTTCTAACAATTAAAATGTTTAATTATATTATGCTTTTTGAAATTAAGCAATTTATGCAATATCTTTTAAATGTAACTAAATTATTGACTATGAATGGATGGTGGCTGGTAGTGAAATTCAGGACATGCGTTTCGTCATCAGTAGCTAAGTGGATAACGCAATGATATTTGAAGCAAACGGTACTAGGTTGGAGTTTCATAGTGAACATCAACTCTGGAATTCACATACATCCAAATGATAAGTCCTAAATAGGACGAAACACACATTCTGGATTCCACTGCCAGCCATCATTTATCTTTGCTTATAAAGCTTATGGCATAAGGCAATATCGAAGCAATCCGCACAGGATGCACATATGCTAGTAAAACATTAATGAATTGCAGTTCTAATCAACAATAGGATGATACAAGCAAACAATACTAAGTATAAACTAGTTCGAAACTAAATTTAATCCTTATTTTTAAAGTTAAAAAATTGAAACAAAATTTCCATCATGAAGTTATTGGACATATAGACTGGTTAGAATATAATAAACATCTCATATAATAAGTCAAATTAATGGAGATATTTGTATGTAAAGTATTCTGTTTTTAATTATTCAAACATCATTTTGAATTGTCTGATTAGGTCGTGGGTCCGAATCTCGCAGTTGGGGGGAGGGCGAGCTCTAGTATGCGCATTACTGAGGAGTCCCACAATAGGACGAAATGGCCATCCAGTGCTTTCAGGTTTTCCATAGTGGTCTAGCTTCAACTAACTCATGATCTTAACCATTGAATTAAACACTGAATTATTTATGAAATAAAATTTATACATTAAAATCAATTTATTTTAATGAATGTTTCAATTCTGTAATATAACTTCATTAGTTTATAATGTTAACTCTTATATAACACTATAAAATAAATAAATTAAAGTAATTCATTTCTTTCATAACTTACCAAGTACATCACGTTGACCATTTATCAATATACAATGAAATATTGTTATGTATAAGATATAATGTATCAATATCAACATAATTTCTAGTCTATTTGAATGAATATAGTTTTATAAGAAATCTTTATTATCTTTTAATATGTATATGAATTATATTTTATATAAAGAAATATAATTTTATAGATTTATAACTACACAATTGTTTAAATATAATAACCAATAGAAATGTATAGTTTTAACAATTGGTTAGTTGATAAATTTTATTTGAATTTATGTAATAATGTACCGGCCGGTATTCAAAAATCAATCATTATTGTCTTCTATATTTGTGTATATTTGTATTATATATACATATAAAAGTATAACCATTTATGATTAGATAACATTTTGGTTGGTTTAACATAAAAAATAATAATCAAATAATAAAAGAATATTTTGTGCTTGAAAATTAGGAAATCATATCTTTTCAATGAAAAACAATAGTGTAAATTGTGTGGAATAGAAAATTGGAACTTTTAAATGATAATTTCAAGATTTGAGATCATGAGTCTATTGAAGCTAAACTATTATGAAAAACCTGAAAGCACTGGATGGCCGTTTCGTCCTAGTATGAAACTCCTCAGCAGTGCTCATCCAATGATGTGTATCTCTAACTTCAACTAATCCATAAAATTAAGCGACACATTCACCATTGTCTTCAGTAAGTTAATATCTCAAAACAGACCTGAGTGAACTCCAGTTGTCATGTCTTTTTACTAGAACTTCAAGAAATACCTCTTGAAGCCAGTCATTAGTGAGCATATGTTGAGTATGTTTAAATAATACTATATAGTATACTTCCATTGTAGCATTCTAAATCGATTCTAGCCATAAATAGTGGGGCAGATGTTTTCCCATATAATCAGCTTTTTTTAAGCCATCACTACTCACGCTATACTAATGGTTAATCCAAAATTATGAGGTTTTCAAGCATTTACCTGTACTTCAGTCAATTCATAAGATATCACGATGCTTAGATAGATTCATATAGTCACTTTTTAATAAAACTTTGTCAATATAATTGAAATCGGAATGGTTATCTCAACAGTTTATCACTAAATGTTGGTCAGAATAAATTAAAGGACAAACGCTGATCCACTAAAGATATAATTTAATTAAGTAGATCTTAATTGATAAATGAACGAAATGGAATAGGTTTTCAGAGGATTGATAATTGCGAGGTTGATAAAATGTTTCATAAAAAGTCCGGTATTAATGACAATAATAGCTAAAATATGCAGTGAAGAACTTACATTAATAAATTTAAATAAAGATTAGGAGATAAATATTAGAACTGTAGGAACACCTAATTTAATGAGACAATTTGTGAATGTAGATTTACCCACGCTTGTATGAGCTGTGTCAATAACCAACGTGTACGAACCTCTTTTGAGTACGATAGTTAAGCTTCTGGATGTGAATTATTATCGCTATGACGATACACAAACGATGAACCCGTAAATCATGTGATAAATCTGATGGTGTATCGTAAATAACTTAAAAAAACATTGTTTAGGTCAACCTGATGTTTTGTCTCCACAATGAGAGCAGAAATAAAACTCTTAGTCTTATATATACCGAGTGAGAGCTGTGATAAAAATCTAACTGAAAAGGAATATTTTTCATCTTATTTATCTTATTACTGAATGTCTCAGTCAGTCAGCTATAACGAAGGACCAGGCGCATATGTGCATCGTTTCAAGTTGCCACACCTCATTAGTACAACAAGATGAACACCGAATTCATAGAATTAGTTAATTTATTGGAGGTAATATATAAAAGAAAGACTGCATATAATGACATATTACAGGAAGAAAAAACTAGCTCGTAGAAAGAAAGATATGAAGCGATTTTAATCTCATAGTTTAAAAGAAGTCAAAGAGTGTACACATCTACACCATTTTAATCAATTTTGAGACATGTCACTCAGAGTTTCCAAACATTGGTTACGATAGTCACGCAGACCCCAACCAAGTATTCTGCATCTGAATGTCTAAAAAAGTGTATGTTTATATGGAATGTTTAGTGAACACAGAATGAAATGTATTCATTTTATTCAATCATATTTGTTATTCATTCATTATAAATGAAAATAAGCTTTAAAGCTTTTTTTTATATTTTCCAAATAATTTTCTAACAGACTTATATTCTTTAACGAATCATTAAACTAGAAAGTAGTCGAATGAATGTTAGTCATCGTTCAAGACTTCAAAAGAATGCCCAATTTATTATGTCTGAATTCACCCAATATAAAATACAGTTTTAGTTAATATAACCTTTCTTTGTAATGATTGAACATATCTTCATATAAGTCATGATAAATGTTAGTATTTATTTACATTGATTTACCAAAATTTTATTATAGACTATTAAACTAGTGTGTATTTATTTTTACTGTAGTTATGTTGTAAACAATCTACGTCATTACTTGATATTTCTACATCACATAAAGTAAACACATTGTAAGCAATTTATAAAATATGAAAAACATGAAAATGAAAAAGACTAATAGAAATTTTTGATTGAAATCATAAATCAATTGAAGCTAGACCACCATGGAAAACCTGGAAGCACTGATCGACCGTTTTGTCCTAATATGGGACTCCTCAGCAGTACGCATTCACGATCCCTTTCCCCTACGAGATTAAAACCCAGAACCTATCAGTCTTGTGCCAGGCGCTTAACCAACTAAACCACTGAGCCAGCATCCAATGGTGTTAATGTCTAACCTCAACTAATCGACGAAATTGCGCGACCATTGCCACCATAGAAATGGTGGCTCAGATACAAGTGATGTAAATATAATTTTCAAATCCTGACCAGAAACCCACCGCATTTGATAGATTGATTATTTGTTAAATAACATATACTTCCTATTAAGTTGTTATTATTAAATGAAAATTAAATTTATAGAATCACCCAATATGAAGGAATTAGTAATGAGTTTTATATATGATAAATCTTATAATATTATCTGAAAGACATACAAATCTTTAATGAGATATTTTATTTATTTCTAATTAATATCAGATGGGTTTTGTGGAGATTGTAGTAATTTCAATGGTTCGAATCTCGCAGGGAGTGAGGTCTTGGATGCGTATTGCTGAGGAGTCTCACAATAGGATGAAACGGCCGTCCAGTGCTTCCAGGTTTTCCATGGTGGTCTAGCTTCAACTAACTCATGATTTTAACCATTGAAATCATTCCTAATTTTTGATTGAACTAAAACCCTTTTTATTTAATGACATATCATTTACAAGAAATATGTAAATGATTGAATCACATGCTTAATGGATAAAGCTTTAGTGTCTCATTACGAGTATGAATGTAAATACGTTTAATGAGCTGAGAAATCTTCAATGTTTATAGAATACACGTATTGAATTCTATTATAAAGTAATATGATTGATATAATGAGTGTGAAATGTATTCATTATCATAAGCTTACATGTACATATACAATGAAGAAAAATCAATTATTTCACAACTTTACAGATCAAATTACTTTGATTATTTGATCTGTATTACTTTTAACTAATATTTTTGTACAGGTTAGGAATCATATATTTACTTCAAAAGAAAACTGCGGTTATTTTACCTCTTTTTTCTTAGAATTTCCACAATCACATTTAATGTTTCACAATAAATGTTATCTGTTAAAAGTACTTAATATCTTAAATAATTAATTACATGACCTAGTAGTATATTCAAAATGTAAAAAGTGTATATGCAAATGATAGAAGATTATTTGTAGAGGTTATTTTTCTTTAAAATGATTAATTATATGCATTGATTTATTAATAATATGACTTTGGCATCATAACATTCACAAGGTATATGTATATATTAACATAATAATTCATTGAAGTGTTGAAAATAACAAACGCAACAAGATTATGTTGTATAAATGTAATATGATTAGTGAAATCATCTAGGCAAATGTAACAGAAATATCAGGATATGGTCGTAGAAGTTGTTGAATTTCATTGAAATCACAAAGTAATCTAATTTACACAACAAACGAGAACCTGGAATCACTATACGGCTTTTTCGTCTATAGTAAGGAAACTCTCAGTGATGCATATCCTCAGTACCATACTTGGAAATCGAACCCAAGGCCTTCGGTGACGAGTTTCAACGATTAATCTCTAAAACACTGAACAAGCATATAAAAGTGTTAATATCTATGTTGAATCAATCTAAGATATTGAGTAAGCATCTTTCATTGTCTTTGGTTGATTAATGCCTCACATCCTACATGGTTTAGTTCCAATGTTCATGGCTCCTCGTAAAAATGCAGGCAATCTCCTCTGGAAACTAAATACTAATGAGTACATGATAATTATCACTATGGGGTTGTAAAGGTTTATAAACTACTGGAGGTGTAAAACGATAGCTTGTTCACTTATATTATCTAAAAGATCAACTCATGGGTTAATCAGTAAACGGAATTCTTCGATATTGTATATGAGTAAGACGAAAGTAATGTACTAAAATCTGACAAATATAACAATAACTGATGGCTCTGATAATTGTAATAAAAATTAACCTATGTCCTGCAAACGTCTAATCATAAATCTTTAAGCAATAAAGCTAACATGAATTATTTCTAGCATAGAAGTTGCAAATTATACTAATGGTTTGTATTTCTATAGTCAAGTATTAGTAGAAACCTACCGTTTTTAAATTCGATCAAGTTCCAAAGGAAGCATACCATCGAATAAAGCTTAGGCTGCATCATAAAAATATGACTAATTAAATTTCATTAATTAACTAAGTGAAACGTTTTTCCACTAGATTTGATGCTGTAAACAATTTCATTGTGTACTCTTGAACATTTCATAAGTTCTAATGAATATTAAATAGTGAACCAAAACACCTTTAAACATCATCTATGTAAAACAGAATTTACATGAATCATACATTAATATCTCTATTAGAAGTTGATTACTGGAATGTTAATCAATTCACTGAAGATATTCAAGACAAACTGAAACATAAGTACTACATTCTATTATTAGCTATCTATCGAAGATATTCATTTGATCCTCTATTAATATTGTTCACTTATTGTATAAGAATTGTAGTTAATAGTAGTATTTAATTTAATAAGTAGTCTATAATTGGTACAGATATTATTTATCTTTTATTTTTCAATCAAGCTTATCATGAACTAAATCTAATGAAAAAATTGTTGTCAAGGCCTAAAACTAAATCACTTTTGTATGGTTAGATAGATTTTATCTTTGAATTAGTATATACATACATATATATGTAAACATGTTCAATGCTTTAGGATTGATCTAGAAAAAAGATATTTCAATAAATAGTTCCATTTATATAAATGATAAACTACATGAATAGATAACATTTAACCGATTTCTATTATCTTGAGACTTGATAAAGAGAATATTTATGATTAAGTTTTTTTTCTTACGATTAATAAAAATAATTAAACTTTGATGAATTAAATGATAAATTTAATAATTCAGTTGAATTAGTTTATCAGTATGGGGGTTGTGAAGATTATTATGTTTTTTTTGTTGTTGATTGAAATCATGGACTGATTGATGTTAGATCATCATTGAAAACCTGAAAGAACAGGATGATTGCTTCGTCATCATACTGATAATTACCATGTTTTTACTAGTGACTAGCTTTATGAGGGAATTCTCAGAGTTCTAGTGAGAAGTCACGATCAGTGGAGCTAATTCATGTTAGTCAAAGACAGTTCTACTGTCTACTGGGGCGGAAACCTGGAGAACTACGAAAGCAATCATCCAGAAAATACAGGTGTTTATTAACAGTTGTCTACGGAAAATATTTTGGGTCCGTTAGCCAGACACTATCAACAACAACCTACTATAGGAGAGAACAAACCAGATCATAGCGGAGTAGGAGATTAGGAAGAAGCATTGGAAGTTGATAGGACACACATTGAGGAAAGCACCAAACTGCGTCACAAGACAAGCCCTCACATGGAATTCTCAAGGTCAAAGGAGGAGAGGAAGACCAAAGAACATATAACACTGAGAAATGGAGACAGATATGAGAGGAGTGAACTAAAGTTGGATAGAACTAGATAGGAAAACCCAAGACAAATTAGGTTGGAGAATGCTGGTCGGCGTCCTATGCTCCATTGACAGTAACAGGAGTAAGTAAGTAATAAGTAAAGACAGGTATCTACCTCAGTACACTGTAAGATGATTTTGCAATTTCGTGGATTGGTTCAGGTTAGACCAGCTCAATGGTTTAGAAGTTAAGCGTCCGCGCGCGAGACCAAAGACCCTGGGTTCGAATCTCGTGGGCGGGATCGTGGATGTGCACTGCTGAGTAGTCTTATAATAGGATGAAACGGCCGTCCAGTGCTTGCTGGTTTTCAATGGTGATCTAACACCAATTGGTTCATGATCTTAATCAATTAGTTTAATCTTTATTCCTTTTAAATATTTGGTTTGTACAGGTTTTGTTTAATGAAAATAAGTGTCAAAACTGAGAGAAAACTAATCAGAATTTGCAAATTTTAAATTACATACTATAATTTTCAAATTGTGTATTACACTTCAAGTACATTTAAAGATGAATTACCTGTTTTGTTTTATATTTGAGCTTGTTAACACTGAAGAGGTAAAAAAACTGACTTTTGATTCACAAATTTCTATATCTATTACTATGACACTGTAATAGTTGTAAATGGAGGATCTAAAACAATGGTGCATATTTATTTGTATTGTGAGAAAACAAATCAGTAACAATATAGATTAGGTTCGCTTTTTTTCTGATCAAACAATATGCTCAATTGATATTCGTAAACTGTCTGTATGACTTCAAGAAACTTATGATCTTGTCAAGAGTTCATAAAACAAGGACTTCTTTTGCATTCTTTATTTAGATAAATATTCTTATACATCAATTGAAGATTATTGAATTTTAGCAGTTTACCATATCACTAGCTCACTTGATAATATCAAAGCAATTTATGTTGGTAAGTAATTTCGTGTAAAATATCATATGTATGATCATGCTCATATTAAGCCATTACTTAGTCGGTCAGTAACAACATAGAACTTCGTACGTATGTACATCAGTTCAAGTTGCCATATCACATTAACACACAGATACCATTTTCGATTCAAATCCCATAATGGTAGAGGTAGTAAAAGTATTAACAGTAATCGAAAAGATTACGGTTTGAAGATATTATTCAAGGAGTATAATGCATTGAAATAAATTTCGAAAGAGAAACAAAAAAAGGAACATGACGAATTCAGAAGATTACAACTTAGAAGAACACAAAAAATGGATGCATCTGCGTCATTCCAAACGATTTTTGACCTATCTCATTCAAGGTCTTCATTCATCGATTACTATCGTCTAGTAGATCTCAACCAGATAGTTTGCATCTACCATCATGATATCATTACTGATGTTTATGTACCAGATATTCTATTAAACTGATTAGATATTGCTTAAATATAGATGAATATTGTCTTTATGTATCACAATGCATAAAAAACCTAACATCGTGTATATGATTATATAACCATGTTTAAACTAGAAAAAAGTGTATATGTCATCTATCATTATTCACTACATTTAATTATTCATTAGAATGGAAAACAAAATACAATGATTACGATAACTATGATCTTCCTATTGCATCTTATCGAAAAGGTAATATACATTATTTGAATATCAAATATAATAAAGTACAAACTTATTTATTTGTGAAAATTATATTTGAAATCATCTCAGCAATTGAAATTTGAATAATTCCAACGTTTCATTCAGCTAACTTGTCTGGACGTCTTCAAGGTAATAATCCAAATCCAAATCATCAAAGACAAGTTAGCTGAACGAAACGTTGGAATTATTCAAATTTCAATTGCTGAGATGATTTTACTGTACTTCATTGTACTTGACGCCCAATTTCTATCAAACTATTCTTTCTAATCTTGACGAATATTCATATAAAGTACAAAGTTATTTTATGAATTTTAGAATTTTTTTTCACTAAAACTGTTGACATTTTCCACCTCCGTTAATTTTATACATTCCAAAAGGGGAAAAGAAATGTAAAATTTGAAATGGAACAACCTATATTTTAAAGGTTAGCAATAAAATATTTGAATTATAATAAATAGATGACAAATAATTTCTTTTTTTATACATAGAAATAATTTGAAAATATTTCACAGTCAATTGTTGGGTAAATTCTATAGACATTCGTTTTCTATTTACTATTTATGGGCTATAGAAATTAAGAAGTAATTAGTAATTCTGCTTAGAACTCTTTTGAAGATATTGTCGATCCGTAGCACGGATAAAAAAAAGGAGGGTTGGGCATGAGAGTTAGTGACCGAATCCTGTAGAAAACGAACTCGTTAAAACAAAACAAAAAACGCTAACCAGAAAGAAAATAATTTTAACTCTGTTCTAGTAATTAAAAGGTCTTCATTTAGAAGAGTTATGATGCCTTATGGTGAAAATCAAGTTCTTTCGAAAGTCACGAGGCTGATAGCCTTTCTGACAACCAAAGCAACCAGTAATTAAGGTTCATCCAGATTGCTGTAATTTGGTTTAAAAGTTTCATAAGGTTATAATAGGCAATTACTTAGTTATGTTCGGTTTTCAATGATGAATTATGGAAAGATTAATATAGAATAATACACAAACATTGAACCAGATTATCATGGCTAATAGAAAATATCTAATGGAAAATTCAGAGATTCAAATAAGAGTTGTAATAAATATTAATACTTAGAATTGAACTCTAAAAAATTTAGTTATCACAGTCATAGTAATATTTTTCAGAAAGTTTTCGAATTCAACTAATCCATAATAATTTCAATAGTTGAGCTTATGAGTCAATTGAAGCTAGACCACCATAGAAAATCTGGAAGCACAAGACAGCCGTTTCGTTCTATTATGGAACTCCTTAGCAGTGCGCATCCTGCATCGCGAGATTCGAACCCAGAATATACCTGTCTCGTCCTCGAACGTTTAATTTCTAGATCACTGATCATAATTCCACACATTAATTTATAACTCTCATTTGGTCCTAGTTATCAGGTGACACTCTCAAAGTCAATCTAGCGTCGCTCAAATATCGTCCATAAATTATAGTCGCACCAAAGGTTCATTTAATTTAATTCCTTTAAAGTTATATTGAATATTCATCACAGATTGAATTCATTCCTAGTACCGTTCATTATTTCTTTCTTTCTATTCTAATATTTTTATGATCATCAATGATATAAACAAATTAGTACAATATTTCATTTGTCATTTACTTCAAAATGTCATCGTTTTCTTTTACAGGGTGGCCTGCTTGATCATCTGGGCTACCGGTTCCTGCCATCTAGATATTTCAACAAGTTATTTACTTTTGTTTGTTTTAATATATCATTATGTCTATTAATCGCATATCACATCCTGATGCATTTCTGAAAAGTGTACAACCTTTTGGTTGTCAAAGTTACAAAAAACTCAATAAGAGACAAGGTGGTTGTTGGCAATATACAACGAAAAGAATGTACATTATTCAGATGTTCATTTACTGAACTGCTAACATCTAACTGGCAATCACTCAATATTTATCGCCAGGACCGACCAAGAAGAAAGAAACGGAAACTTGTTGAAATACTTTACGCTGAGAATTCTATATTGTACCAAAAATATTATATTGAATAAAGCTAATAATAATAATAATAATACAGCTATTCTAACCTAAGTCTTTCATAATGATGATTAATCCATTTAGTAAAAGTTACATAACATTTGAATATGAATTCAGTATAGAATAGTTTGTATATCCTACACAAATTCCTAAATTATTAGTTATCTACATATATAGTTAAATTTTGTTTTATTCCATATCCCTAGTTTACATAATAAACATAAATCTTGTCAATTATACAAAGTATAAAGCTTAAATTTTGTTTGTAAACTCTAATTGAATAATATAATAAATATTATTCAATAAAGTATCATTTCAGAGACTTACCTTAATTACTTTCATTTATTGTATTCATATTCATAGAAATCTTTGTAATTAATCAAATGGATACTTTCAAGAAACAATTTAGTTTTATCTGGCTAATGTACAATTCTAGTTGAAATAAACAAATAAAGTCTATTTAACTAAAATGTTTGGAATCTTGTATTCTGGTAGTGGAAAACAAAGACCAAGTATTCTCTTGTATACAATTATCTGTCTGACTTATTATGTCACAGGTTAATCATGATAATACATATCAGTATCTTTTATATTCTTTAAAAGTTATATGTATTTCAGTGTTTTGTTGTAAAAATTTACCGAAACCTACATGTATAAAAACTCAATTCTTAGTAGAGAAATAGTAATATATGCAATTACTAGCTGACTATTGTTATTGCATTAGACAGAATATAAATGAAACACTAAAATTTCAATGAATAGTTATTGAATGTTTCTAAAGATTTAGTAAGTAAATAAATGGATGTAAATTAGCCAAATTTAACAACGTTTGAAAATCTTTCAATATATATGTATGAAAAGCTTGATGTCGGAAGAAATAACAGTATATACACCGACTCATTCTTATCTTACTAAAATATATTAATATTTGAATTCATGAGTCAATTAAAGCTAGACCACCATGGAAAACCTCAAAGCACTGGACTACCGTTTCATTCTAGTTTGAGACTTCTTAGCAGTGCGCATCCACGATCACACATAGGGATTCGGATTCAGGAACTATCGGTTCCGCGCGTGATTACTCAACCTTCTAGACCACTGAGGTGACAGGTATTCAACGGTGTTAATGTCTAACTTCAAACAATTCATGAAATTGAGTGACACATCCATCATTGTCTTCAGTGAGTTAATATCTCACAACAAGCCCGACTGAACTCCACTGATCATTGCTTCTCACTAGAACTCCAGGAAATCCTTCTTGAAGTCAGTCACTAATGAGCACATGATGATTATAATTAGAAAGGGGTGGTGGATCGTGGATGCGCCTCATACTAGGATGAAACGGTCGTCCAGTGTTTCCAGATTTTCTATGGTGTTCTAGTTTTAATTGACTCCTGAATTGAGTTATGAAATTACTATAATATTCACAAAATCTCCTTCTGATATGAATATCATTATAATTACTGTTCTAAATTGATGAAACAATATTGCATGTACTTGTCAAAACTGAACTAACCTAAAGTTACATCCATCAAAGCTATGAATGTTTATAATATAAATAGTAAAAAAAATATAAACTTAATTATCCGAAATTTCATTCTTACAAGTCTATGAAGTAATCCCCATAAAATTGATTTATTCTGTTAATTTCTAATTACATTTTAATCATCATTTTGACTATTTGACATTTAGGTACTGACGATTTACATTATATTGTACTTTATGTGCACATGTGTCATAATAAAAAATAATAATCTAGTGTATTTTATAATGACTTATATCAAATACTGATGACTTGAAGTAAATTGAAGCTGTTATTATTTCGTCTCTATTCTTATTTAGACAACTTGACTGGCTTTAAGGCGTATTTCCTGGAGTTCTAGTGAGAAGCAGTGACCAGTGGAGTTTAATCGAATTTGTTGTGAGATATTAACTCATTGGAGACAATGATGGATGGTGGCGAATTTTTGAGGATTTGTTGAAGTTAGACATTAACACCGTTGGAGGCCTGCCAGCTCAGAGTTCTAGAGGTTAGGCGTTAGCGCACGAGGTCGATAGGTGTTAGGTTCAAATCCCCATTTGCGATCACAGATGGGGAGTCCCTTACTAAGACGAAACGGCCGTTCAGCGCTTCCACGTTTCCCATGGTGGTCTAACTTTAGTTGACACATAAATTCAACCACTAAATTACTATAATATCCACAAAATCTCCATTCTATTTATATGTTGAACCTGTCTGAGCATTACTGATATAATAACTAACAAAAAAGCCTTGAAAACAGTTTCATTTATTGAGATATATGATTATCATAAAATAAAAAGGTAGTTGAAGTACAGAGATTCTTATTTAATTTGGTATTGAAGAATAATGTACTATTAAACTCTATAATCACAAGATCCTTTATATACTTTATAGTGAACTATGTTTATTTTTTTCTGTAGCTAATCACAATATGTGAGAGATTGGGAAATTTGATTTAAGCAAAAATAGATTTATAGATAACAATAATTGTATTCTGCAAATGATTGAAAAGAGAAGATTATTGTTTAAATATTCATTCCAGTAGATACATAAATTTATATTCATATGCTGTCGTCTTCTGTTCTTTTCTTACCCTTTAGATAATACAATCCAAATCGCCATGTTTTTTTAAAGAATGAAACATGTTTATCCATACATTTGAAAATATTAAAAGTAGGAAGTTAAAAATAATCTAAATTTAGTGAAAATGTTCTATTATAAACTGGTTAAAAAATTAGGTCAGCAGATGTTTTTATATTTTTCATAAATTCTGGCTTGAATCAGGCAAGAATCTTTGTAATGTTATTACTATCTATATAATCGAATTGTTTATATGTACCGTAACAAGTGAATATGGTTTAGGTATTGAGAATGTTGAACAGCAAGTGTATTAAGGTATTAAATAAATTTTAAAAAAATAGAGCTGAACAATACTCTATCTGTACGACTCTATCATATATGTGAAGGATGATAAGTTGTGGTAATAATGGCATACATGAACGTTTGCTGTTCAGATCTTGTATATTCCGACATTCTTTTTATGTACTTTCTTTAATTAAACTTCTTCTTAATTATATAAGTATTTGTTATGTAATGAGTGTATATATAATGCGTAGTCTGAATGAACATGATGAGTTTTTAAATGAGAATTACCCGTTTTTAAATTCGGAACTTCTCACACACAACTGAGGGAAATTGTCAAACAATAATGCGTAAGTTGATATTTTAATTCAAAAAGATAAATAATCTTCATATGTTACTTATTTTGAATCCAATTCCAACAAAGAACATAATGTTTTCTGTTCATAATTTAACTACTAACGGTTATTAAGTAGTTTGAAATTATTTGAGAAAAACTGGGGTTCTATTCCTAACTGACACTTTATAACCAATTGATCACTAAATGGTAACGAGTGTCATGCATGTCAACATCTTGTTTCGCGTTGATTGAATTCTTTTGATCAAGTCGCGATGTGGCCACTAGTTCAAGTGACTTGAGATTGCATGCATTAGGTTGAGATGTAAGGTAGTTGGTGGAAGCAGTCGACAGGAAGCCGTGCGTTTAGTTTTCGTGTTATTCGACATTCATTAACAAGGTGGACTTGTAGTCTTGAGAATACTTGTTCTACCTGGTGGATACTCACTAAAGAGGTCGTCTTTACGAACTGAAAAAAAGGATTTTCCTTCACATAAAAACATTGAACTGTTTCCAGGTTTCTGAATATAATTCAGTCTCTGATGAAATACATGTTAAAAATCTGTTAGCCATTGTGTGGTATTACCATTTTGATAATGATTTACGCCTGATTTTTCCAACAGTCAATGCATGAATCAAAATGCATAACCTAAGTTTTTTCTTTAGGTATATTCACACACACATTTCTACGATACAAAAAATAAGCAAAATTCCACAAATAGCAAAATTCAGAACTCAAGTTGAAAAATGATGATTACATTTGACCGTATTCACTATGAAAGTGAAAATTTCAATTGACGTTATAGAAAGCGGTTTGATTTTAAAGAACAGCTTAAATTCTGTTACACAATGATAGAAATATTTACCTTGAAAATACATATTTTCCATGATTTTTTGTATCATATTCATTCGACAACTACATGATAAGTTATAAAACTATTTTACAAACCACAGATTGAGTAGTCTTGAAATTTCATTCTTTAGTGTAGTGATCTGTAGTGACTCACATTTATCACGAGAACACGACTGGTTTAATAAAAACAATTATTATTACAACCAACTGTACCAGTGTTTATTTCAATGTGCTTTTGTTTGACTGTGCTAAAGACAGCTATATTGTACTTCCATTTTTATACACACACTTTGATTGTGACTTCGCGCGAATTCGGTTACGTTCTGTAACCGAGATTCTATCCTGGCACGATCTCGGTATCCTTTCGATGCCACTAAATCGCCAGCGAATATATCTCGATTTCGTCCATTAATTGCCTTCTGATATTTGGCTTCTCGGGGATTTTATGGAGTCATTTGGAACGAGTTTCTTTGTAGCGGTGTTAATAGTCAATCTCCACTCGACACCACGCTACAGATCTATCCCAAAACATATAATATACTGAGAATTTGGAAGAAAAGTGAAATAAATTCTAACCACAGATTTTTTTGAATATTTCATACTTAAACTACATATAAGTTTTTAAGTAGTATAAAATTGTATGCGAATATTCTGTGAAACATCGTCATAAGCATGAAACATAATCATCTCTAACTCTAATAATTATGAATCAGGAGTATATGTCTTTGCATAGATCTTTCAGTATTATTTGTGACAAATAAATCGAAGATGATCTTCATTTACATCACAATAATTATCTATGAACTTTTATACAAACAAATATGTGAATTTTTCGATATAAGTATGTTGAAAGTCGTTGACACTATCAAATACATGATATTTTACTAGTTTTACTCAAATTTTTGTACAAATTCATTACTTCAACGGAATAATATTCTTCTAATGAAGTTTGTAGTATGCACATTATGGTAAACTTGGATGATATATTTAAGTAATTATTGCTTTGTTGTTCCATGCTCATTGTTTCCATTTCACTTTCTCTAGTTGTGAATGGTTATAGTTAACGCGTTATGACGTCGGAAATGATCCTAAGTGCACTGTTCATAAATCAACAGGATGTTCACTTACGAAGACTCATTAGTTCTCGGCTGATGTATTTCATAACTGTAATACATGTCATAAATGTACCACCTAAACAATCCTTGAACTAGTAAAATTAAAACAATCTTATGTCACATGTTTGTTCTCTACAATTTAACGTTACTATTTATATCAAATTGATCATGTCTATAAACTGTAATTACTATTATTATTATTATCATATATTCCTTATTACTACTGTTCATCAGTTACGATTACAATTCTATGTTTTAATAATCAAACTTTACTGACAAAAAAGTATAGAAATTTCTAGATGTGATTAATTACATGTAAAACATGAAACATTTGAGAAAGAAAACATCTATCATGTAATTTTTTTCATGTAAAACTAAGTTATGGCATCACAGTTTTCTACTTCTATATTAATTCTCATAAAGCATCATGATAGATTAGATTGGGAGCACATTAATATGCAATAGATAGGTATTATTTAATGAAACTCAAATGACTGATCGAACAAGGCTCAATGTTGATATGATTTACGATCATCAAATGATTTGATAACATATTTATACTCAAAATAATTATTCTACTTGACATACTGACAATCTTTAAATAACTTGTAGTGCTAAGCCCATATACCTTATTCTAGGTTTCAGAAAGACCATTCTATTCATTGTACTTGAGTCACATTCTGACCTTGTTATTTATTCGCTTATATGAACGAGTAGGTGTGTGTACATTTCTTATCCCATTACTTATCACATGTCTGCAACTTACTTTTGTGTAACTATAACTATTGATTAGCGCTTGGTTAAATGGAGGATGGCTTACTTGCCATCTCCACTCTGTGTCCTTTCTCTTCTCTTTATTACATTCGCTTTATATACAAAATATATGTATACACAAGTCCATTCTCGTTATTCGACTTATCTAAATCCGTTATTGACTAACGCGATTTAAGTCGATGATTATATACGAAGATAAGCGATAACAAACATTAATACGACCAAATTGGAGTCAGATTCACGGGCCATTAAAAACGTTTTTATAATAATAATAAATTGATAATACTAGTTAAAAATGAATAATGAACTTCTCCTCACAAATAAGCGGCCAGACCAAAACATGGCACAAGTCCATGAAGTCACTGACAAGTGGTCTGAGTTATGTTGGTAGGTGTAGACTACCTGATTGGGGACCGCAAGATGATAGCAACTGATGGTTAGATACCCTGAATGACATGGTTCAAAATCGTTTGCAATGGCGCAGGTGCATCCACTATTTGTGTTCTCCCAAATTCTAATCTTCTGAATTCTTCATGTCCCTTTTTTCCTCTTTCCAAATTTATTTCACTGAATTATAGTCATTAAATAACATCTCCAAACCCTAATCTTCCCGATCACTGCTTACATTCTTGATACCTCTACCACTAAGGGATTTGGATCGACAACTGCATCTCTGTGTTTAGGTGGTGTGGCAACTCGAACTGATGTACGTACGTACGAAGTTCTACGTTGTTACTGACTGACTGACTGACCTCACAAATAAACAAAAGCACAAAAAATTTCATAAAATGTTTTCTAGACTAGATTTATTCAACCCGAATCAATCTAGTCTTATTTGCTATGATCAATTATGTTTTAAATCCTTGTGTTAAAATAATATAGTTTATAAGAAAATGACCATTTTAAATGATTGATATTAATTGCAAAATTCTATTTCATGTTTATTTCTTTTTCTATTAAAATGATATATTAAAACAATAACATTGAAACTTGTCAAAACATTAGATCATCAATTCTAAAAGCTTGATATTTATTATATTAAATATTTCAATACATTATATTTATTTAGTGAAGTTGGTTCGAACCCATAAATTAGTAATTAGTTATCGATTTCATAAACTATTAAGTTACAGCTCAGAATTATAAAATACTCAATCAGTTACTTTAAATAGTAGTATCCATGAGTAAGCTAATTTTATCTCACAAATCAATAACAATCTATTCTATGTTGGTGTGATTAACAATAATTGTTATAATAGAAAGATACAGAATAACTAAATAGTTTAGTTTTCTTTTAATATTCGTTTGAACAGATATTAATAAATACAATTGGAAATCCTCAGAAATAAATAAGACAATTGTAGAAGTTAGACATTAACACCGTTGGATGCCGGCTCAGTGGTCTAATGGTTAAGTGCTCGCTCGCGAAGCCAGTAGGTCCTGGGTTCGAGCCCCACGTGGTGCGGGATCGTGGATGCGCACTGCTGAGGAGTCCCATACTAGGACGAAACGGCCGTCCAGTGCTTCCAGGTTTTCAATGGTGGTCTAGCTTCAACTGACACATGATTTCAATCTGTGAAATTTTCTAAAATCTCCACAAACCCCTTCTGACAATTGTAGTATGTTAATGTACATGTTAATTTTGTTGATATCATTGAATGATAGTAACTAACTGAATATTATCATGTTTACTAAATTCCTTTTTATTTTATAAGTGACTTTATATAAACAATGAATCATTCAATAATATATTATTTATATTATTAAAGATTTCTTCTAGTATATATAGTCATATTCAATGAGATGAATAATCATCTACCTATGTCCGGTCATTTCCTCCTCTTTTTTTTTATTCATTTACACTTGGTTATATGGTTTAACCATAAAATTTAACCTGATCTTTGTTGTTCTTATGAATAATAGTCGGTATATTAATCATTTCTTTTGATTATATTAAATAAACAAATAAATCTATGCTGGATAAATATGGATAAATGAATAATTGTTAAGTGTTATTCATATTTAATTATGTAGTTATAATCTTGTTAATTATCTTTAGTTGGTAGGAACTAATAATGTGTATTTAGTAGAAACAATTGATTTAACAAAGGGCTTGAATAAAATACTTTACCAGTTTACAATACATCTATGATGTAATGAATTATGCACAGTTATTTTGATAAAACCACCTAAAAGTTTTTGATTGAAATCATGAGTTGATTTAAGCTAGACCACAATGGAAAACCTGGAAGCACTGGAAGGCTGTTTCGTTCTACTATCGGACTCCTCAGCAGTGCGCATCCACGATCCCGCACCTTACGAGATTCGAATTCAGGACCTATCACTCTTGTGCCAGGCGCTTAACCAACTAGACCACCTAATATTTGTTTTATTACGTTGGCATATATTACACTTTTTGAAGTCTTATTGAGTAGTGTATACATTACCAATTGAATAATTAAAGAAACTATCTTAACTTTACCTTCCCAATATGTTCTTCTAAGATGGATAGGATGTTCTTATTTATTCTAGATCAAGCCTTATTTACTAACTTTTCAAATTCTTCTAAATCATGAAAGTGAACATCTTGAACTATGAAATTTGATTGGAAGAGTCATTGTGGTAAAATGAACAACAGCTTGTTCTTATCTTCTTGGAATGTTTGAAAACAAGATATTCAACTCAAAGTCAGATACATAGTTCATGTGTTAGGAAATTTTTTTATCAAATTTGATAAGATGTTAGTAGATATAAGTAAATCATAAATATATTTACCAGAAAATAATTATGAGGTAAACTTTATCACAGGAAATCATGAAGCATTCTATCTAAATATCATATACACTGACAAATTGTATGTTCAGTAAATTGATGAGAATTACATGTTAACTTCTATCAACATTCTACATTTTATGCTTTCATCAGTCAAGTCATTGCCTATATAACTGAAGTTTCTCAATTTATACATTTTATCATAATACTTTGGTTTACTTACTTACATACTTACGCCTGTTACTCCCAATGGAGCACAGGACGCCGACCAGCATTCTCCAACCTACTCTGTCCAGGGTTTTCCTATCTAGTTCTATCCAACTTTTGTTCATTCTTCTCATATCTGTCTCCATTTCTCAGCGTAATGTGTTCTTTGATCTTCCTTTCCTCCTTTGACCTTGAGGATTCCATGTGAGAGCTTGCCTTATGACGCAGTTTGGTGCTTTCCTCAATGTGTGTCCTATCAACTTCCAATGCTTCTTCCTAATCTCCTACTCCGCTGTGATCTGGTTTGTTCTCTCCTATAGTAGGTTGTTGTTCATAGTGTCTGGCTATCGAATCCAAAATATCAAATGCTTTCTCTTAGTCAATGAAGTTGATGTAGAGCGATGGATTCCATTTAATTGATTGTTCGACAATGATCCGTAGAGTTGCAAGTTGGTCTGTACGCAATCGATCCTTACGGAATACAGTCTCTTGGTCTCAAAACTCTACCTGGAGCCCCTCTAGGGCTACTGCCGGTCTTTAGCCCGGATAACGGGGGAGGGTTGTTCGTGGGATTAGTGACCCCATCCAGTAGAAAGCTGACTAGCTAAAAAACGGTAACCAAAAAATTATTCAATACTTTAGTTTACTGAATTTTTAATCTGTTATTTATTTGATATAGATTGATGAAAATGGTGGATCTGATGCAAATGTGAAGGCGCAGATCGGTAAAGCAAGAGCAGCATATTTACAACTGAGGAACGTCTGGAACTCAAAGCAACTGTCAACCAACACCGAGGTCAGGATTTTCAATACAAATGTCAAGACAGTTCTACTGTCTACTGGGGCGGAAACCTGGAGAACTACGAAAGCAATCATCCAGAAAATACAGGTGTTTATTAACAGTTGTCTACGGAAAATATTTTGGATTCGTTAGCCAGACACTATCAACAACAACCTACTATAGGAGAGAACAAACCAGATCACAGCGGAGTAGGAGATTAGGAAGAAGCATTGGAAGTTGATAGGACACACATTGAGGAAAGCACCAAACTGTGTCACAAGACAAGCCCTCACATGGAATTCTCAAAGCCCAAGGAGGAGAGGAAGACCAAAGAACATATTACACTGAAAAATGGAGACAGACTTGAGAACAATGAACAAAAGTTGGATAGAACTAGATAGGAAAACCCAGGACAGATTAGGTTGGAGAATGCTGGTCGGCGTCCTGTGCTCCATTGGGAGTAACAGGCGTAAGTATGTAAGTAAGTAAGTAAAATTACTGATATTTACAACTAACATTACAGAATACAAAAAAACTTGACAAATAATTTTGAATTTAAATTTACGGTAATACAAGTTTTGTCAAGATTACATATCAACTAAATCCAAGTATCTGGTTAAAAAAATAACACTTCAATAAAGTATTCTGACTTGCCAGGAGAATTGCATAAAAATGAGTTTCCTTTTAACTAATAGGATAAATTAATTGATCATAACACATTAAAAAGAATTTTCTCGGAAACATTCAATATATTAGACAAAACTTTGGTCAAACAATAAGATAACTGGTTGAGAAATAAAGAAAATGTTAAACTTAGTAAATATGAACATCATTAAAATAAACATAGTTTAATCATTGTACACATCACTTTAGAAATTAAAAACAAAATAAATACAATGAGGAATGATAAAGTTTATTCATTAAACTATTATGATATGAAATGGGGTTTTTGTGGATATTATAGTAATTTTTAATAGTTGAGATCATGAGTTAATTGAAGCAAGACCACCCTGAAAAACCTGGAAGCAATGGACAGCCGTTCCGTCCCGTCATGAGACTCTTCAGTAATGCGCGTCAACGATCCCTTTCTTATTATAATCATTATGTATATATATATATATATATATATATATATATATATATATATATATATATATATATATATATATATATATATATATATATATGAAGAATTCACTGAATCTAACGTTATTATTTGTGTTACGTAATTTAGTATGATAATCTTTCTATTACGTCATCTTGGTTATTCGTGTTCACATTTCCTCATGGAATTGGTACTTTAACAAAAAAATTTCATATATATACGATTGTACAGCATGATAATAGAAATTCGTTCAAAACAGATCTTTCCACTGAACCAAGTTTTTTTTTTAAATTTTTGAACATATTAAATGTCATTGTTTAAGAAACTCCGACTGTAACCTACAAAATATTGATAAGCTTTGGATCCGCGAGGTGAGGTCGTGGATAAGCCCTGCTGAGGAGTCCCACAATAGAACGAAACGGCCATCTAGTGATTTCAGGTTTTCCATGATGGTCTAGCTTCAATTGACTCATGATCTCAACTAGTGAAATTACTACAATCTCTACAAAACCCCTACTGATATATTGATGTATACATTTTACTCATTTGTTTTATTAACAATATACAATTAACATAGAATAGATTTACATATATTCTATTCCCATTACTTTTTTTTATAGTGTAACGTCTTTGTGTTTACGTAACTTATACTTCAGCATTCGTATGTATATAGATACATTTATTTTTGTTAACGAATATACAAATAATCATTGTATTTGTGTAAATTATTTATTAGCCTGTAATAAACAGAACATTAAAAATTATAAATAGATTTTAACAGTATTACATTTATGATCACTAAAACACGTGGCAATGTAGTTTCTATAATTATAGTCATTATGTTATGAGAAATTTATACCAGCTGACAACAAAAATACTTTCATCTTTTGTTGTTTTTTTCTTTATAAAGTGAATATGCGTGATTCTCAAACATTTTAAATTGCCGTGATAAATAAACAGTAATCTTCAGTAAATTGTTAATGATTATTATCACTAATTGTTTGTTTTTGAGAAAAAACACCCTCGATGGTTGAACTCATGAGTCAATTGGAGCTAGACCACCATGGAAAACCTGGAAGCATTGGACGGCCGTTTTGTCCCAGTATGGGACTCCTCAGTAGTGCACATTCACGATCTAGTGAGAAGTCGTTACCAATGGAGTTCAACCAGGTCTATTGTGAGATAGTAGTTCACTGAAGACAATGGCGTATGGTGGCGCAACTTCTTGGATTGGTTGAAGTTAGACATTAACACCGTTGAATGCCGGCTCAGTGGTCTAGTTGGTTAAGCGCCTGGCGTGAGACTGATAGGTCCTGTGTTCGAATCTCGCAGGGTGCGCGATCATCGATGCGCACTGATGAGGAGTCCGATACTAGGAAGAAACGGCCGTCCAGTGATTCCAGGTTTTCCATGATGGTCTAGCTTCACTTGACTCATGATTTCAACCTGTGAAATTTCTAAAAATCTCCACAAAACCCATTCTGATAATAATAAAAAGAAACCTATTAAAAATCTAGTTGATTTGTGTTAGAAAATTGGAGATTAGATCACTTTCAGACTAACTTTCATCATACAACAAAATCATCTTCAAAACCTTCAAAAAACAATAAACAGTAAATGAGTTATTTTTCTAGAAACTGTAATACTCTTCACCAATTTTAGCTTATAGCTATACATTATTATTTTTCTAGAATGAAAGATACTTTTTTTAAGCTAAACAAATCTAGAAAAAAAACTCGTCTTTCTTTCCAGATAATGTTTAGTTGTGGAATTGTGATAGAATTCATAAAATTCTTAAAGTACATTCTGGAAACCACTGCTAGCCACTATCTATGATTGTGACTTCAAGGAAATATTGAAACATTCTATACTGGATGAATATACCACAAATGAGAATGATGTATTGTAGTTTATTAACAATAGAGACAAAAAATTTTAACAAGAGAACCATCTCTCTTATTTAACTTTCTTATCATATAAACATTTTCAACATAATTTCTTAGTTATAGCAGCATACAACTAAAGAATATATGGCACTCAAAACAACTGTCAACCAATATCAAAGTTAGAATGTTTATTACGAACATCGGGAACGTTCTACTGTACGGAGCTGAAACGTGGAAAACTACTACAGCCATTACCGATGATGATAAAAGTATTTATAAATAGTTGTCTACGCAAGATAAAATTCATTGGCCGGATAGCATCAGTAACAGTCTACTGTGGAAGAAAATAAACCAGATTCCATTTGAAGAGAAAATTAGTAAAATATTATGGAAATCGGAAGGACATACATTACGCAAATCATCACACTGCATCATGAGGTAAGCCCTAACATGGAATCCTAAAAACAACAACAATAGCAACAACACTAAACAACTGGACTACATTATTCTTACAATAAATTCTTATTCAAATGGAATAATAATAAAGTAATCGAGGTTTTTTCTATAAAAAAAACTTTACAAAAAGAAAAATAATATGGCACTACAAAACAAAACAAGAAATGAATTAAATCGATAGATCAATTAACTGATGGATATTTTTCAAATTTTATTAAAAAAATACAAAAAATAGAAAACAAATTGGGTATTAAATTAAAATACACTAGTAACAAAGAATGAAAATGTGACAGGATAAAGATATTTAAAATAAAGATATACGAAAGAAAAAAAAGAACCTTTAAAATATAAACTAATTCTAGGAATAGATTCTCTTTTATCTCTTTTATCTATCATTGAAAACTCTTATTTCGGTGAATTGGTGCCTCCATTTGCCTGATGATAACTACATTTTGTTGTAGATGTCGATTGATTAAACAGAATTTATTTTTAATATTTCGATTCTATATGGTACACCAAAAACCAAATGAATTACCTCACTACAATCTTACTCATTTATTAAACTTATTACCTTTTTGTACATCGATATTATCGATTTTCTGTTTCATTATTTATTAATGATTACTTACTTACTTACTTACTTACGCCTGTAACTCCTCGTGAAGGAGCATACGCCGCTCACCAGCATTCTCCATCAAACCCTGTCCTGGACAATCCTTTCCAGCTCCTTCTAGTTCCTATTCATCTTTTTCATATCTGCTTCTATTATCTGACGTAATGTGTTCTTAGGCCTTGCTCTTTTCCGTTTCCCTTCAGGATTCCAAGTTAGGGCTTGTCTTGTGATGCAGTTTGATGATTTGCGTAATGTATGTCCTATCCATTTCTATCGTCGTTTCTGAATTTCCTCTTCAGCTCAAAGCTGGTTTGTTCTCTCCCACAAAAGGCTGTTGCTGATGGTATCCGGCCAACGGATGTTGAGTATCTTGCGAAAACAGTTATTTATAAATACTTGTACCTTCTTGATGGTGGTTGTTGTAGTTCTCCAAGTTTCAGCTCCATACAGTAGAACTGCCTTGACGTTGGTATTGAAGATTCTCACTTTGATATTGGTTGAAAGTTGTTTTGAGTTTCATATGTTCTTCAATTGTAGGAATGCGACCCTTGCTTTGCCAATCCTTGCATTTACGTCTGCATTTGAACCTCCTTGTTCATCGATGATGCTTCCCAGGTATGTTAAGGAATCTGCATCTTCCAGAGTTTCGCCATCAAGAGTGATTGGATTGCTGTTCTCCACCTTGAATTTGAATACCTTGGTTTTCCCTTTGTGTATGCTGAGGCCTACTGATGCAGAGACTGCTGCCACACTGGCTGTCTTTGTCTGCATCTGTTCGTGTGTATGCGATAGGAGGGCCAGGTCATCTGCGAAGTCCAAATCGTATAATTGATTTTAAGATGCCCATTGTATTCCGTGTTTTCCTTCAGATGTCAAGGTCTTCATAATCCAGTCGACCACCAGAATAACGAGTCAGTCAAAGCTAGACCACCATGGAAAACCAGGAAGCACGGGACGGCTGTTTCGTCCTATTACGGGACTCCTGATACTTCCTGATACTCTTTTTTGTATACAATCAAATTGAATATCAGTCATTTGTTAGTTTCGTTAATTGTTTCTAATAGTTAACATTGGATATCTATTGTTAGATGTGAAAATATCATTTTGTTTGTTTGTTTTACCTAAAGAAATAAATCAATTTAAGGCATTCGTAATTCACTTTATTATTACATTAAAGATGGCGGCCTGCTTGAATATCTGGGCTACCTGTTCCTCCGATCTAGATATTTCATCAAGTTATCTGTTTTGTTGTTTGTTTTAGCACACCATTATGTCTATTGTGCGCGCAATCTATTCAGACACGTTTATGAAAAGTTTACCACCTTTCGCTATACGGGATACAAAAAGGTACAATCAGCGACATCATGGTGGCTGGCAATATGCATTGAAACGAATGAACAGTAATCAAATGTGGATTACCGAACTCCTAACATCTAAACAGTCATCATTCAAAATTTATCATCACAATCGATCAAGATATAAGAAAAGGAAACTTGTTGAAATATTTTATGCTGAGAATTCTATGTTGTACCAAAAATATAATGTTGAATAAAGCTAATAATAATAATAATAATAATAATAATAATAATAATTTCTCTTTAACTAGCATCTATCGCCTTATGTTTACGTTATTATTCCTCATATTTTAGCTTTCGAAAAAATCGATATATATATTATCTACATTGGATCTAATTGTAAACACTACCAATAACGAATACAAGTACTACTAAATACAATAACCATGATTTTTTAAAATAATCCCTTTTTAAAAAAAAACGTTTTGTTATAACAATGAGAAAACAGACTTAATACTTGAACAAGTACATCTATGACAAAATTATTCGAAATGTACAGTGTAAATACATCACTTTGTCTTCTCATTGTGTTTGATTAAGATCATGATTTTGATAACTTTATTCATTTGATATTATCTTTAATCTATTGATAAATATATACCATTTACTATTGAAGTAGAATATGTCTTATTGATAAGGTTCAAGAAGTTAATTAAGTTATGTAAATACCTTATATCTTATTAATTGGATGAAAAGAATACATTTAAACTAATCAGTAAAATAGTTGATAAAAGAACCAATGCATTATAATTCGTATATTTTGACTGGCAACTAATTATATTGGCTAAAGTCGTGATTTAAAATTATTTATTTATCATTATCATTATTATTTAAGTGTTTCATTATGTTTTAATCAAAGTAATAAAAAACAAAAAAAAAACAACTTACGAACTTCCAAATAAAGACGATGTTGATCAACCCATTGTTCACCACCAAATCCAACATAAGCTGAACTATGGCATGTATAAACACCAGCATCATTCATTGTTACATTAGGTATAACATACAGTTTACTGTATCCTAATATATTACCTTCAGGATGTTCCCATCTATATTGTACTTGTCTTGGATTTACCTCTGGTGGTAAATTCACTGAACAATTTAATACTACTTTACGTCCAAGTAGAACAATCCATCGACGTACATGACTTGGTTGAGTTGGTTGAATTATCCCATGATAACGTAAATAATTATTACCATGATACATTTGACGGCCATTTTGACAAGAAACAATAATTAATAGAATTGTTTGTAGAATTAATAATTTGATAAAAGATGTCATAGTTACAAATATAGCTACTATGAATTATATATTTTTAATCTTTGTTTATGACAAGTAATCGTCCTTATTAGTTTTACTGACTGTAAACTTTAGTGTACGATTTTTTTTTCGGAAGGCAAATAAATAGTTAGAAAACACTTTATAATAGACAGAAACCGGCCGGTATTCTGATACCGTACAATTATTTACTTAAATTAGATGGACGTATAAACACACGAATTTGAGGTTTTTTTCATAAAATGATTGTGCATAGAAACACATATTCCGCACAGGCACACAATTACATATACTAACAAAGAAATAAACAAGAGGATATGTATATTTAGCACATAATTCACTACTTATTCGAATAACCTACGCATTTTTCTTGCCCAATAAAGAAAATAATGTACACTACAAAAAGTACAGTTTATCATGTGAGTATGATGTTTTGTAATAAAATAAAGTTATAAGATGAATATAATTACAAATACGGAAACTCTAATAAGTGGACAAATGAAATAGTGTAAATGTGAAAATTTGATGGTAGATAAAGCAGAAATGAGAATAATCATAATGTGTATTTTCAAATATGAGTATATCTGAACAGTTATTATAATTTAGCTTTGATGATGATATACAGGAATATTTGAAACTAGATCTGGTCTTAAACTAATATCGGTTGATGAAACTAAAACTTCCCACTAAATCCTAGATTTCAATGTATTTTCAACTAATGTTCATTCATAAAAATACTTGCACTCACGTTGAATTGAAATCTAATTGTAATGTCGGTTACTATGTTAAGGCCACATATCGTATTCTAGCTTTCGGACAGACCCGTTTATTGATACTTCTTGAATCACGTTTTGACCTTCTTAATTATTCACTTATCAAACCTGCAAGTTTTTATATGAGCGTATTTGTGTGTATATCTTGTCCTACTCATCACATTCCTGTAGCTTAATTTTAGCTGACTATACATATTGAGCTACTCTTAGTTAAAGGGAGTTGGTTCACACAACTTCTCCACGGTGGATTGTTTCATTTCGCTTCATTCCTTTGATCCTCCGGCTGGATCAATGTTTGTACAAAATATACATATTCGAAATCCTTTCTCGTACTTGGCTTATTTTAATTCCGTTATTCACTAACACCAGTTAGGTCGATAATCATATACGAGGACAATCAGGATGTATATTCTGACAACAGTCATTCATACAAACTGATTGAAGTCAGATATAGGGCCACTAAATATTAAACCGTTATAGTTATGAATAAATTTAAGATAAATAAATTATTATACATTACGTAACTTCAGTTGTTTTGTAGTTAGAATACGATAATTGAAATGAAAATGTGGTATGTGCTACTTATATTGACATAAGTAGTATATGATTTTAGTCGTAAACAGAAGGTCTGGCAGCAGAGAGACAAGAGGATCGAACAGTAAAGAATGAAAACAGGATGCGATTTGTATGAAAATCCAAGAACAATGAAGTCTGAGCCATTTTGAGACAATCAATGAACATTTTGCAAATTAAGCATTTACTTTATGATTGTTAGATTTTATTAACAAGTCATGTAATTTTGTGTTTAATATGGCCGATTGTTCCCCATCCGTGTTCTGTCCTCTAGAAATGAGTTAAAGAATTGGGTTAGTGAATCCATCATGTATAAGTACACAAACTGGTTTTCATTCAGTCATTGAAATCTCTTTTTATTATGTATTTCAATTAACATGCATAAAAGATGGATTTTAAAAAACCCAGTTAAGTATATTCTAAAAATTTATTCGTCAACTACTGGTGTATACTAGAGTAGATTATGATAAATCATATCTAAATATGATCTATAAAGACCTGCAGATCACCAACGTAGACGACCCCTGTTGAATGATTAGAGGCCTGCCCGAATCAGACGGGAATGGTGTGACCAACAGCTAACGTCGAAGTCACACTTTGAGGTCAGCACACAACGTGGATTACACCTTGGTCGTATATCAAGGTACCGTGGATACTTTGAAGACCGTACAACATAAAGGAAGTTCTTACAGAAATGTAGTATTTAAAGTGTGACCACCACTGCATGGTTCAGTCCACGGCGTATAATCAACTGCTGCGCGTAAGTTGTCCTTGACGTAAACGGAGATTGATGAACTGTTCGATATTCAGTGACCTAACTGCCAGATGATTTGGCTAGGGCTCAATGACATTTCACTGGCCCTATAGACCTACATTTTGGTCGCTTAGTTAATCGGATTCAACTGTAAGCTAAATATGAATAACATATAAATAAATGTAATGACATGTTAGGTTGTTAACAATTAACGAGATGAAGTTCTATTATTTTAAGTAACTATCAGTTAGTATTTATTAACTAATCAGTGATTACTGAAGAAAAAAAACTTTTTAGCTTCTTACATAATTCCATTAATGTCAATATTTTTTAGCTTTCAAAAAGAAATGAATAATGGCAATTAATCGTTGCTTTTTTTAAAGTTACTTGACTATTCAATTATGTAAGTTTCATCTTCATCCATGATCGATATTTTCACAGTCACTAATTAGCGTTCATTTAACTAAAGAAAAATAGATTCATATTTCTGTAATGATAATAATATAAATGTCAATAGTTTAGATGAGAATGTAAAGTGTACATTTCCAATCAGACAGTTAGAACTTAATCAATTATCACAGATTGAAATCATGAGTCAATTGAAGCTAGACCACCATGGAAAACCTGGAAGCACTGGACGGCTTTTCGTCCAAGTATGGGACTCCTCAGCAGTGCGCGCCCACGATCTAGTGAGAAGTCGTTACCAGTGGAGTTCAGCCGGGTCTGTTGTGAGACAGTAACTCACTGAAGACAATGGTATATGGTGGCACAACTTCGTGGATAGGTTGAAGTTAGACATTAACACCGTTGAATGCCGGCTCAGTGGTCCAATGATTAAGTGCTCGCGCGCGGAGCCAGTAGGTCCTGGGTTCGAGCCCCGCGTTGTGCGGGATCGTGGGCGCGCACTGCTGAGGAGTCCCATACTTGGACGAAAAGCCGTCCAGTGCTTCCAGGTTTTCCATGGTGGTCTAGCTTCAACTGACTCCTGATTTAAATCTGTGAAAATTTCTAAAATCTCCACAAACCCCTTCTGATATTAATCAATTATGTTTTTATTTTTTATTCAAACACATAAACATTCGTACAACGAGATACCAAATAGAAATGCGCTACATAAATCATTCGATTTGTGTGAGGGTTGGGATACTGGCCAGGTACTCAAAACGAACCAGGTGGTTTTCTTAGGGGACCACACACGGAGCCCTCAACCTAAAAATATGATCCACAAGCCAGTGCAGCAATGTCATGAGATGCAGTCCCATGGTAATCAGTGACCAACCATTGGTTCATACGCCATTTGTTTCTTCAGGATACTGGAGCCTATGTGCACTATTGGTTTAAAATCAGGGTTTTCCAACTTCCCTAGGTGGACTTTTAGTTTCCATTAACTCGGTTAAAACACCGGACATTCGCTTTCAATCCTCTCATTTCGCAAACTACAGTTATGCCGCTAGAGGGCAGTGAGTAGGAATTCTCTGGCAGTGGTCTTTTGCACTTGGCCATGTGTGAGCATTTTTAGAGGGACAGCTGTCTCTCTTCATTCTCGGTCGTACCAGGGCATTTGGGGGCAATGAAATATATAGTACATAGGCTCTAATTATATGAAACACTATTATGTTTAGTATATTGAGGCTTATTTTTACGGTTAAATACTATTTATTTATATTGTAATGGTAAATAAATTCCCAAAATAAATAGCTCTATAAGTTTTCGACATTGGATGCTGACCACATTAGCTGAAGGCTCTCGGTCATGCATCCACGCCGTGCTCAACAACCCCTGCAATCGCTAGCCAGCTTAGATCAGACGATTCTCGATAAATTGATAGTCTATCAAATATATACTCGAACCTTCTTGCTTCTGTCTTTTGATTTCACTTGGTGGGTACGATTCATATTAGAAGGTGTTACTGGTTAAAACGTTTTCAAACTCCGAATACCTTTGACATCTTCAATATCTAGTTTTTTATCACTACATATAACAAATGAATCAATGTGTAAGTACAAATGGATGTGTAAACGTTATTGATTATATTACAGTAAAATCGAACAAAATGTTAATGATCATACACAAGATGATCTGTTACAATGTGTAAATCACCAATAATATCAATATAACTATCATATAGTTACACATTATCTATCATAATGTTCTTTTATTTAAAAACAAACAAACAATAACTTGCGAAAAAAGAATGACTTTAACCATATTTTGTTTTTCTTTTAGTGAATTTATGGTAAGAAACAAGGGTAATAAGAAGAACAAACAAAAATTCCTCAAACAAAAATACTATTATCAATTGTTACAAATTGTTAGAATTCCAAGTTACTTTTACATACTACTGATTGTAACCAATTTTAGAATAAATAGATAATGTTGTATTTTGGGAAACAAACAAAAGTGTAAATCCAATAATCGCTTTTAAATGTAAGGTATAAAATAATAATAATAATAATAATAATAATAATAATAATAGTAATAATAATAATAATAATAATAATAATAATAATAATAATAATAATGGTTACCACCACCATCGTTATTATTATTATTACTATTGCTATTATTGGTATTATTATTATTACTGTCATTACCATTGTTTATTATCAAATAAAATAGTTTGACTCCATTCTAAAAACGTAATTCATCTTTATGTTACAAATTTTTTTTACTTTTCACCTCATAGTGATTATAATTGATACATGATCATCTGATAGTACACACTAAAAAAAGGAAAAGAAAAGAAATAACATTCATATGTTACATAATATTGTATGAATAGAATATAAATAAAATTACTTAACTCATTAAGTAATTAAAGGAATGTTTATCAATTTAATTGAACAATTATTTTGTTTGTATGAATTCATGTGCTTTAGTTGTTTGTTTTTTTAAGTTAAATGTATAACTGTTGAATGTTTTACTGTTTCTTTTGAATATTTTAATTTTAAAGAGAACAAGAACAAAGATTGGTTCAGATTAATATGAATTCATCTTATTTCGTTAGGTTCTCATCAGTTGCTTACAATCTAAAATACTTAAAATGCAATATTATTACAGATATTGACATTTTTATATATAAGAGGGTGATGAAAGATGAATAAATGTATCATGATGTAGCGAAGATTCCGAGTTTGAGAGGGAAAGTTCCAAAACATTGAAATAGTGATTAGAACTTATAAAAATAGATTAATGGAAATAAAGAAAGTCAGTTATGCATGATGTAATTTAAAAGAGTTGGATTGATGACCCAATAAATAAATAGAGAAATAAATTAATAAAATGGAGGAGGTATTGTTACCAGGGTAAAGAAAGATTTATTACTGTCGCTTTTTATATGCATAGATCTGGCTTTAGACGTTTGATTGCTATTGCTTCGGCAAATTTCAAAAGGTTGGAGTTTGATTGTTTATTAATCACCTTGAAGGACTTCAGTATATCAACTTCATGTCTTGTGTCAATATGAAGTATTTTAATTGTTGTCTTATGTTTACAAAAAAATGTATAGCAACTAATGTTTTTTTGTGTAAGTATAAAGGTATAATAAAGAGATATTAGAATTATTATTGATCTATTGATTTTATTTGTTTTAATCATAGACATTAGTAACAATATTGGCCTATGAAATCAGTGTTTGTTTTTTGATACTAGAAAAGCTTAATAAACTTTAGATTATTTGAATCAGGTTATCTTTATTCAGAAGGAGGTTATCTACTTTAATGAACTTATCAATATATATCATTATTCTATTTAGTTATATATCTGTTTGTTATTCATATTTGAACAATGAAAGCTAATACTTTTGAAACATAAATATGTTAAATTATTTTTATGAGTCTCCATGAGGACACTTACTTACATATTTCGTTGCTAGGCACCAATTTGTTTTCAAAAACTGAAAATAGTACTTAGCGAAAACTTGGGTTTATTTTGGTTTTTAAACTCATTATATGGTTTAAAGTGATACCGATTAAACTTAATACGATATCACTTTGCTCAAGAAACCATTCATTAGTAAACGTTTTCCTCATTAATTTAATTATCATTATTTATTAGATAGTTAAAGTAATTTATATCACAATTATTAAGTCATTAAATGTTTAAACTAGACCAAAAGGTATGCAATCATAAAAAGCATTTGTGATTCCTTCCATTACTAGGCCCATAGCAGATTTCCAAGAGATGACTGGCAATAAGAAATCTTATGATCAATAAAACTGACAACAATATGCTGTTATAGGTTAGTTAGAATAATGAATAAGGTTAATTTACAATGAAGCAGTCAACTCATGATCAAAGCTACTTTGATAAAGAATAAAGATGGTTTAGTCAGGAAAATTTTCCTTTAGACAATTTCGTTCTCTTAAGCTGAACAATCGTATTTATAGTTATTTTAATTGCTATAAGTGGTAGTGGTATTGAGTGCTTTAAAAAATCTGATTTGGTATCTTATCACGAATCGTTTACGGAGGTCAGATGAAATCAGGTGACACTTGATCGATATGCTCATGTGGCGCATGTTATAGTGACCACACAAACCGAGCTCCTCCGGAAAGCATCTACGAACAAGACTATAGAAGCCAGTAAAACGTTCAACCTTGAAGTATCTAGTTAATTTTAGTCGTTCTGCTTCATCAGAAGCTTCCATCAAAAACATACAAACAGTTATAAAAGTTGGCTCAAGAGGAAAACATATGAAAAATCTGTGAACAACAGAGGCTATTGCTATCCACCAGTTTAAGCCCAACCTTAAGGTACAAAAACAGTATGTTTTAATCCTTCATTCTTCCACGGTCTATCTATCCCTTCTTATTTTTACTTCTTTTCAATTGTGTTCAATGGTATTAATAAACCATTGTTACAAATTTTAAATGTTCTATTCCCTATAGTGGACAATTATCTTCCCCTCAACAATTTTTCACTAGGCGATTATTCCAAACATCCTTTCTTAAATAAGTTCTTTTTCAGTATTCAACATTACTACCATCTTAAGCAAATAAAATCAACCATGAATACGCTTATGTAAGCAAAACTGTCACAATAGGTCTCTTTCGTTATTTGAAAGCATCGCTATTTTTATCGAGTATACAACAAATTCCACAGGAGTCTTAAATATAAATTCATAAAATGAGTTTACTTGTTTATTCTTTGATTAAATGAATGTTTCTAGTCTAGTCTAAACACAAGATGTACTTTGAGAAGTGAAGAAAACACTTGATTCACTAGGTTAATTTATTCCTATTTGGCAAGTTAAACGATAAGTTAAACGATAAACGAATAATAATAAATATTACTACAATCTGAATGAAACTATTTGAACTGAAAATGGATAAGTAGGATGAATATTCCTTTAAAATGTTTTATGTACATATCGATTAAAATAATTATTTTCACTGTTAACTGGGATTAATCAAATTTTATGTTTTTATTAAGTATAAACCATTAAGGTTCATCAATTAATTTGTCACTATAGCAATTGGAAAAGAATGTGACTTTTAACAATGACTTGTAGAGCAAGCAGATTATATCACCATGGAATCATTATCCACTGAGTCATACAACTCCACTGATCTTAGCAACCTATGTGCTAATTTGTAAATTTTCTTCAATAATTTGATGCGATTGAAGAATAATAAATAAGAAATTTCGTCTAAATTTGACCGAATAATTTCACAGTATTTGAGCGCCGAGTTAATGTGAAATATTAAAGAGAAAGAATGTCTTTGTAAAATCTCAGTAAACGAATTCGAAGTAAATACAACGTTCCGCCTGGCAATCTGATCCAAGCATTTCAAGGAAATATTTCCTCCTCTTTAATGTCTATATTACTTAATATTCTTATAAATGTGTCAAATTGTAGAATAAAAATTCATTTACAAACTCCGCCTGGAGCCCCTCTGAGGCTACTGCCGGTCCCGGAGGAGGGTTGGGCATGGGATTAGCAACCAAATCCCGCAGAAAACTAATACGCTAAAAAACGCTAACCACAAAAGTTTATTCAAACAATTTAAACTCTACCCTAGGAGTTAGAAGGTCTTCAATTAGAAGTTTTGACGTCTCATGATGAAAGCCGAGTTCCTTCAGAATTCACGAGGCTGATGCCCCTACTGACAACCAGATCAACCATTTATTTAAGTACATGGAATGCTCGTACAATGTGGGAGACCAAGAGTCTTCTAAATCGCTGCAGAAATGAGGAAATTCCTTTACAAAAAAAAGAAGACTTGCTCATAATTCTAGTATAATCCCAAGTCTATTTTCACATTTTATTCATTTATTTATTATTTACTAAATTGTTCTGATCTATATTATAGTGTAAAACTTGAAGAAATTTAACAAGATGATTTGACATTGTTACAATTTAGATAAAAAAAATTATTCAAATTACATCTTGATTATCCATTTTGACGTATATCTAATATAGAAACAACAAATTCAAATGACATATTATTTGTCTAAATGAAAACTTATTTCATATATTTTAATATATATACTATGATATTTTAAAAGTTAACAAATTAAGATTAGAACTAGATTAGATTAGGACTAGAAGAATAGATTAATAAAAATGTCAAAGTATTCAATGAAATGTAATAAACAATAAACAATTATATGTAATAGAATAATTAATCTAAAGGCTTTTTTCTAGTTAGCGTTAGTTTTTCTACGGGATGGGGTCGCTAATACCATGCCCAACCCTACTCCTTTATCCGGGCTTGAGACCGGCAGTAGCCCCCGGAGAGGCTCCAGGCGGAGTTAATCCATAAGTAGTTAGTGAATAATGTATGCAAAATAAAAATTTAGACGTAAAACGAAAGGTTTTTATTTTTGTTTTTCAAATCCGATCATAATAACTTAAACGGAATACAATACCATCCATCTACTAATTTTACACAATATTTAATATGATGTTATATAACATTTAGTTGAAACTGATCACTAAACAAGTATTTACCATTTTAATTTTGACTGTTAACTTTACTAAATTTAAATTAATATGTAGATATGTAAGTGGAACTGGGGAATAAAATGATCAATGGAATGATTTAAGTAAACAATATCAAGTAAATTTAAACTTTACTTCATTGTACAATTAAATGTCTATCAGAACTCAGTAGATAAATGGATAACGTGGTGGGATTTGAAGCGAAAAATACTGGGTTCAAGTCCCAAAGTGAACATCAACTCTGAAATGTAGGTACATTCAGTTGATAAGTCTCAAATAGGAAGAAACGCACATCCTGGATTCTATTTTTAGTCATTATTCATCTCTCCTTTTAATAAATTGACTATTTATAAAGGTAATCAATTTGGTAAAAATTGGTGTATATATATATATATATATATATATATATATATATATATATACTAGGACGAAACGGCTGTCCAGTGCTTACAGGTTTTTCATGGTGGTCTAGCTTCAATTGGCTCATGATTTCAACCAGTGAAATTTCTAAAATCTCCACAAAACCCCTTCTGATAATAATCATCTGCTCACTAGTGACTGGATTCAAGAGATACTCCTAGGGTTCTAGTGAGAAGTAGTGCCTGGTGGAGTTCAACCAGGTCTGTTGTGAGATATCAACTCACTGAGGATAATGGTGTACTGTGACGCAACTTCGTGAATCGGTTGAAGTTAAACATTAACACCGTTGGATACCGGCTCAGTGGCCTAGTTGGTTAAGCGCCAGGCGTGAGACTGATAGACCCTGGGTTGGAATCTCGCAGGGGGAGGGCCAGATCGTGGATGCACACTGCTGAGGAGTCCGATACTAGGACGAAACGGCCGTCCAGTGCTTCCAGTTTTTCTATGTTGGTCTAGCTTCAATTGACTCATGATTTCAATCTGTGAAGCAACCCTATTTATACTTTTATTCAATTTCATCAATATTTTGGTAAATCAACAATAACAAATAGTGTTATGACGTCATTTTATTCTATATCATTCCATATATTCTGAATGTTATTTACACTCATTGATTTACGTAAATGAACAAAATGTTCTAAAAATATAATTTTCTGTGTAACACTTATTGATTCCCAATTATTTTGATCATGCAAATAAATAGGTGTCGACATGCCCTTTACATTTATTGTTATCGTTACAATGATTAAATTACTAATATTTTTTCTTTTCATAACTACTATCAGTTTTAGCTGTAATCCATTTTAATCATAAGATTTTATATATTTTTCTTGTACTCGTTTCTGTCTTAGTTTTTCTCTTGTTTATTTTATTCATGTACACTGCTAAGGAGTCCCATATTAAGAAGAAACAGCCGTCTAATGGTTCCAGGTTTTCCATAGTGATTTAGCTTTAATTGACTCATGAATCCTGCGAGCAGGATTCGAGCCCGGGACCTTCAGTTTTGCGCGCGAACACTTAACTTATTGGACGACTGCACCGACATCCATTGTTGTTAATGTCTAACCTCGACTAATCCACGAAATCGCACAGTCATCTCCCATTGTATTGAGGTAGATACCTGTCTCTACCAGACATGGATTAGCTCCATTGGTCACGGCTTCTCACTAGAACTCCGAGAATTAACCCACGAAGCTAGTCACTAGTGAGCACACAGCAATTAACATGGACGGATGAGCACTGCTGAGGAGTCACACAATAGGGCGAAACAACCTTCCAGTGCTTCCATGTTTTCAATGATGGACTAACATCAATCGGTTCATGATCTCAATTAAAAACTTAAGTAATCGTGTCGATCTTAATAACTTGCTAGTCAATGATAAGTAAGTAAAATGGAAGCGTAGTTTAACAACTTGCTTTAATGTGTAGGAGTAATAGCTGTTATTTTTATAGTAGGCTGAAACGGAAAACAAAAATACTGAATTAGTTACGTAATGATAAAAGAGGGAGTGTGTGAATAGGCAAGTTTTAAATATGCACAAACTAAAGAAACCATATAATACAAAAATTCATCCAATTAATTTACTTATTAGTCTTTTACAAGTCAATTGTAACAAATATGATAGAATGAATTGAATTCATTCCATATTGTATCCTTAAAATCTTTCACAATAGTATTGATTTTTGTAAATAAATAAAATATTTTCTAAATGTAAAGTTATGTGTACTACGTATAAATCGACAAACAATTATAATTACTAATTTAATAATTGAATTCATGAGTCAATTAAAGCTAGATCACCATGATGAACCTGGAAACATTAGACGGTTTATAGCAACTTACATGCAATCGAGTTTGTTCACAATTAATTCAATTAATTAATTTTGTTAACTTATTAACAAACTGATTCAACCGTACAACAGCAACTTATCTATATCATTGTATCTTTATTATTGTTGCGAAGGTATGAACACGTATTCTTGAGCATTGCTTACTGCCTACGTATTTATTCACGATGCTAGCCGTACTACTAACCGTAAGAAAGAGATTATAACAGAAGGATATATCGATACCTTTTTATTTGCAAGGTCAATATAATTGGAAATCAATAAGTGTTACACAGAAAATTATATTTTTAGAACATTTTGTTCATTTACGTAAATCAATGAGTGTAAATAACATTCAGAATATATGAAATGATATAGAATGAAATGATGTCATACCAAAATTTTTGTTATTCTTGATTTTTATTATCAGAATGTGTTTTGTGGAGATTTTTAGAAATTTTCACAGGTTTAAGTTAGACATTAACACCGTTAGATGCCGGCTCAGTGATCTAATGGTTAAGTGCTTGCGCGCGAAGCCAGTAGGTCCTGGGTTCGAGCCCTGCGTGTTGCGGGATCGTGGGTGAGCACTGCTGAGGAGTCACATACTAGGACGAAACGGCCGTCCAGTGCTTCCAGGTTTTCAATGGTGGTCTAGCTTCAACTGACTCATGATTTCAATCTGTGAAAATATTCTTGATTTACCAAAATATTGATGAAATTGTATAAAAGTATAAATAGGTTTGAAAATTATTAAAATTGTTTACATATTCTTTTAAAACTATACTGTTTACCAATGAGTTACATTCATGTCAAAGTCTTAGTGTTGTAAGCCGGAATCTGTAATACATGTGTTATATACAGAAGAAAACGAGTTCGAAAGATTCTAGAGAATACAATGAATAAACTTGAATGTCTTAGTTCAACGAAATCTCACTAAATAAAATTCATTTGGTATTGTTTTACTTGAATCTTCCCATCGATGTTTTAGGACTGAAATTGATCAGTCTCAAATAGGACGAAACGCGCGTCTTGAATTCCACTACTAGTCACTATCCATTTTTGCTCATTAAATAGAGCTGAAAAATAACTTTATATAGTCTTTTTTAAATCGTAAGGGAAAATATTTACCAACTTATTTTTATGTTATCTGGTAGTACAATTGATATAAGTATATTACAAAAGGAAATGAAGAGGTAAATATGTATAAATGTAGCAAAATTATGTGCCTTCATTTAATAAAACGCAAATAAATCAACTAAAGATGATATAAAAATCATTGTCACGCTGTTATGTAACATTTTACTGGATAAATGTCCGCTGAATAAGTGTCTTAGTAAAAGGCATTTTCTTTGAACATTCAAAGCACATAGCATTTTGTTCCCTGCATTCAATTACTTATTTACATGACTGTCAAGATGACCAGATCCAGCCAGCAATATTTTGAGAGAAATTTAGTTTTAACTGAAGTTTATGCTGATGATGTTATTAAAGATAACGATGGAAGCTCTACGACCATATCATCTAGCTTGTAGAACAAGACTCTATCGAAATTTGGTTTGTTTGCTGTATTGGTAATTGATTTAAAGATTTTTTGCTTCCGGGTGTCATTCAAAAAGTTAATTTATTTGATTCAACTTAAATGAAGAATATTTAGTCACATAAAAGGCATTAGTTTACTATCAATCAAGACGAGCTTAAATTCTTAAGATTATTCAAAAAAATCCTGTATAAATTGCTTATGTGTACTCACTGTTTGTTTCAATCATCATAAAGGTATACTGGATACGTTATATTCTGGATGCTGTAAGTAAGAAAATCTATTTCATCATTCACAAGCAGCATTATCATCGAAAAAACACATTTTTAGTGATATAGCAATAATGGATGATTTTTTTAGAAGTTTTTTATGAGTCGTCTAACACTGAGCATTGAAGTGGGTCTTACTATTAAGTATATTTGGATACACACTATAATTGTCACTACTCTTGTAATCATATAGTTCTTTTTAGTAATTTCAAGAGGCAAATAAGTAAGGTTAGAAAATGGAAGAAGTAAAATTTCAAGAAAGGCTTGGAATGATAAATGTTGTATAGTACATAACGTTTAAAAAACAGCATTTTCTTAGTTGAATAACCGACATGTTATGTTTTATTTTAAGAGATTAAATAAATAGTATAGCGGAAAATAATTTTGATTCAATTATCAAATACATAGAATTATTTACGATAAATAGAAGAAAATGAAAACAGAGAGAATGGGACATTATGAAAATTAAGCCAGCAGACCTGTTTATTTAAACCAGCCAATATGTTTATAATAACGAAGTGAATGAAGATAGAGTAAGATATGAGATTAATCAGGTATAACAAATGAGATATGATGTTCGGAAGTATTTGAATTATAGTATGAACTAGAAATCCCAGAAATAACGTAATCGGATCAAGAAGTACTAGATAAGCACGAACGAATGTACTGTATTTAGAATTCGAAATCAAGCATTCAACAAGTACAAAGAAATCATCAGTTCATTCAAACACTACATGAGATCAATAATATCAGCTTATAGTAAAGTTAATCTATAAAATATCTGTGTTTTTTTTACGGTTTTTAAGAGATTATCAAAAGAATGGACATTACAATAGTGTTATATAAACGATAGTAGTTACACGAATGGTTTGTCACATTATCATAAGATACAAGTGACTGATAAAGAAAGTAATAGAAAATGGATAATTCTTAGTTATTCTTCTCAAACTTGTTTTCTTGTATATTTCACAATTATCTAAGTAGTTATGTAAAACGAAAAAAAAAGAAAATGTTTGTTTTAATCATATGATGTACTTTTGCTGGGAATAATTGTTTTACAGAAGAAAAAAAAATTTAGTTCATTATGTCAATTTTCATAAACAGTAAAATTATCCTTTTTAAAGATGCTCTAAAATCAAGGTGAAAGAATATGATTTCACTAAAACAAAAACTTAAATTCACTTAAATATTTAACAAAATGACCTTTATTTGTTTTTGTGAAATACATTATAACTATATTATATCTGTCTATATTCATTTACTAACTATGTTTATATGTTACATATTCATTTGTTGAAACAATTAAGTTTTATAGATGATTATTTTTTAGAATATTTATCTAGTTGAACTCTATCATTTATGTTTCTTGATGTCAATTTTAGTTACTGATGGTATAACTTTCTTACTGTCCAATATGATGGTTGCCAATCACATTTTGCATAATGTATGTTTGTATATAGTACTTCAAATCACAAAACAGAAGTAAATGATTTCCAAAGGTCATACATTATCAATTTGAAATTTAGTGTTATAAACATTTTATTTTTTGAAGGTATTGATGAAAGAAATCTATAGTATTACAATGAATATTCATCTTAAATCATACAATGAGATATTGGATTTTATCAATGATTCTTTAAAGAACATTAATTACTTCAAGGAAAAATTCAAAGAAAACTATCACATATCATTGAGGTAAATTCAATCTCATCTTTCAATGTGGTCCAGGAAATAGGTCATAGAACCCGATTGAAAAGAATACAATTGAATAATTCAATTTTTTGTAAGAAATAGGTTTACATTTTTACTTAGATTGAACAAAATGCATATCTTGTAAAATATTGATTTTTGAATTCATAACAATTTACAATAAAGTAACTGTTATTAGTTAAAAAGAAAACTGGGAAAAGTACTAACTGCAACATACAATATTAGGCATATGTATTGAAACAATGGTGATAAATTGTAGCTCAGTTCGTTTGCAAGTTGTTGAATTTATAAGACAAATCAGTTAGTTTCATTTAGGTACAAGGGGATCAATCAAATGAAACTATGTCTTTATCAAGTCTCTAATGAAATGTAGTTTGGATTCTAGAAACCCAAATGATATATGGCCAACTTCTCATAATCTGGTTATTTGTTACGAGACGAAAATGGGTGTCCAACTATAACATTCACAACAAAATGATTCGTTCATGAATATTTTGACTTTCATGTTGTATTTCCATTTTCCAGTGATAGATGTTTGGTGGTAACTCCATATTATTAGGTAAACTTGGTTAAAGTTTTTATAACTCAACGTGCACCGCCTGATTTATATCTTAATCAGTTGATTAGACCATTCTATTCAGAGAAGTTCAGATGAGTAATAGATAATTTTTAATTTATTGATTTGGTACGACTTTTGGTTTTTGTTCTTTGAAGCAACGTAGATCCTAGACATTAAAGGAAAACACGAGATGAAGATTTCTAAACTATTACAACATCATTTTCTGCAAACATCCAAAAAATTCCAACGTTTTCCTTTACAGTAAAAATACACATTTTAGGAGCTTATGAAGTTTCACGCTAATTATACGTAAGCATACAATTTACTTCAATACTTCCCAAACTCATTATTTATTTTTGATTGAAATAATGAACCGATTAATGTTAGACTATCATTGTCAACGTAGAAGCACTGGACGGCCGTTTCATTCTATTGTAGGACTCCTCAACAGTACGTATCCACGATCTTTCTCTCGGGAATCAAACCCACGACCTTTGGTTTCGTGTATGAACATTTAACCCCTTGACGACTGAGCTAAATGTGATGATTTTATTTACCATTTTATTCTAATTAAACTTAGCAAATATTACTTCATATGAAAAACGTATTTCTCTTAGCATATCAATCAAATACTTCATAATTATTTTATGATCTAAACTTTATTTTAAAATATAATTAACTGACTAAATAAAAATGTTATCAATAATGGGGATGATCCAAACTGAATACCATTGATTGAAATACTATTTTTATTTTAATGACATCAAGTTCAGTTTAAAATTAATCTTCTTGTGTTTAATATTCATTAGAGAAATGACGTTTTCACAAGTCATTACATATTACATTAAAATCAGAATGATTTTATTCAATATACCTTCGTAATAACACTAACTACGAAGTAACAGACTATAACTCATATATGAAGTACAGTCATATATCTGTATGAATTTAGAAAAATATATTAATATCAGATAGTTTTTGTGGATATTATAGTAATTTCAATGGTTAAGATCATGAGTCTCGAATCTCGCAGGGGGCGAGGTCGTCGATGCGCATTGCTGAGGAGTCCCACAATAGAACGAAACGGCCGTCCTGTGCTTCCAGGTTTTCCATGGTAGTCTAGCTTCAACTGACCCATGATCTTGACCATTGAAAAATATATTACTTAATTAAAATATGATCCCTTCGATTTTTGTAATTTACCATATCAACTTATAGCACACTTTAATAGTCTATTAGAATATTCAAAGCAAATGTGATCATGCATACGGAATAGTGATTAACTCATTATTACTTTTTTGAGCTCTAATAAAATGACTTGACCTAATTACAAGATATGGTTATTAAGAACAGTAAGTTGATTTATATCAGAATTTATATGAATGATGGTGATTAATAAATGTCCTAAGGAAAACTGAGAATATCGATCTCATGGCTACTGACTTTCATCAGTTTAATATATATATATATATATATATATATATATATATATATATATATATATATATATATAACGTCCTGACAACTAATGAATATATTTAAACCCAATAATTCATTATTCAGTTATTCAATCATAATTAATAAAAAGTAATGGTTGAAACTATAATTTTTGTATATGGCTGAATATTGGTGCAGAAACTTATTAAACAAACATGTATTAAAGTGGTATAGGTTAAATTGTGACGTTGAATACTGTCTTCACCTTAAAAGATTACACAGATATATTTGAAGTACTGAGTTCTTCCTTGTGTGTTTTTAATATGTTATATCAGGACAAAGAAACATTTATTTTCTCTCTCTATACATAAACTTGACTCGAAGGAGTAATTTCTATTCATATCATTTATCCGTTTAGCAAACTTTTGACATTTTTACATCGTTATACAACTGTATGTTCTCATGATTTTGATATATTTATCACATCCTAATATAAAATATATAAAAAATGTATAACTAGTTAAGGTCAATTTAGACAACTATTTTCACATTATAATTTATTACTGATGTTACAATTAGGTCAACTCATTCGGTACCCTGTCAATTCAAATAAAATTTACTTTGTTTCACGGTATTGGATGCTAATTTACTTCTCAAATAATCTATTAGGATATTTATATATATATATATATATATATATATATATATATATTAATTAAGATATTCATAAATATTTTGAAATATCTCATTGCATTAACCTTATTCTGTTCATATCAAATCGAAAACTAATTGAACCTGTAAATAATAAACATGACATAGAAAACTATTCCATTAAATGTAACCGATTTACATAATTTAACAAAGAATGTTGTTTTGAAATCATGTATTTGGATGCAATATGGTTAATTTATATATATATATATATATATATATATATATATATATATATATATATATATATATATATATATATATATATATATATATATATATATATATATATATATATAGTAACCAAAAGTAATTAATTTTTGAAGGTTACCAGTACTAGAAGGCACAGTGTGTAGAAGAATAGAGTAAGTTTATCATTACAACAGAAGATAAGAAGATAATGGGATAGTTTCTTTTTTATAAACCCAAATACTATTCGATTATATAGTCAAATAATTAGATGAATTCATAAATATTTTTACGAATAATGGTAATAATCTTGATAATAATAATAATAATTATATGTAACAAATACTTATTTACTTAAAGTACTTTAGATTATGGAATTTACTAAGGAATTCAAATTTGCTTATATTAAACTCAGCTGTTTATTGCATTCCTGATACGCTTTATTTATATTTCATATCAGTATACATGAATATAAATATATATATATGTATTTGTGAATATTAAGATGTTTGAATTTTCACTGTGTGTTAGGTTATCAATTTATTATTTAAGTAGAATCTTCTAGTAGTATCTGGAACAGTTTATTTAAGAGTCATACAGTTCATTAACGTTCATACATATATCACTTTGATTCGTTACAATTTCACCTGTTAGCGTTAATAACATGCTAATATTTAATTAGTTTGGAAACTTTATGACAGGACTTATCAAGCCATTATATCAATCTGTCTTTCTGAGTTAGGTCTACTTAATCTGACTATTTATTCGTTTGTAATTAGTTCAACAAATGTTAACTAAATGTTGAGATAGTGATCATATGAGTAAACAACCCCACTTAGATATTTAAGGCTTTGTATAACCACTCACGACAATTAGTAGTATAAATCGTGTAATACTAAAATCACTTTTATGTGTTAGATCATAGAATCATGGATTAAAACATACATTAACCAGGACGATTAAAAGAATATCATGAGTCATTATTGACTACAGTTTGTAAATATTTAATCAATTTATACCAAAAATCTCCTAACATTAGAATCATGTTCCGAAGTGATTACGGTCTTATGAGGTTACCACACATAATTCAGTCCTTCAACGTTGGATGCGACCCATACATACCAATCCATCATCATTGAAATTCAAAGTCAAAGGCATAGATTTTAAATAAGATGATTCACTTTTACGATTTGGAAATATTATTTGATGTGAAGGGAAATCGTTTAAAATGTCTATTGTTACGTCTGTAGAAAACTGATACATAAGACAGGGAAAGTTGAGATTTACTTGACTCAAGGAAGAAGGCGAGAAACTAATGGGAGATGAAGAATTTATTCACTTACTGCACACACGACAACCACTTTAAATAAAAATGCTCATTCATTCAGAGATTTTGCCGCGAGTCAATGGTTAGTCAACGCGAATTGTTACTTACTTACTTACTTACGCCTGTAACTCATCGTGAAGGAGCATAGGCCACGCACCAGCATTCCCCATTCAACCCTGTCCTGGGCAATCTTTCAAGCTCTTTCTAGTTGTTATTCATCCTTTCCATATCTGCTTTTATTTCCTGGCGTAATATGTACTTTGGCCTTCCTCTTTTCCGCCTTCTTTCAGGATTCCAAGTTAGGACTTGTCTCATGATGCAGTTTGACGATTTGCGTAGTGTATGTTCCATCCATTTCCATCATCTTTTCCTAATTTCCTCTTCAGCTGAAAGCTGGATTGTTCTCTCCCACAAAAAGATGTTGCTGATGGTATCCGGCTAATGGATGTTGAGTATCGTGCGTAGACAACTGTTTATAAATACTTGTACCTTCTTGATGATGGTTGTTGTATTTCTCCAAGTTTCAGTTCCGTGCAGTAGAACTGCCTTGACATTCATATTGAAGATTCTCACTTTGATATTGGTTGAAAGTTGTTTTGAGTTCTATATGTTCTTCAATTGTAGGAATGCTGTCCTTGCTTTGCCAATCGTCGCCTTCACGTCTGCATTTGAACCTCCTTGTTCATCGATTATGCTTTCCAGGTGCGTGAAGGATTCTACATCTTCCTGAGTTTCGCCATCAAAAGTCGTTGGATTGCTTTTTTTCGTGTTGTATTTGAGGACTTTGTTTTTCCCTTTGTGTATGCTGAGGCCTAGTGATGCAGAGACTGCTGCTACACTGACTGTCTTTATCTGCATTTGTTCATGTATATGCGATAGGAGGGCAAGGTCATCTGCGCAGTCCAAATCGTCTAATTGATTCTGAGCTGTCCATTGTATTCCGTGTTTTCCTTCAGATGTCAAGGTCTTCAAAATCCAGTCGACCACCAGAAGAAAATGGAAGGGAGAGAGTAAACAACCTTGTCTGACTCCGGAATGCATCTGTCAGCTGTCCTCCATGCACGACTTTGCACTGTAGTCCATCATATGAGTTCCAGATGATATTGACAATCTTTTCAGGAACTCCGTAGTGTCAAAGAAGTTTTTATAACGTCCTCCTGTCTAAACTGTCAAATGCCTTTTCATAATCAATGAAGTTGATGTACAGTGACGAGTTCCACTCAACTGATTGTTAACGCAAATTGTGAACGACTGGAAATAGTGGAAATACAAATAGATTTCACATTGCATTACTACAAACACACTGCGTATTAGTGTAAGGAAGTATCACTATAAGGAAGGCAAAAAACGTTGTACTAAAAAATACTACACTGAAATAAAACGAGTTTTATACTAAAATTAAATATTATAAGAGCACCACACTGAACTGAAAACATAACAAATAACATATTGAATAAAAGCTACACTAAAATAAATCATGATTTAGCATTTTATTTCATTTATGGACTTATCAGTATCTAATAGGTAACTACTTTCGATCAGAAATTTCTCTTCATGAACACCAACTCATTCGTGTATACAAAATCTTGTCTCGCGTAGTATCAATGTAGTAAACAAATGTGAAAAAACCGGGATGAGAAAATAGGAAAATACTATACTCAATGATAACATGGTAGCAAGTTTTGAAATGTCAGCAATCTAACTAAAAAGAAATTAATGAACTCATTTTTGAGAAAATAGCTGAGGATAATGATAATAAGAAGATAGTTACAAATTTGAGAACCAACTAGTTATAAGAAAAAGGTCAAAGAAAGGAGTTTGTGGCAATTTGAAATAGCTATATCTTCAAGTAATTATAAAATCATATTAGTTGTTTCTAGAAGTGTAATTTGAAGTTAGCACATGGAAGTAGGCAGTGGGTGAGATTAATAAATATGAATGGAAGTTCGTGGCTTCATCAGCCTGTTATCCATCTTTACTCACAACTCTAGTTTTAGTATTAGTATTACTTAATCGGGACTTCCATCCCTTTCGAGTAACTTTCCGAAAACATCTGCAATCGAATATCTGTAAACCCTGCATGTAACCAATTGTCAGAGTTTAAATTTCACAGCTCTTAATTAATATCATTGATGTGCATTATTCTCAGGAAATGGTCAACTAACGGATATTTCATCTATGTTACAAGTTTCACAAGTTCGCTAATCCAAGTGAATTGTGGTTATTCCGATATATAAAGTAATGGAAACGCAGCCTACACAATTTAAATTAACATCGAAAGCTTTGGGAAAGCCCTTTATTATACCAATCTTTACCAAACACGAATAGATCATTTATGTTTTCCAAATGATTTAGGTGCATTACAGTAATAGGGTGTATGATATTACCTCATGATCGATGTAGTCCAGTTGCGTCCTCACGATCAGGAAGACGACAAACACACCACAAGCCATTATCCTTATGTATGTTAACTTTCCAAATTAAATCAAAGATGGAGGTAATCACTATCTCTAATCCTATGTCTTTAACCCGATAATCTTTTTCCATTTTTCCATTTCTGATGGCTGATTCAGAATTATTTAATAGAATAAGTGACTATCTTAGAAGTCATTTTGCCAAAACCACATTGTAATATTAACATTTTATAATTCAGAAATAATATTGACGGTGCTTTTAATAAAGTCTCCACATCAGTCGATCAAACATTGCAGTGAAACGTATTAAATAGTTTCCGAGAACATAAAATATCTACCAATATTTATACCAACAAAGATGAGCTGTAGTGTTCACACGGTCACTTCTATTGTTTTGATTTACTCATAAAAAGCTTAATTGATCTTATTTCACGAGTAACTTGTAATTTGGATATTTGTAAACTATATTCCACTACATAAGCAGGAAGAATAAATTTAAAAACTTGAGGCCCAACCAAATGCGAAATTGGTGATAAAAAGAAGTTATAGTTATATTTAAACCATAATTATATTAGTAAATAATGATCCACTTGCATAAATATCTAAGATTTAAAAAAAGATTTGTACAGAGAACTAAATAATTTAAGGATCATGCAATATTGAGATGGTCAAGATTTCGAGCTCAGGTGAATGATTTAGGTGAAATTTTGTTCTCTGAGCTGGACGGTTTGGTTATGGAGCTTTCATTGTTCTTCTGAACAACATCGTCCTCACAAACTTCAGGTAGGGGTAAACTGTTCGAACCTCTCCACAGATGGCTCAACCTGTTCTGTCGACCTCGATCTTAATTGCTTATCGTTGACCATTAACCTGTCGCCGTATACTTCCTTGTTTTGATTGTATCCCTCATTGATTTGATTTTTGGTCCTATATTTGTCGATGGTTTTTCTAATTGTTTGATGGATTGGATCGATTTCAATGAAAGTAGCACGAGCAAACTATCCACCTTAGAGAAGAAAACTCCACATAAATCATAAAATATAGAATCGTGACGGAAATTTACATGAGCTGATAGCCTACGTCCTTCACTAGTGATAATAAGGGTTCCAAAATAAAAAAACAAATTTAGAAATTTATTTTAACATTTTTTTATATGACTACTATTGAATATGACAGTTTAGTAGCCTTCAAATTATCATACTAAGGTTGACTACTTACAAAATGTGTAAGTAGGTTATATTATCTATCAAATGTGTCAGTATATTTCAATATTTGATACCATGATTTTATTTTGTTTTGACGAGTATCAATTATACGACTCTAAATAACTTAACCCAGTTCTCTTTTCTTAGGCTATAGGGCATTTATTTACTTTATTTTGTTTATTGAAGAATTTAGTTAGCGTAGACAGTAGATTATTCCATTTCAAATATTAAAAAAAATCTAGACACTGGTATTGTAACTATGAACTTAACTCCTTGAACAAGTGGTTTAAAATACGGAACTGCATCACTAAGCGTCTGTTTGGTTATCCTGACTGTGCATAAATACTTTTATTTGCTAACTCGTTTGATGTAATAATAATACATTACTCTCTCATTTGTTGTGAGATTTTTCCTGTCACTGGTCAAGTTCAAGTGAACAAAATATATCATTCATGTAAACAATTATCCAGGAAATTTTACTCCTCAACTGCAACATTCGATCCTACATGCAAAGTTGTTGAGCAATCATTCACAGCTCCATATAATTATTTGAGTTTTTTTATATACATTTGTCTGGTTTCCTAGTAGGAACAGTCATGGCTGAATTTTGTTGTCTTGCTATTAAACTCGCTAGTGTGTATTCACAACTACCCAGTTTATACGATGTGTTAAACTTTAGTGTTTTGGTTCCCGTTTTTGCTTGAAGAAGCATCTTTTGAAAACATTAATGTTCTAAAATAATCCTCAAATCACCTTACTCGGATATAATTGACGCCAAAATGCTTATACTTGACAAAAGAATCATTTAAAAAAAACAGTATTTTTGGCGATGCCGTTCGCTTAGTTTGAAATCTGAAATATAATTGTTTACCTAAAGGGTATGAATAGAATGAGAAAGAAATACAAATGGCAGAGTATTAATATCAAGTAATAAATATGAAAAATTGGAATAAGATATTGATGACTAATTAGTGAGCATTTAGCAGTTTATAGACTTCTAATAAAGAATGGCAAAACTACTAACGGCTAATTACTATAACATTTTGTCGATTTCGGTAATAGTGCTACATCAGAAATATCTTATTAAATCGTATACTTGGTCAAACAATTAGTATTAAAGGTAAAATAAATCAATAAACTTGTGCACTACGGAAGATTGATCAATCAAACTATTCAAGCCTGAAACTCATGTACAACTTTAGAAATTGTGATCTCTTATTCTATCGTTGTTCCAAATTTTCCATACTTTATACTGAATAATTAGTTGTTTTAAATCTTTTAAAATTTATTGAATGATACTAAATATGTTGGAACCGACGTAATTTAGAAGAATTACTTTATATTTTATACTGTGTGCAAAGCATCATATATAAACAAAGTATAAATTATATTTGCTTTGAATACAAATTACTAATATAAATTTTCAAGGAAAGCGCCAAATATTTTTTTGAGAAGAAAGTGGAAAATAGAAGGATATATATATAATACGCATTTTCCTGGTTTTCGACTAAAAACACTTCATCACTAATATCATTTACAACTTCTGGTATAAAAGAAAGCATGAACTAAATCATAAGATGAATCTTGAAAGAAGTGACTTAACTATTTACGTATATATGACTAGATTATTTTAGATTTCAAATGAAATAACAAACTAAATTCTCTAATTGAATAAAACGGTAGTGTCAGTTATTATACCAAGCCCATATACCTTATTCTAGCTTTCAGACATCCAATTTTATTCATTCTACTTGAGCCATACTTTGACCTTGTTATTTATTCGCTTATCAGTCTTCACTGTTTTTTTATGAGCGTATATGTGTATGCCCTTCTTATCCCATTAGTCACATGTCTGTAGCTTTACTTTGTTTGACTATAAATATTGAGTAACGCTTGGCTAAAATGGAGTTGGCTTCCCAGCCATCTTCCCTGTGTGTCATTTTTACTTGGCTTCACCGTGTGTTTAGTTGCTGTACGCTTGCGGATTTTTATTAATCATTAACAATAAATTATCTCTACAACTGGTGTTTAGGCTTCTGAATAATCTCGAGTAGATCCGTAATTCTACTAGGAGATTAAGCCTACCTTAAATACTCAGTTTACGGGGATATTATTTATTGGAGTCAGATATTGAGGACATTAGCCTCAACATATTGGTTAGCCGCCGTTTCAAAACAGATTACATGTTTCATTTGCTTGTTTTATAACCCTACAACTTATATTCAATAACCATTTGAAGTTGGAATGATCTAAATTTTTGGAAAAAAATTGTCAGATAATGAACTTTTGTTTTGTTTAAAGCAATGAATATGAAGCATTTACATGAACTCTTCTGTAGTGCATCGCTCTTAACATCTTATTGATAATGAAATGAGGTTTTCCACTGTGGTTACTTTATTAACATGATCAAAAATCTGTTTACGTTTCTTTTACAAAATGTTAACTTAATGGATTACGAACACAAGTTTGTTTGGCAACAGATTGAAAGAAATTTTGTTAATAAGAAAATGAAAATAAATACACAAATGATGTTTTTTTAGGTAAAAGATCTAATTAAATAATTTAAGAGTTATGTACTTTTACAGAAATGTCGCCGGATAAATATACATCTGACTTTCAAGTTTACTTTGAATTTGTACCGAAATAGTTTATGGTAAGGCGCCTAGGCAACAATTTCATGATGTAGAGAACGTGACACTTCTAATTGTTCTAATAAAGTTATATATTATTTTGGAAGATTTTTTAAATATTGAATAAACTAGCGAATAATTCAAAACATTGGTTGAAAAGTCCAATTAGAAGAATGTTCTATTTTATGTTGTATCCATGAAACTATTGTTGGAATAATTTTTTCTTAACAAAATATTAGTGACCAGTGAAGTTCACTCGGGTCTATTGTGAGACAGTAACTTACTGAAGACAATGGTGAACAGAGACTCAATTTCGTGGATCGGTTGAAGTTAGACATTAACACCGGTTGATGCCGGCTCAGTGGTCTGGATGTTAAGCGTTCGCATGCGATGCCGATAGGCACTGGGTTCGAAACACACAGGCAAGATTGTGGATGCTCATTTCTGAGGAGTCCGATACTAGGACGACACGGCCATCGAGCGCTTCCAGGTTATCCATTGTGGTTTAGGTTCGATCGACTCATGAATTCAACTATTAAAAATACTAGTTCAGAAGAACGATACTGAATAAAAATCCGGTTTTATTTTCAAATTTTTCGAATATTGAATTACTAATACTGAGATCATTTTTATTATTGAAATTGGGTCATCAGAAAAAGTGCTGAATCAGGGTATAGTTCTATAAAGCTGATTGTAATGAACAATAAATACACGTCCAAATAATTTTATTGAGCGAGTAGTTTATTATTTAGAATTATTGATATAATGTTAGCAAGAACTCATGAATTTTTGTTTTATTAGTAATAAGCATGTAGTAGTAATAAAGCATTTTATTGAACAATTATTAACTATAATTAATACAATTGAAATGGTTCAACATGACATTATATGAAACAATGTTTCAAGTCTAAAATATATTCACATTTTACGACACTGATTTTCATTATCAAAGATTTAAATACGTATGACAGTAAGTTTACATATTACCATGGTTACTAAAAATGATTGTCAATCATCTCAATAATCCGTTCTAATTGCAGATGAATAAATTTCCTATTGATACTTATCAAAATTGTTAACTAATAGTAAAACTGTTTTCTCTAATTTCAGAGTTTTTCACCAGCATAACTTAATACTAAAGTAATAGATAACTTGATTATGACGAAAGATAATAATGTTTTATATCAAGTAACTCGATTTAAAAGTTTTTCTGTCTCTGGCACCTCTTAATAGATAATACTCTCTTATTAGTTTGTTTCCGGAATTTAATCTGATAAACTTGAATTTCAAATATTATTTAGTGATCCAGATACGTCATAGAAACTTGTTCTATGTTGATTACACTAAACTAACTAGAAATAAATCAGTGAATATAATTACAATGAATGAAAAAATGACAATGAAACAAGAATAGATGATTCAGGAATAATGTACGGTACACTTGTTATTTAGAGTAGTTTTTTGAAGATGACAAATTTATAAACACATAAAGTAAAATATAGCTTTCTTCACATACTGAAATTGATAGAGCACCTGATAAATAATTCTCCTAGTTTACAACTAATCGGTAGTAGGCAAGCAGCATCACACCTGTGATTAGACTCAAGAACTTCATACTTCACAGAGAGCCCGACGCATTTACATCACTGATTTGAATTATAACTACTTGAATTTCAAATTTATGTTACCGAGATCACCTAACATTATTGGTCATAAATGGTAAATTGATAGAAAAGTTAACTTAATCATATACAATAGCTGACAAGAACTTTGGGAAACTAAAATACTTTGGTTTTTTCCACCTGCTCAGTTTGTAGAGTATAATCCGATATCCGATATATCCGACGTATCATTCTCTTGCACCTTTTTCCGTTGTCGTTGTTAGGTCTTCCACGTTCTTCCACTTGTCGACCCCAGTACCTCTCTTTACTTGCTTGTTTGTTTCTATGTATTCACATCGTGCATTAACTTTTTTCTATTCTCGTTCAGCTGTTGTTAATTACTGTTTTCTTGTTCTTCTTTTCCCTGAATCATGTCCAGGATTTCGATAGATATCCATTCCTCATGAAGATGTTTGTTGCGACCCGACATCTCCTGACACGTTGAAATTAGTGCTCCTTTAATCCTTCTTCCGGTTGTCCTCCATGGTACTTTCATCTTCTTTCGGAAGATCTTGTGAAACTTGGATCCTGTTGATGAGTGGTATTTTGAATCCGTTGAGTTTGTCAATATCTTGAAAGAAGGCTGTTTTTAGCCTTTGTACTGCTGTTTTCTCACTTGTCCAGTGTCTTTTTGGCTTCAGTTTCATCTTTGCCACAATGAGGTAGTCATATGAAGCTATATCAGCTCCTTTCCTGGTTCTCACGCTTTCCATGACCTTCTGAAAATTTTACTTACAGATATATAATTAATCTAATTCTCAGTACTTTGATCCAATGAGGCTTATGTAGCTTTGTGTAGGCATTTGTCGGTTAATATTCTGTCACATTTTAACTGTTGAAGCATTTATTTAAACTATTACACAGTATTGTTATCATATTTTGATTCGTTTTAATGATTGATGGTTTCAACTAAAAGTTACTGAATTTTTCAATTCATTAATCATAATAATCATTATATAAGCCACTTATTGGTTAATAGATTAATCAAAATGAATTAATCCTTTAAAATTACTAACATAAACTAAATTCTTCACAAATCTGTATACACAAGAACTCAATGATATAAGTGCATAAAATAAAATCATTTCCGATTCTTATCATATGATATCAATGACTGATTACATGAGAAGTAAATACAAAAGGAAAGTAACCAAAATCCATCCCATATATAATATTGTTTCTAGAAAAAAGAAAAACCTAAAAAAAAAATCAAAATATAAATAAATGAACCGACAATAAATATCATTCATATCTTTTTATTACTAGTTTCATTGATAGTAATATAAATAGTTTTCATTTTATACAAAACAACATAATTCTGCAACAAGATAAGTAAGAAGCTTAGTATATATATACATATATATTCCACAATTGATCATCCCATAAATTTGAAATTCTCTTTCTTTTTGTTGTTGTTGTTGTTGTTTTCTTCATTTTGTTCTTCTATTTTTTTTACCTTTATTAAATAAACAGTTAGTTCATTTAATAGTTAATACATTGTATATATTATCAGTATTATATTTAATAACCAATCATATTTTACTGAAAGAAAAAAGAAAACTGAAAGAAAAAAAAGAAAATCAGTTTGATGCATAAAACGTTTATGAAGATTTTTTGGTTTCTTCTTAAAATTTAAATATAACCATTGAACAAAGAATTCCCTTCATAATGAATAATCCATCTCTAATTATTTACAGCATAGTAATTATTCTTCGTTATGTCATTAAACATTTTAAACAAACAAATTGTAATACATTGAATATTGAACAAAATAAAATTTATTTAAACATGAACTAAAACAAAACAAAGTTGTTGTTTTTTTTTCATTATTTTACGAATGATGTAATAATTTATTATCAATGATTTCATTACATAATAAAATACAAAATAATCATTCTAAACATATCAGATTTAATAATTATTTATCATTTTCACCAATGATTATCAAAAATCAATATCCATCAGATTTCAATGTGAATTGTTCATCAAATTTATACATTAATAATATTGTACATTTAGATACAATATTTCATTTATTACATAATTATAATAAATCATTATGGAATAAACAAATTTTCAATAAACGTTTTAAACAATATTCAATTAATTCTAAAATATTCAATTTAAATAATCCTCTTTATAAGAATTTATTGTAAGTAGTATTTTTAAAAATAAGAAAAAAAAATTAAATTTTTGTTTTAAATTCATTGATCATTTAAAAAAAAGAGAATAAAAAACAAACAAATACATGAAGATTATGTAATTTTTATTAAATATTGATTATAAATAAGGTATGTCATTTCAATAATTGAGATCATGAATTCATTGAAAGTAAACCACTATGGAAAACTTGGAAGTACTGGATGGATGTTTTGGTTTATTGGGCGCAGAGCTTATTCATGAACTTGACTCATCAGATTCAAAACCAGTACTTTCAGGTTTCAAATGACTCACGATCTCAACTATTAAAATTACTATAATGTCCATAGAAAACCCCTTCTGTTACTAATCACTATATGCTCACTAGTAACTGGCTTCAAGAGTTCTAATGAGAAGCAGTGACCAGTGAAGTTCAACCAGGTCTGTTGTGAGATAGTAACTCACTGAAGGCAATGGTGGATGTATCGCTCAATTTTGTGGATTAGTTGAACTTAGACATTAAAACCGTTGGATGCCAGCCGACTCAGTGGTCTGGATGTTAACCGTTCGCGTGCGAGATCAATAGGTCGAGGGTTCAAATCCTGCGAGATGGGATCGTGGATGCTTACTGATGAGGAGTCTCAAAATAGGGCGAAATGGCCATCTAATGCTTTCAGGTTTTCGATAGAGGTCAAGTTTTAGTCGACTCATGAATTCAACCATTAAATTGCTATTCATTTTAGACTAACTTATTATTGTATGCTTTATTATTTACATGACCGTGAAACATTGAGTGAAGCCAAAATAAACATTGTTCATATATTGTATTGAGTGCTAACGTTAAATTGTTTGTTAGAGTGAATCTTGTTGAGTTATACTGTAAAATTAGCTGTGTTAGATTGAAATTTAATTTCATCCAAACTATAAATATTTTGTTGAATATTTCACTAAAATAGATCATCAACTAATATTTATTAAAATACTCGAATGTTACGAGTACAAAAGTAAGTGTTTATTAACAAATTTTATTTGGTTAGGCGTAATTGGGAGAAATAATTTCATTCACGTTTTCTTGACATTTTTCACTTATGGATAAGATCTAAATTCAATTGTCGAATAACCTTTGGTTGTCCATACATTCGCAAACGTTTGACTCAGTGTGTCAGTGAAACGCTTTTACCACTGTGTTATTTAGGTGACGTGTGATCTGTGAAAACAGGATAGCTTCATTAAACTGTCATCCAGAATATCAAGTCAATCACGCTAGTAGTTAGACTGTAACTTGATCAGTATAATCCGATTTGTACTGCAGACTGGTAGCTATGACTTCGGATGCTACACAGTTTCCAAGTAGTACACAATACTATGATGCAACATTAACTTTATTGAAAGGAAACATCTAACAGGAATGTTTTTTGAAACCGCATGGAATGACACTTTGTTATATTCAAAGATATATTTGCTTTGCAATTGGTTTCTTAGAATTGATTGGTTTAGCCGTCTCAATAGAGATTGGATTCGTCAGTAGGTGTAGTCTTGAGAATCAGTATGTAATTTGAAAAGTTGAAACAGTTTACACATACCGAAGACAGAACTAACAATTAAACCTCTTGATGAATATTTTTATCTCTCTTTAGTTACATTGGATCATCCGATTCAATAATGCAAAATGTCAATAATGCCTTGCATTAATTGAAAGGTTTTGCCTTATGATGTTGTTACTATCCAATACCCCGTTTAATCTCTAGGTGGTCGTGGTGTTTTAATGCTCAACGAATAAACTATTCACGTGTGAACTAGATATTTTCAATGGTTAATAATACTGTTCAACATAGCTAGGGAACAAATAACAATTACTGGCTAGATATAGTAGATTCCATCAAAACAGTTATCGCGTAGTATAGTCATAGAGTAAAAACAATGTCTAGTAAGTTCAATCAGAGATTCCTTTATTTTTTTCTGAAATAAGATAATTCTTTGAAAAAATATATGCAAAGTAAATAGTAAAGCTCTTCATAAATCTTTTAGCATCTGATTTTGTGATCAATATAAAATGTATATATAGTAAGCGGTTTAGTAAGCATATGTCTAGTTTTGTTAAAGATAAATGCATGATTAAACTCTCTAGTTAAATAATTTAGTTTCTTTATCGAATAGAATTATGATATTAAAGAAATCAGTAATTATTCAATAATTTCAAGCACACATACCCTTCAGACTACTCAACATTGAAATGATTTATGAATATTTATGTAAGTATAGTCATATAGTGTATCCGTATAAGTTTACTATATATTCTGACATGTATGATCGATAACATATATTTCTTATAAAAATAATGAGTACCAAGTAGTAGGTGAAACAAGAAGTGATCTAATCCATAAGACAAATGAGGGTTGAGGTCAAAATCTCCTTATAATGAAGTTTCTTTAGTTTTTTATTTATTATATTTCACTTTGTAATGTAAATGAGTAAAACAACCAAAAGGACAAGAATAAGAAGAAACATTATTAATAATTATCAACTATCAAATTTTTATACAACTCTAAACATGAAAGAGACATTTTTTATGTGAAGTAATATGAGTGGGTGTCGACTATGGTGTACCTCTGAAATATTTGCTGTGATATATATATATATATATATATATATATATATATATATATATATATATGCATGATGTGAACAATAATATAATGTAGCATACCATTTAAAGAAAAGGTAAATTTTATCCAGGAAAATCGATCATTTGCAGTGTCAATTTAATGATTATCATTAAATTTATAGATCATATATATGTATGTATCTGTGTATCTGTGTAATCACAACAACTTTTTATAAGTTGATTATCACAAGATAAAGTTATTTCAAATTCACTATTACTTACAGAACAAAACTAAAATTGGTAATATTAATAATAATAAACATTGTGATATAAATATATATCTATGTATAAACGACCAATACTTCATGAGGTGCGAAACAAGCAGGAGTTAAGCAGTGATCATGTAACTGTCAGATTTAATGACAACAAAGATGAAAATATTGTAACGTGAGTTACATTTTGATAAGTATTTAATAGATAAACCGAATAGATTGGTTGATATTTTAATCAAATTAGTACATTCACCTTCCAATATATAAGTATATAATTATGTATTATAGGTAAGAAATGTATCAATTAAAATAGATTTGTTTCAGATGCTTTTGATTCACAAAAGTTGTTAATTTTACGAAATCTTTTGTAATTTTTTATTACGGGTCAAATTAAGTGTTATGTATATATAAATGAGTTGCTTCATGCAAATCTTATGGTTATGATTCGATCTTTGAATTAAGTATGTTTAAAGATGTTGTGTAAGATGTTGTTCAAGACTGCTGAAATGGTCAGTTTACTATTAATATATTTTTAAGCCATACAAGTATTAATAAATCTCAATTTATATCATTAAGTGATATCATAGATCACCCTGCATTGTTTAGAGTAATATTTCCATTGTCATTATTTGCTTCAATATCAACTAGCACACTGATAACCGAGATAGATAGGATGATGTCTGAACATTACAATTTGTTAAAAGGATATATCTCATGTATCCTCTTCCCTTAGCGGTATACACCGATTAGCTTATCTCAAAAGTCCTATTTCATGTTATCCTTAAATTTTGTAAAATACAAGGATAAGATAAAGAGTTTAGTGAGTTTTTTTTTCAGTTATCTGTCTTTTATGTCTTTGACTTTTTATTTAATTTATTAGTTACAGTATTAGTAGAAATTGCTTTACCAAGCGAATAGGTAACTAAAATATTCAAAATATCACAAAGCTATATGGATCTTCTACAACTCGACCTCATTTTCCCACTAAATTTTCAGTGGCCCTCAAATATCTGACTCTAACTGGATCATGAGATAATCGTGATCGGATGTTTCATACTGTCAATCCACACTTATAATTATCGACTTAACTAGCGTTAATGAATAACAGGACTCAATAAGTCAAGTACGAGAATAAAGTTTGAATGCGTGTATTTCATAAAATCGTTGATCTGAACAAACAGTCAGAGAATCGCAGAGAAGGTAACGAAGAGGAGAGAGAGAGAATTGAAACAAAATGACGTGTAGAGGAGAAGTTGAGTAAATCAACTCGATTTAACCAAGCATTAATCGATATTTATATTCAGATAAAAATAAGTTACAGACATGTGATAAGTAAAGTAAGACATGCACACATACGCTTACGTAAAAACAGTCAAGGTTGATAAGCGATTAATTAACAAAATCAAAATGCGACTCAAAAAGAATGGATAAATTGGCCCGTCCGGAAGCTAGACTAATTTATATGGACTTGGCGTAACAACCAACAGGTGAAATTATGAATAATTGAACTTCAACTCATTGGTTAAATGATTAAATGTTAAGACCTCGGTTTGAGCGAAATGATGAGCAGTAACTATTATTGAGTAGTACTAGTAAAAAGTGTGTAACATCATTGGAGTCACCAATATATCACTTTTACAAACATTATTACTTTTGTCGTGATCAAACTATTGAAAAGAAATAGAGTTGTAATTTTCAATAACATTTACGTATATCTTAGTTTTATTCATCATTTTTTTTAAAGTTACGATGTTTTCAATTGTGATGTTTTCATGAAGTTGTAATACATTCTATTATTTCAGCTTCACAACCCACATATAAATGACCGGACTTTTTAAAAATTTGCATAAATAGGTATTTAAGTCGTTAGAATGTTAACAGTTTATGAAAACTTCGTTTGGCTTTGAATATGAGAGATTCTTTGTTTTCGAATTTGATTTAAATTACTCAAATGTTTTGCTGGAGAAAAATTTCTTTTTCTTGAAGGTATTTTGTAGAACATGCTTGATCTGAAAATTTGTCAAGGATTAACTGTTATTTTGACCCAACCTAATGTGTATCTGTCGAGTTAACCTGCATCTGGGGAGCATAAATTATTGTTTGCATAAGTGTGCTCTTTCTGAACTTATATTCAATCACTCCTGAGCATGGTTTTCGGGAGGTCAATGGAAATCAGTCAATCGTTTTACTGTTGAATCTTTAGCAGTACATTTAATAACGACGCTACAATTCTCTATTTTATTATGAGCCACTAGATGTAAAAATATAAATATAAATACGCCTGTGTGTTCTAGTAACTGGAAATGTCTTGAAGAAAAATTTCTTCGTCACAACATCTTTATTTTCTTCAGTGATTCCCCATATTTCTTTCGCTTTTACTCACAATTTTACCATTGTCATAGTATGCCAGTTCAAACAAGTTGACCATACTTCGTGTCTCAATTATCCAGACATAGTTACTTAGCCGACTAGGAATCTGGAAATAAACTGAATTAAAAGTAATCAGTTTTCGTAAAGCTTTTCTTGATAAAATAAATTCCATGAATATGCCTCAATAGGAAAGCTTTACAGTTTCCTTATTACAATTGTAACCGAAATATAAGCAGTAGCAGTCTCGGTAGTTATTCTACCAAATTATAGTAATCCTTAATGTTGTGCGATCATATTTATACTGCGTGTCCTGGACTCCACTGGTAGACATCATCCATCTCTGCTTATCATCATATTTATGGTTTAGTGTTTATGGATGTCACTAAAGTGTAAGGCTATTCTAGATATCAATTTAAAAATAACTGTCACAAGAAAAAATATCTAATCAATTGGCTTTACGGTTGGAACATATATCAATACGTAGTTTTGTTGTTAACTCCTTTTTTACTAGTAAACAGACAAAAGTATAATTACGGCATTTATAGAATATTTGGAATTTCTGAAAAATCCGGAATAAGTGTTTCAAAACATTCTTTTGATTAGATAAAAACGAGTTGTGTATAGCAAATTGCAAAACTGATATTTGTATGTAGATGAAAAGTGAACAAACACGAATACATCTTCATCCAACAGATAGGATATTTACGTCAGAGACAGGCTCTGATAGAACGATTATTGAGTATCAGAATCTAATAAACATTTGATTTTTAGTTACTAACTATAATAAAATGTGTTTTTATTATCTTTTAACATTTAGACATGATACTGCTGAAGAACCTCATTGTCAACGATGTGATGACCCATTCACTGAAGATGAAAATATCGTTTTTGTTAAAAATGACATCTATCATCCGACATGTTTTGTGTAAGTTTAACTTTTTTGTAATAAATGTCCCTTGATCATAAATTAAAAATGTAAAAATAAAACAAAACTTAAGAACTATAAATCCATACAGAAAGGTCAATCATTTAAAGAAACTGACAAAACTATTTGTGAAAAATATTGACAATTTTAAATATCATAATTCATTTGTGTTAGTTGTTTATTCTTCGCATTGATTCTTAGGATTGAAGTTAGTCAGTGTCTTTCAATTGTGGATCGCCTCAATATTTCCAAGTCACGTGTTTCGAATAACGGCTTAAACACTGACTCTGGAATGTAGTTACATCTAGTCGAAGAGTATCAAATTGGACGAAACATGTGTCCTGAACTTCACTGCCAGCCACAATCCAAATATTAAATATCTTAGTTACAGCAAAAATCAAATCAATAGCCAACTATAAAACATATTTACAGTTTAAAAAGTTAAGCATCAGGTATATGGCATTATAGGATTATTGACATATGGATGTAGGTACATGCAACTGATTCATCCAGTAAATAATGCATGAACAGTTCATAGTTTACTAACTAGTTACTGTTGAATATTACCACTTGCAAAATAATAAATTATGTAATGAATTGTTCTATATTTACTTATGACGAGACACAAGTTATATGAGTTTTATTTTGAAGTAACACAAACTGTTTCCGGATTATTTATGGTATAAATATCACCAGAAATATTAGTATGGTAGTATATGTAACTTTTAATGATACACCATAGGCATGTAATAGAGATGAAATCATTTGCAAATGGTGTTTATATTCACAAAGCAATAAGTCTCAATGGGGTTCACTTTAATCTTACATAAACATTCTTTTAGATATAAATGTTAGTTCAAAGCTTACAAAAAGCTAATACCACTTATACCTAAAAACAACCGAATTTCTGTTTAATATGTAAAATTTTAAAACACTACGAAACAAACACAATGCATCACACTGAACATTCATAGAGTCAAGATTTTCCGATTTACGGACTAAACCATAGTTTATTATTCTAGAATACTGTTTCAACTCTTTCAGATCTAAATAATATTTGTATATTCAGCTCTTTTTACAAGAGATACATCACATGGCCTATTAAATAAGGTCGCGTTTAGTCAATCAGTTGCTTGTGATGTATAGCTTCTCAGTCTGCGAGAGATTTACAAAACTAAAGTAGAATTCAGTTAAAAATGGCTACTAATACATTATTTTATACGATAGTGTCTTCTTTATACTTCAAACAAATTAGTGTGTGAGTTCAAATATAGGTTGAAAATCTAAAGAAAATCTATGAAACGTTCCGTGTAAGATGATACGACAACACTGGTAAATAAACATCCGTTCGATCCATCACTAACATGTCTTACTACATACTGTTAGTAAATTACAAATTGTAAATATTGAACTTCTTAGAAGGTTTTCGGCTTTTCATTGACCATATCCAAACTTATCAGCCTAGTCATGAACTTTATTAACTATCAGATAGATTTGTTATACAACTGGTAAGGGATATGTAGTGTTTGATCTTAACGCTTTTATCACTTATGTGTATTAACTTGTTGTTATCCTGTTTCTGAACAATCCAGTAAAGACCTGTAAGAGATTATAGACTTGACCCTTCTGGTCGCATTGCATGAATATAATTTTATTGCAGATGGTCTATTTATGTATCTCCAGTCTATCTATTTGATGAAAATGTTTTGAAGCAAAATGAATTTTTCTCATTTGGTACTGGTGAACTAGATTTATTTTTCTAGAAAATGAGTGAACAACACTAATTCACATGTAAAATGCTTTTAATTCGTGAAATTTTTATTTTCTTCAACACTTTTTTTCACTTCAAACATTGAACTATGAAGATGTACTCAGTGTTTACAACCATTATCTAATAAAGAATTTTATGAGGTAAGTTAATCTCAAAGTTACGTATTACTTACATTAAATTTATGAATCTGGTCATGTTTTGGTTATTTAGTTCGTTGAAGTAGCAGAAGATTTGCCAGAGAACAACATTCATACTCAATATTATTCAGTAAATCTATGATATACTGATGGTGTTATGGTGTTTCTTGTAATTAAATACTAGTGATACAGATATTTATTTTAAAAGTTGCTTTTTTACAATGACTAAATATTGAAGATGAAACTGGTATCCGGTATACTCTCCACTTAGCTTGCAAATAGACATTTCACATCCGTTACATGTTGCATAAGTTGGTGGAAGAAAGATCTAGGTATAAATGATAAAATTTTAGTTCTGCTAAAAGTTTTACTTATTTTTCGGATACGTTTTAGAATAAATCTTGGAAGTAATAACGTAATAATCCAAAACAATGCAAATCAATGAGCTTCTCACAGGAAGAAAACCAGTAATTTGTATGTAGTTCACATAAACCTGTCACCCACAAAGAATATTAGACGATGTTGTACCGACATGAAAACTGACTAAAATTAGCAATTATGACTTCAAACACTACATTATTTATTGAAAGATCTGAAGTGGCTGAGCTCTATTTCAATTTCTGTCACGATAATGAATGATTTGTATTTTTTTAAACTGGAACTCGGCAATTACCTGATGACTATATAACTTTTTTACAGCTGAATTTACGAATCGATTCAGGCTGGAGCACTGTGCAGCCATTTTGTTCTAGTATGGGACTACTCAACAGTGAACATCCACAATACCGTACGCAGGACCTACAATTAGAATTTTCGGCCATTCTTACGAACGCTACCCTCAAGGTCACTGTGAAAATTATACAATCTCTAAAAATCCCCATACTAATCACACATTTGTTAATTGGTTTTCTAGCGAACTTTTATTCATGATACAAATCAGCTTTAAACAGAAAAACTTTCCAGTAAATTACTGATATAAACAACTTATCTAACTAGAATATTAATTTAGAAAGTTTTATGTTATCACAAATATTAATTGAGTTTCATTTCTAATCATTAATTCTCTCAATAATTTTAGTTTGAAGGTCGAAGATATTGCAAATATGATTTTCAAGTACTTTTTGCACCATTTTGTTTTAAATGTGGTAAGTCGGTATTTAGTTAAGTAGATTATTTACTTTCATTTTATTAGATATCAGAATGGGTTTTTTGTGGAGAGTTTAAGAAATTTCACAAGTTGAAATCATGAGTCAGTTGAAGCTAGACCACCATTGAAAACCTGGAAGCACTGGACGGCCGTTTCGTCCTGGTATGGGACTCCTCAGCAGTGCGCATCCACGATCCCGCACCATTCTGATTATAATCAACTGCTCACTAGTGACTGACTTCAGGAAAAACTCATGGAGTTCTAGTGAGAAGCCGTTACCAGTCGAGTTCAACCGGTCTGTTGTGAGATAACAACTCACTGAAGACAATGGTGTACGGTGGCGCAACTTCGTGGGTTGGTTGAAGTTAGACATTAACACCGTTGGATGCCGGTTTATTAGATATTATAAATCTTAAATGAAACAATTTTATCGGATTAATATTGTAATGGTAATCAATAATAATAATAACATATATATTGAAAAGAACTAAAGATAACTACACCCATTTATGGGAAGGATTAAGTTAATATTAAATGGTTACAATGTTTAAAAAACTATTAAAGGTATTTAAAAAGTTATGGTTTACATATCATTTTTAAATAAACATTTATCACAAGGTTTTGATTATTGTGAAGCATAAATTGATCCAAAAAAAATACACCACACTTATAGTTATTTTTCTTGTAACCATAGAGTTTTCTTTAATAAGTCGGATAACAAGAAAGTATCCTATGAAAGTAGCATAGCTACAACAACATAAGGTATTAGAATGTAAATGTCATATAAGAATCAGTATTTTCTTAGTAATAATAATTAATACAACACTACTGTAAATAAATAGTGTTGGATAAGATATTTTCAATCCTTTAAAGAGTACTTATAATTATCTACAATTAAAAAGAAGGAAATAATAAAACTTACTACAACAGGTCTATTGTCGTATATGTTCTTGGTCTTTTCCTAATGCAATGATTTATGTAAGTTTTATTTAGTAATAAAGTAAATGAAACATGTAAGATAAGATATGAGACTAAACAAGTATATCGTTGTTATACGAAACTACCAAAAGTCTTGTAAAAATCGACATAGATTGTAGTTGTATGCACTGAACGTTAGTGTTCACACCTAAATTTATTCTAAACCTGTAAAATTCAATTGATAATACTGATTTTCTTCTGTTTAGGTGAATTTATCATGTCAAAAGTGGTAAAAGCAATGAATCGAAGCTGGCATCCTGAATGTTTAGTCTGTGATGAATGTGGTATTCAAATTGTAAGCAAAGGATTTCAAAGACATAAAACAAGGCAAGTGGAATGGTAAATGTTTTCAATATGATTCACAAATTAATTCTCCCTCATTGACACATGGATGAATACGAAAGATAAACATTATTTACAATAAACGTACATCAGGTTATACAGTTATATGTTTATAGAGTTGCGCATCCACAATCCAGCTCGTGAGACTCAAACCCAGGATTTTCTATCTCGCGTCAACGCCTAACGTCTAGACCACTAAGCCAACATCCAACAATGTTAATTTGCACTGCTGAGGAGTCCCATACTAAAGCAAAATGGCTGTCTACTGCTTTCAGGTTTTGAATGACGGTCTAACATTGATTGCTTCATGATCTTAATAAAACTGGTAATATTAAAATTACTAGTATTTTATGTTAACTTTCATACGTTTAAACTTCACACAAAATTGTTAAATGAATAATCAGAATAACTGTAGGTATCGTATGGCGAGTGAGATATAAAAATACAACTGAAAATGAAATAAAATACTTCATCGAAAATAACCCAGCAGAAACCAGATAACACTAGACAACCATTTTGCCTTAATATGGGACTTCTCAACGTTTTGTACAAAGGTCATGGTTAGAAAGGCGTACTAACAACTTGGGGATTGTAATTTAGTATGGCTAGCTCAAAAAAGATGATTGCAAAATTTTGTGCTTAATAATGTCGCTTGTCATCACGTCTATAAAATAAATCTTATTCAACTCAATCATCACATTATCAATGGGATCACGCTCAAGTTACTGTCCAGTATTCACACTCTGATACAGTTAATCAATACTGATTGTTAAAGTGAATGATTTTTATTTTATCACTCATATCTTTCAGAGGTATGTATTGTATATCTGTTATCATAAAAATCTCAAGACAAATCATAGCGTTAAGTATATCATAATAGATGTAATATTAACGTATTGGTACTATTGTAGACGCCAGTTTCCTCTACATCTGTCTCGAATAAATAGTATCCCGTTAACTGAGTATTTAATGCAGGATAAATCTCCTAGTAGAATTATAGAATTACTTAAGATTGTTTAAAAGCCTCTACACCAGTTATAGAGATAGTTTATTGTTGGAGGTTAGTAAAATCCGCAATCGTACAGGAAGCAAACACACAGGGAAACCAAGAGTGTGTATTTAAAATCCATATATCATTTTGAGTGTTAATCAAGTACGGATAAATTATTGATTGTCTGTGTATTACAACCAATGGGAGAAAAAATTAAAGATTGATGTGCATTCATGTGCTCAATCAAACTCACACAGAAATTTACATAGTGGATTAAGTGTGTAAATTACAATGAGCAAATAAATAATACACTGGTTGAATGGTCCACCAGGGTGCTTGGTACCTTTGTGATTGCGCCACATGATTGAGTCGTACTATTCAGAATGTAGCGTTAAAGCCTATACGGTGTCTGATTCTCCTGCTAAACGGGGTTGAGCTGTACTGTTTGGGTTGTCACGTGGAAGTTCGGATGGTGTCTGGTTCTCCTGAAAACCAATGTAAAATTACCCTAACCCACAAGAGTATATTATATAACTGTGAACTAAGATAGCTGAATAGGCTTACTACACTATAAAGTGTTTCTTTCAAGCAATCTTTTTAAGTTATAAACAGAATTATTATATTTTCATTAATTATTGAATGTCACATGAATCCATTTCTTTGTTGATTTATGAACTAGATTTTATTATCATTTAAGTACATTATATGATCATGTATGTGTACATTTAGCTTTAATTGTATACATTAACTAAGTATACATATATAAACACATTAATATTCCTTTAAGTGTATAAGTAAACATTTCAATATATTTCATTAAAGCAACAAAATGACTTCAATCAACTCTTTTTTATACCAAACTATTAGTATAAACTAGATAAATTTATCAACTTCATGATAGAATTAATCGAAATCCATGATAAATGTTTATTTAAATGGTGTATATTTCAATAAAAGAAAAAAAGAAAGTTTGTTTGAATGAAACACAGAAAGCTTTTCAAAAACAAAATGTATTTGTATATTTATATAATGTTTCACTTCATTTCATCTAGTTTTGTTACTGTAATAATAAAAATGAAAGATTAATAATTGACGGATATTGATTTCATAATATACGATGTATATTATCAATATCAATATCGGGTTGTAGAGAATATTAAGTTTTTGATTGAGATCATGAGCTGATTGAACGACCATTTTGTGCTATTGTGCGCATCTACGATCCCTCTCGCGAGATTCGAAGCCAAGGCCTTCAGTCTTGCACGCGAATGCTAAAACCTCTAGACAGTTGAGCTGGCAGGCATTCAATGGTATTAGTGTCTAGCTTCGTGAAGGAATTCTCAGAGTTCTAATGAGAAGCCGTGACTAGTGGAGTTAATCCGTGTTGAATAGAGACAGGTATCTATCTCAATACAATGGAAGATAGTCGTGCAATTTCGTGGATTGGTTAAGGTTACACATTAATAATATATTTGTTTTTTTTAATTTAGAGTGTTTCGTAGTCGTGTAAAAAAAAGAAAGAAAAGGAAATATAATCTTTTATGACTAACATATGAAATTACGAAAAGTGGTTGGATTCGATTTCAAATATTTTGAAAAATAATAAAACAGTTAGTGTTATAATGGTTAGAATGTTTAAAATTTCAATTGTCTTGTGTAATTGAATTCCTTAATCACAGTCACCTATCATCAAATTTATCAAAACATAATAAAGCGAGAATAATGCAGGTATATATAAATGAGAAAATAAATAAAATATAAAAATACCTGAAAGTAATTCTTCTAGTTAACATATGAACCAAATGCTTCTCATAAAAAAGCATGTTTCTTTAAAGCGAAACGCGTCATTCAATCTTTAAGAAATAAATTAATCGAATCAACTCATAGTTGGTCGATTAAAGAAAGGAAATCAATATCTCTGAAACCAATACAGAATGTCAACTGAAATAAAATTGCTGTCAGTAAGAAGATAATGAAAATAAAAGTAGTGCAATTTGAAAAATACAGTTGTGAGTAAATATAGCCCATAACCTCATAGTGGATCTCATTCTAATCATGGTCCACAAAAATGGATTGACGAGAATGATAACTTTAAGTTTGAGATAAAGCCAAATGTTAGAGTCATGTAGCATGTGAATAGGAAGAATGTTCTCATTCACACGCATACATTCATACAAACATGAAATTATCGTGATAAATCAGTTTTATTTAGATAAGTATTTGAAGCTACTTAATATTCTGTAATTGTTTACTACTATTTTAGAGGTTCTAAGAAATACACATTCATGTACTCGCTATATAATGGATCGTTTAATTTCAAAATACTCATAAACAATAATTTACATTTAATTCTAATAATTTCAAGATTATTCTTATATTTCGGCATTATGCTTACTTGAAAATATTGTAGAGAAACGAATTTCAAAGTAGCCTTCTATGAATCAATCCTCAATTCATCGTGGCAGTATATGTTACATATTATATGTGATTTTTAATGACTGATATAATATATAAACATATAGAATATTGCCTCAATTGTCATGGATATATGATGAAGAATATGCAAGAAATAGCTGTAGTTCAACTGAGTTTCAACCCTAGCTATCAAAAATAATATTCTTTTAAGTATAGAAATTCATTCAACCTTCGAAAACTAGACTAATCTTGCAATTAAGATGTCTGTGAAACCTATTATCTTGTATTCATAAATCTACTGGTATAAAGATCATCCTCAGTCGTTAGTGATCATCAATTTTGAAAGCACTGGTTTTGTTTTATACAGAATTCACTAGCTTGTTGTAAATAAATCTCATCGATGACAGTTTTTGTTTTTACATTAACATATCGGTCATTTTTTTATATGATAAGATTAAATCTGCTAATTCAGTAAGTTGAAAGATGTATCACTTGGAAGAAGATATGGCGAGACTCTAATCTATGGACGACCTTTGAACGAATCTTATATGACTTGAGAAATATTAGTCAATCAGCAAACAGTCAGTATAGAGTAAAAATATGTTATACAAAACCAAGGAAATAAAGTGGATACACTTCTCATACGTGGTTAAAAAACTTGTCAAGGTTAGAAATAGGTTCAGAGGTTCTAAAGTCGTAATGCATTCAGTACAGGAAATCATCCATACGGTTACAGGATAGTCGCCCTCTGTAGCCATGATAAAGTTTCAAAAGCTCTTTCAGCCCCGACCACATAGTTTCAATATTGTTAATGTGCACTCCGGTTGTTGAGTGCACAAAATGCCACTTGTGCATAACGACACGATGCACATAACCAAGTCTATGTAGGAGTCTGTACGCTCTCCAAACATCCGTATATATTATAGTACCTGGATGCAGCCAGTGTTACTGGTGCTTTTATTATCCAGTTTGCAATAATTGTCGTGGTTTGACGTAGTTAGGAATTGTATATGGGGTTTTTCATCACGAACTGACATCAGCTATAATGCCAGAAATTAATTTAGCCAAATGGATGAAAGGCTTTCGCGTTAAAATCCGAGATCTATTATCTTATACCTGATTGTTTCATCCACAAATTATAGCACCGCCGTTTTATTTGTTATAGCCGCTCAATTATCACGTTTTGTACAAAATTCCCTGTGAACCTATCGTACGTTAGCATTAAGCACTGAAGTTGGCGCCGTAACCTTGAAATCTCTAAAGCGTCTCTGATTGGCTCGTTCATAAATTAGAGTCCCGCCGAAGATATTAGTCGTTAACACGTTTTCAAAACATTTTTAATCATTTACTTAGTCTACTTAGCTAACTATTTTGTCATGTAAACATCTTATATAAATCCATCAGTGTTCCTTTAAACCTAATTTTAATCATTTTTCGATGATGCAGTTGGCAACTGACTCGTTCTCCACGTTATTAAACTCGTTTATTATAACAATTATGAACAATACTTCAGTAAGGTATCATTGCCAATGTCTAACTTGATAATTCCAAATAAACTGAGCATTGAATGGATTACTATGAATAAAAATAATATACTTGTAATATCCCAAAGAGTAGAAAAATTAGATTTTCTGACGTTTCATGACTTAGTGTAAACCATTTCTTCAGAGAATAAATGACTAAACGTCAGAAAATCTAATTTTTTTACTGATTGGAATGATTTTAATGTCTTAAAGCCTATTTTGTATAAATAGTAGATACCTATAATGTTCGGTTTTCTTGATAAATGATTGCGTTTTGCAATATTTTAATATAATAACCATTGTGTATTTTAATGAATTCTTGATAGAATCCTGTGTAAAGATTGTTGGTCTGTTATATGTCAAGAATTAGTTGGATATCATATATGTCAAACATGTAATAAGCCAATTGAATTAAATAAACACATCAAATTTATGGGTGATTTTCATCATCCACATCATTTTCATTGTTATGATTGTGATCAAGAACTTGGTTTGGATGCACATGAACGTGGTGGTGAATTATATTGTCTTAAATGTTTCAGTCGTTCTGGTGTATCAATATGCTCAGCATGCAGGTAAATAAATTTCTGTTGCAATTTTTTCTAAATATTAGATTAATTTCAGATACATTTTGTTCTTATCAAGTTTCAGTAATAACAATTACATGTGAGTAAAAGAAAATCCTGAAAGTGTCGAAATTCAATTGACTATTGAAGTAATTAGACCGTTTGATAAATTTTGATCGTTTGGTAAAAAAAATGATTTTCATCCTTATATAAAATAGAGAAGTTTAGATCAACTCTTTATTGATATGACCAAACAATAAATATTTAGTTTAGTCGCAATGAATGATTAATTGGTTTTCCGAAAATCTGATACATTTCATATGAAGAAAACTCAATGTAAGACCTACTGGTTTGTATAGTTTGAATAATTCAGTTAGGAAAAATGTAGCTTTGTCAAATCAAAAAGTGAGTGGTTAGAGATAAAGTACATGATAGTAGATCTGGAGTTCAAATTTAATTTCAGGGACATTTTAATCTACTGTAAACATATTGTATTTTATCATACTCAGTCATTACCGATATTGTATTAGTCCAATAAAACGTTAGACAGTGTTGTAATGAATATATAAAACACGAAGACAAGATTCCAGATTTATTCGTTTACTCATTTAGTTCATATTTAAAAATGACTTATTGTGAATGCGCACTGCTAAGGAATCCCATATTAGAATGAAATGGCCGTCTAGTACTTTCAGGTTTACAATGGTGGTCTAGCTTCAATTGATTCATGAATTCAATTATTAAATTACTAAAATCTCCACAAAATCCCTCTCTGTTTAGCAACATGCATTAATGAAGGAATAAACTGTTGAACAAAACTTTTAATTATTTTTATGCTACTTATTGGCTAATAAAAATACAAGTAGGATTAGAAATCTTTCTTTAACATTGAATGAAACAATAAAGTATAAAAGGTTACATAAATTTTCCAATTACGTTTTAGATTTTAAAATCCACACTCCATGATTCATTTAATTGATTTCGAATAAATCTCTTTCTGGATCCTTAATACCGACTTAGATGAAATAGAACGTTAATCAAAAAGTATTATTAGATAACGAAGTTATTAACAGATACAGAGATGTTCTGTTATGTTTAGACACATGTAAACCATGGACAGTTTTGTAATCCAGATAATTATTAATCATATAATACGGTTTTGAGACAGTGAAGCCTTATTTCCATAACAAAATTGATATGTGATTTGACAAGAATTTCGTTTCTATTTACACTCATTTTTACCAATCTGTAAAAATGTTGTTTCAAACTGTTGTTTTTCAGGAAAATGAACGTTGACATTACTTTTAAAACTTAACGCTAACACATTGAAGTAGTTGTCTTTCTACCAAATGACTTGATAGCATAACATAGTTTAGGCTTAGATCGGGAAAAATGAAACAGTGAATATGTTTTATACTTCCTTAATATTTGAATCAATGCAGTTATCAAGAACTTAAGAAGGATAACTATACAACGGATTTTATGTAGTAGTGTTTAAAAGTCTCCAGCATAAAATGTAAATATTTTCATTGTTCTGAATAACTATTACGTTATTTTGAGTAACTGATACCTATGGGGATCGTCAAAACACTAGATTTTTTCTCCCTTAACTCACACCTCTATGTGCTTATGTAATTGGTTGGAAAATTAGATCACTGACGATTGCATGTTTTATGTTATCATTGACATTTTACGTTTTGAACACATGATAAGCTCAATTTTATTATCAAACATCTACTACTGTGTGTAGTACTAGCACGTAACAGGATTGCGAAAAAGACACTTTTTTTCCTATTTATGACTGTTTAACAGAATATAACTACGGTTAATATTCAGAAATGAAGGATTAGTAATCGGTTCTTAAGCTGAATTCTTATCTTTGAGTAATAGTACTTCATACTTTGAATACTTGGTATATAAATGAACGCATAAATTCAAAGTCACTAAGTGCTTCTCCCAACACGGATATTTGTTAATTAATTGATACGGTTTGTGAAATTCATGGAATGATATGCTTTAGATTTCACTAAGAATGTTTAGTTGTGAAAACACATTGTGTCAGTTACATTTAGTTACTTTTCTTCACTCTGTTTCTTTAATTTAGACGTCCGATTGAGGGTCGTATAGTTTGGGCACTTGGTAAAGTTTGGCATGTTGAACATTTTGTATGTCATCACTGTGAAATACCATTTATGGGTAGTAGGTTTTATGAGTGGCAAGGACACGCCTACTGCCTAATACATTATCAATCTAGAATTGGAAGTGTCTGTCATATATGTGCGAAACCAGTTACTGGTATATTGGTTAAATTTACTAATAAAATTTATTGCCCTGAACACTTTCTTTGTTCACTATGTGACAGAAAATTAGATGAAAAGTAAGTGGATCATTTGATTTCTTTATTTTAAAGATCTTTTCAAATAACTGATAACCTAAGAAGATTAAACCCTTTAAACTAATGAGCTTGAAATAAATTGAATTGTGCTTATATGATATTGCTTTCCAACAATCATAATTCTACTTAATAATGTAATAAGTAGATTGAATAAAGATTATTTTCTTTTATGGCCATACTGTTTCACCTGGCCGTTAAACGTTATTCTGCCTTTAGTATAAGAATATAACTTCGATTTCCAAAGCCTATTTCGGCAGTTCTCGTGAGGAGCTATGACCAATAGATTTCCAAAATGTTAGGTGTGAGACACTTATCAATGATAATAAGTATAATAGCAAAACGACAAGCTGATTGAAGATGGATATATTAACCACTGACTGCCAGTTCAGTATCCTGAAGTAATACACTCACTACAAGAATTAAAACTATGGGTTCTTTTTCTGGTATGGTCGTAAATGAGCACTGTTGAGGAATCCCATACTAAAAACAAATATTCGTCTCTTGCTTCCTGATTTTAGATGATTGTCTAAGGTCAGTCAGTGTTATCACTTACCAACTATAACTTCATTTATTAATTACTTATGGAAAACGTAAATTAAATCAAAAATTAAACATCTGGTTAAAACTAGACTTTGTCAAATGTAAATGGATATTTGTTGGCACTTTATTGACTAGTCTAACAGTTACTGGGATGTGAGTATGTGGAAGACAACAATAATAAAATAAAAACCGTCAGTTAGCTCAGTAAACTAGTTCTAGAGTTTCACCAGTCAATCTGATCTAAAATTCTATTCACATAAATTGATAAGTTTAATTTGAGTTCGACATTTGGTATAAAATGTATTCATGTGTCTTGATAACATTATGTGTAGATGCTTAATCATCCAGCCCTCTGTGATGTGCAGACGAAGCCAATGACACGACTACAGTGGCGAACATTTTTATTTATAAACTGTAAATCTCGGTAGAAACAAGAAGCGCTTTTTAGGAATCTAAGACAAGATTGTTTTCTTCATTGCGCTTGTTACTACCCATGGAGGAGCATTGACCACCTGCCAGGCTTCTCAAACCAATTCTGTCCTCGGCTCTCCTTTCAAATGATCCCAGTTAATTTTCATTCTTTTGATATCTGCTTCACATTCTCGTCGTAGTGTTTATTTTATTCATCCAATTTTCCGTTTCCCTTCAAGATTACAAGTTAATGATTGCATCATGATGCAGTTTCGTGATTTCCGTAATGTTTGTCCCATCCACTTTTGACGTCTTTTCCTAATTTCCTCATCAGCTGGAACCGGGTTAGTTCTCTTTCATAGCAGGATAAGGATGATGGTATCCAACCAAAAGTCATTGAGTATCATACGTAGACAACTGTTTGACAATGATTGTGGTAGTTATACAACTTTCATCTCTGTACAGTCGAACATTTTTTTGAAATTCAAATTGAAGATTCTTACTTTGGTGTTGGTTGACAGTTGTTTTGAGTTCCATATGTTCTTCAATTGTAGGAATGCTGCATTTGCTTTTCCAATCCTTGTATTTACGTCTGCATCAATTCCTCCTCGTTCATTGATGATGCTGTTCAGATACGTGAAGCATTCCACCTCTTCCAGAGTTTCTCCATTAAGGGTGAATGAAATGATGTTCTCTTTGTTGTAATTGAGGATGTTGCTTTTTCCCTTGTGTACGTTGAGTCGTACTGTTGCAGAGGCTGCTGCCGCTACACTGGCTGTCTTCACCTGCATTTGTTTCTTTGTATCGGACAGAAGATCTAGATCCAATCTGCTCATCGTATTCTGTGCTTCCAGTCAGATGTAGAGGTCTTCATAAACCAGTCAACCACCAGAAGAAGGAGGGTGGGTGAGAGTAAGTAGTCCTGTTTGACACCCGTTCTCATTTGGAATGCATTGTCAGCCGTCCTCCATAAACGACTTTGCGCCGTAGTCCGTCGTATGAATTCAGCATGGTGTTCACAATTTTTCCAGGTACACGATAGTGTCGAGAAATGTTCCGTAATGTTCTCCTATCCTCACTATGCAATGCTTATTCATAATCAAAGAGGTTGATGTACAGTGACCAATTATATTCAAATAATGTTTTAACTACGGTCCGAAGTATCGCGTTTCGGTCTGTGCACGACCGATGCCTAAAGAATCCAGTCTCCTGAACTCAAAGTAGGGTGTCAATTGAGTCCTTCATCCGGTTCAACAACATTCTGTCTTGAACTTTTTCTTCTACTAACAGTAGTATGTTGTATGGGTAGTTTAGATATTTGCTCATATTTCGTTTCTTTGGTATCTTGATTAGGTGTCCTTCCTTACAGTCTGTCTGTGGCACTTGTTCCTCCTCCCAAATCTTCCTGAAAGTGGAGCATGTTTGCAGTTGCTTCTATCTCTGACTTTAGTGCTTCAGCTGGTATGTTGTCTTATTCTGCTGCTTTCCCAATCTTCATTTGTGTGATGGCCATCCTGATTTTTTCGATCTTTGATGGAGTGACGTCTATAAAAGGGCTGTAGTTGCTGCTTCGATATCTGATGGATTCAATGGAGCTGGTCTGTTCAACAGTTCCTCTGTTATTGAATCTCAGTGATTGTCTTGACGTTTTCATCCTTGACTGATTTCTCTGGTTTACTATATTTCCCATTTTCTTCGTTGTGTATTACAGTTGTCTGATTTTCCCATCTTTTCCCAGCTTTTATCACAGTCGTCGCTGGTTCTTCCATGTATATCTGCTTGTCAGCCATGATACTCCTGTTTACTCGCTTGTTCGCTTCTGAGTATTCAGCTTGTGCCTTGACTTTCTTTGTTCTTGTTCAGCCGTTGTTAATTACTATCTTCTTGTTCTTCCATTCTTGAATCGTATCCAGGGTTTTGATAGAGGCCCAACTTCATGATTATGATTGTTGCAGCCCAGTATCTCCCGACACTTTGAAGCTAATGCTTTTTAATCCCTCTTCCGGTTGTCTTTTATAGTAGTCTCCTCTTTGTTGTGTAGACCTCGTCCCATAGTATCTTCAAAACCGTTGTTGTGCATTTCGATCTTGGCGTCTAGATCTCCCATGTGGATGGTTAGGTACTTTCCTGAGCATTTCTGAATGATTAATTGCAACCTCTCGTAAAACTGACCTGAATCATCTTCGTTGTTACAATTGTTGGGCGCATAATATTGGATAACATCTATTGAGATTCCCTCCTTCTTTCTTTTGAATGACGCATTGGTGATCCCGATCCATGAGATTCCCATCCTGTACGTGCTTTACGTGCTTCTTTGGACAGCATCAGAGCAACTCCCTGTGTGTGGAGTATTTTATTATTCGTGACCAGTGTACAACCACATCTCTCCAGAATCTATCCTTTTCTATTCAGCTTACGTTCAATGAGTTTTAGTGATTCCGAGCAACAACAAGTTGTATTTCCTTGTTCCCGTTGCTGTTTGACTGGTCCTTTTGTTCTCCCATATTGTTCGGAAATTCTAGATACCTATAAAAATGGTTTCTTTGGTGTTTGGAAGAAGTATCAACCTAGTGACTTTCGAAAAATATCGGCTTTCATCATGAGGTGTCATAATTCTTCCTTCAACTCCCAGTGCAGAGTTTAAATGGTTTAATTTGTTTATTCTGGTCAGCGTTTTTTTAGCTAAGTTGTTTTCTACGGGATAGGATTGTCGACCCGTTACCTAACCCTCCTCCTTTACCCAGTCTTGGAACCGTCAGTAACCCAAGAAGAGCTACAAGAGGACTTCTTATACGTGATAACTGGTAACTAGTTTTTCGTATTTTTCAAAATCACCAGGGGATATTTTAGCTCAAAAGAAACAACTTAACAAATGCAGATATTTGTTCATACTTTTAAATTTTGAGACAAATACAATTACTTTGATGATGAAATTTTTTACTCATTCATTGATTGATAATTGCCAATATACATTAGACTGACCAATTATTTAGTATATTTAAATGAAATTTGAAGTGAATTAATCTAACAAATTTATTATATGCCATTAAACTTTGTAGGTCATAGGCTAAAAAATCTCTATTCTAGTTAACATTCGCAGAATCCAATTATACTGAAGTAAAATTTTGGTCTGATTGGTCGCCATTAATTTATAATTGAGAGTTACTTTTAGACAGAACATCTTAAACTTTAAAATTACATAAAATATTAGGTAAGACTACAGTTTATGGACTACCTTTAGGCGATGTTAAAGTGACCTTGAGAGTATTCACCTAATAACTAGGACCAAACGAGAGTTATAAACCTGTATGAGGACTTACAGTTGATGATTAAGTCGTGCACAAATTTATTAAAAATGAATATTTTATTTCATATTTATTTAGATCCAAACTTTATGAAATCGATTTGAAACCAGTATGTAAAGATTGTTATGATAAATTACCCATACAGTGGAAAAAGATTCTGGCAAAAATTCATCGTGCAGATAGAAAAATATGGAGTAATTAATGATTATTTGTATATTCAGAAAAAATGTAACAAATTTTCATTTATTCCATACAATCGATTAGGGAAGCCATTTCAAACAGTTGACATATATATATATATATATATATATATATATATATATATATATATATATATATATATATATATATATAACCTACATTTGAGTCAACTATTCAATGTTTTAACAGAATTTTATTTTCGATAATATTCTATTCAAAACTGTATTCATAGTTTTCATTGTCATACTTCTATATTTTGATTAATCTGTAATGTAATTAAGTAATGGATGATAATCAAAGCAATTCATTTTAGTTGTTTTCTGTGTAGTGCTTATTGTGATATCGATTAGCAATTAATGTTGACAAGAAAAAAAAATTATTTAAGTCGTCATGGTATTCAATTTAATGGTGTACAGTTTTTCATCTGATCTTATTCAATTAATCAAAATAAAAGCTGAATTTAAACAAAGTCTTTGTATAATTTCATTTGTGAAGTTTTATACCACATAGTCAAGTGAAAGGAAGAATTTTAAAGTATGAAAATATCGTCATCCTATATGTTAAGTTAAAGACTTCTTTCCAGTTTTAACTGAGGGGAATTAATTAAATACATAAAAACAAATAATAATTATACTTCTTGAGGATGCTTAAGGTAAGGAAAATAAATTTGAATTAATTATTCCAGACATTGTTCTCTAAGTTACGAGATTTAACTATAGCCTTAATATCTATTTTATAGTTTACTGCCATGTGTTCGAGTTGAGTTCTTTTACAATGTACTCATAAAGATCTTGAAACATATTTGCTGTAAGAGCAAGTGTTTCTTCTAATCAGCCAGCGTTTATCCATGATTTTCTACACTATTAGAAGGAAATTTAATTTTCAAGAGAGAAATCAGAAAGCTGTATCTTTTACTATTTGTCTGACATACATATATTTAAATTTCATTGATTGAGATAAAAGTTAAAAGATGTGAAGTGCTACTTAAACTTTTGGTTTCTTTAAAATCACATTGAAGTTTGACTCTTTTGGAAGATAATTATAATTATTTCTGAGTTAGATGTCTATAGAAATAATAGGTCGTGTTGTGTGATATTTATTTGACATTTATTTTGTGTAAGAGGTTCGTAGTTTTTTGTTTACATCTAGTGCTTGTCTCATTTTAATTATCAGAATGGGTTTTGTGGTGATTGTTAGAAATTTCACCAGTTCAAATCATGAGCCAATTGAAGCTAGACCACCATGGAAAACCTGGAAGTACTGGACGGCCGTTTCGTCCCAGTATGGGACTCCTCAGCAATGTGCATCCATGACCCCGCCCCCCGCGAGATTCGAACCCAGGACCTACAGGTTTCGCGAGCGAGAACTTAACCACTAGACCACTGCATCCAACGGTGTTAATGTCTAACTTCAACCAATCCACGACGTTGTGCCACCGTACACCATTGTCTTCAGTGAGCAAATATCTCACAACAGACCTGGTTGTACTCCACTGGTAACGGCTTCTCACTAGAACTCCAGGAGTATCTCTTGAAGTCAGTCACTAGTGAGCAGTTGATTATTGTCAGAATGGGTTTTAATTAGCCCATCTTAAGTGTTCCTCTGAGTCCTGTAGTATAGATGAAGTGTGAAAAAAACTTTATGCAAGCACTGTATATGCTGGGGTATTGACGGATATTAGTACATTTAAGATGTTGAAACTACTTGAATGAAAGATAGACTACTTTCTAAAATCAGGGACTGATGAAGACCAGTCTTTAATAAACGTCTTCAAAATACTTTTGCAATGTAATTTAATATATATTCAGTAGCTTTATTGCAATGTCACTATTTTCACTTAAAAGAACTACGTCGTCGGTGTACTGCAACATGATGAGACCGATTTAATTTTGAAGATAAGTTCCTAAAAAGAGTTGTGTTATTTTACTTAAAAAAAACTTTTCGATGAAAATAAATGAATATCTGCAGAGTGATAGCCACAAACCGAAACCATCTAAACCATACAGTTTACAAAAAGTTAACAAAATCCGAGTAAATGTCATTTCAAAAGGTTAATGTAGGTGTTCTTAACATTTAACCAAATAGAATTAGCATAGATCTGCATAACAGTATTAAAGAAATCTTGTTTTTCAACTGGTATACTGAATATTTAAGTGAATGAATAACCATTTTGTGATCCGCCTGCTAACGGCGATCAGTGGTTCGGGACTTTATATGGCATTGATTAGAATTATTCTCAGTTGTACAGATCTACTTCAATTGCCTCAAATTTTTGCTATTCCTCAAAAATACCTTTTCATACTTTATTCTTGAACCATGTTGCTAATGTCCTATCCTTCTTATTACCAGTGTTACAGAATTATTTCATCTTGTAGTGCAAATGAAGTATGGAAGTTTGGGTTAAGATTTATTTGTGTCGGACTCTACCTTTATTATGATTAAGGAACTGACTGGCTGTGTTTTCTGATCGCACATATTCGGAAGGATTCAAAACACTTGCTTTTGTAATTATTCTCTTAAACTTTGATGTTCATCGTATATGTAAACAATCAGGGTGAGTATGTAAGTCAGTCAGTTGTTTTTACATCTAGGAGATTACTGTTCATTATTTGTCACAACGCTATAAATTTGTCTATCAGTCAGTTGAAATGACCGAATTTATCGTTAAGTATCATCATCTTTCTGATAATTGTTTTGAACTAGTTTTCTAATTTAACTTACAAGTTCTTCGAGAAGTAAGATCAGTTAAATATGTTTAACTATTTCGTTACGGTTGTTTTTACTTTCGCATTGAAGAATTCTATATAAAACGAAACATGGAATTTACACTTGAAACCTTCAATGTTATTTTACAGGTATTCAATACAGAGTATGTATGAACGTGAGACATAGATTTGTGTGGTGAGCTTAGTACTGATTAAAATTTGAACATATGCAAAAGACTTGAATATCTGTTAATATAGAACTATATTATTAAAGAAAAATATTGATGATTTTTATGATGTTCCAAACTGTCATTGAAAGTGTTCTCATGAGATTAATTCAGAAATTCATTTCAAACATAAAATTAGTAACTAACTGAGTGAGTATGTGTCTATATGTTAGGACAAATAAAAGCTATTATTAGCATATGGAAATATTCCACTAAACGTTTATGATTATGTTTTACTTGCCAATGAACAACTGCATCTATATTGTCTTAAGTCACAAAACTTATAAGCAGAAACGGATTCCACTGCTAGCCACTGTCCATATCTGCTTATAATGTTTTTGACTTGAGGTAATATCGAGACAATCTGCACACGATGTACATATGCTAATAAGTGACTGATCAATTACAGTCCCAAACATCAATGAGAAGATTCAAACAACCAATACAAAAAATGAATTAACAATTTATAAGTCAAGAAAACGTATGAAAGTCATGAAATAATTAACGACAATTGACTTCGTTAAGTAACAATCGACAGTCACCGGGTTTCCATTTGTACACTAAGATGATTTAAATGTATAGGAACAATATAATTAAATTTATTATTCCAAGTATAAATCAGAGAAATTAATGACTTTATCACTGATAACAATGACAATGATAATTCATAATATTCATTATTATCACAATTTAAAACATCTTGATTATATGACTATGATTTTCGTAGAATAAAAAAGAACCTAAAGCTGGAAACAAACGTTTGTTTTAGTCTAATACCTACCTACTGTTAATGAGGTATGAAGAAAGGTATTTAAGAATATTTTCAACATAGGAGAATAAATAGTTATAAACAGAAAAGTCAATAAACAAATAAAATATCCAACGACAAGTTTAAAGTACTCTTGTAACTAAATTTAAATAACTGGATGCATTATATCTTGCTAACACTAAGAGATAGTTTCAGTTTACCTAGTTCGTTAAGTATTTGCAACAAATTTGAACCTAATGTTGTTCTGATGCTGAGCTCGTCAGATCCCATTGTAGTGAACAAGAATACCAGTGGGGACAAAAATTAAAGGACTTGTTGATAAAATCGAACAATCATAAAATAAGTGCTTAATTTGCAAAATGTCCATCAATTGTCTCAAAATGACTCAAACTTCATTGTCCTTGCATGTTCAAAAAAATCGTATTCTGTTTTCATTCTTTACTGTTCGATCCTCTTGTCTCTCTGCTGCCAGACATTCTGTTCACGACTAACATCATATACTATTTATGTCGACATAAGTAGCACACACCACACCATTACCATTGAATTTCTGAAAGATTCAAACTTGAAAGTACCTTCACGTTGAGATTTTATTAAGGGTTCAAAAAAAGACGTAAGAGAGAATGTAAAGGTAAACCAGCTTGTAAGCACAATAGTAAGAATTAACTCAATGTGTTATAAGCGTTTTGTCATGAATCCATGAAAACAATCTTTTTTCTTTTTCCCAAAGCCATAAGTTGACCTGCTGTTACTACAAAGCAAACAAATCTACGCATATATAGGTATCACTGTATGAAGTGCATAGACTGATGACTGTGAATGATGTACCGTTATAATGATCCCAATTGAAATGAATCAACATTCAGAATCCAATTGTTCAAAATCACACTTGATAAAGTTGGATTACTTGATTAATAATATTAGATAAAGATTAGAACTTGTTATGTCTAAACTGCAAATCCTAGTGTTTTTAAAACAAGATAGTTGGAAACCCTAAAGCTTTGAAAATTAGATCTCAAACTATGCGAATCTTCTAGAAGGTATATCAAGTTGTCTAGCATTGAGTTATACTTCAAGACAGTGCTGACTTTCCAGTGTCAAAATAACAATTATGATTAGGCTAAAAGGAAGCTGTTTATTAGTTACTTACTTACTTACTTACCTACGCCTGTTAAACCAGCTTGTAAGCACAATAGTAAGAATTAACTCAATGTGTTATAAGCGTTTTGTCATGAATCCATGAAAACAATCTTTTTTCTTTTTCCCAAAGCCATAAGTTGACCTGCTGTTACTACAAAGCAAACAAATCTACGCATATATAGGTATCACTGTATGAAGTGCATAGACTGATGACTGTGAATGATGTACCGTTATAATGATCCCAATTGAAATGAATCAACATTCAGAATCCAATTGTTCAAAATCACACTTGATAAAGTTGGATTACTTGATTAATAATATTAGATAAAGATTAGAACTTGTTATGTCTAAACTGCAAATCCTAGTGTTTTTAAAACAAGATAGTTGGAAACCCTAAAGCTTTGAAAATTAGATCTCAAACTATGCGAATCTTCTAGAAGGTATATCAAGTTGTCTAGCATTGAGTTATACTTCAAGACAGTGCTGACTTTCCAGTGTCAAAATAACAATTATGATTAGGCTAAAAGGAAGCTGTTTATTAGTTACTTACTTACTTACTTACCTACGCCTGTTACTCCTCGTGAAGGAGCATACGTCGCTCACCAGCATTCCTCATTCAACCCTGTCCTGGGCAATCCTTTCAAGCTCGTTTCAGTTGTTATTCATCCTTTTCATATCTGCTTCTATTTCTCGACGTAATGTGTTTTTTGTCCTTTCTCTTTTCCGCTTCCCTTCAGGATTCGAAGTTAGGACTTGTCTCGTGATGCAGTTTGATAATTTGCGTAATGGATGTCCTATCCATTTCCATCGTCTTTTCCTAATTACTTTTTCATCTGGAAGCTGATTTGTTCTCTCCCACAGAAGGCTGTTGCTGATGGTATCCGGCCGATGGATGTTGAGTATCTTGCGTAGACAACTATTTATTAATACTTGTACCTTCTTGATGATGGTTGTTGTAGTTCTCCAAGTCTCTTTATTAGTTGGAACCAAATTAACCCTCCGTTTTTATATTTACACTCTCTTAGCCTCCAAGAGTAGAAAAAGAAGACAAAAACACTTCATACGTTAATTCCAACTGTATCGATCATAAATTCATTTTATCGCGATCTGAGTTTATAAAATCCTAATGGCTCGTCAAATATTGAAGGTTAGCTCTAATAAAGTGACAGTTGGTCATTCTTTCTTTACGCATCAACAGTTTTATATATTTAATATTTCGCTTCAAATAAACACTACTTAATATAATTTAGTACATAGATACATGTTATTTAAAAATCTTAAATAAAAAAAGGCTAGTTGGCTCTGTATCCAATGAGTACGAACGAATAGGACAGTTTGGAAACAGTTTATTCATTGATTTTTTTATGACTGAGTCCTCGTATCGTTTATTTTCAAGTATCATTGATCAACCGTTAATACACAAATGGGTAATTGACTTCTGAATAGAATGATTTAAATGTTATAATAGACTTAAATTCATTTACATATGATTGATGTCTTCGCAGTCATTAATTAAATACAGTGAATAGAAAAATATCAAAGTATAACTGTTTTAACATATCTTTTCTTATTTACGAGCTATTAACTCTTTGGTTTGATTATAAAATAACTACGCTCTCAGTTCTGTGTTGAAATAGTTTTATAGGAAATGGGAATAAAATGTCTACGCAATTAATTACCGGATACTGTTTGAAACTAACTGGTTAAATGTTTAGTAGCTAAAAGACAATAATCACCTCTACATTTATAAGTTAATGTAAATCGATATGAAGTTGAATAAACCTCGATTAATAAACCAACCGCATACATCTTTTCATGTTGATTAAACTTTCAAAATACTATAATCGTTTATTCGCATACACATGAACAAATGCAGATAAAGACAGCCAGTGTAGCCTCAGTCTCTGCAGTGGTAGGCTTCAGCATATACAAGGGGAAAACCAAGGTCTATTCTCCTTCACGAGTAACAAGCGTAAGTAAGTAATAATTGTTTATTGAACTCTCTGGATTCCATTCAAATATTATTTACCAAATAAGAGTCAGCCTATTTATTATACTTCTGTTTTCATTCATCCATGTTTCATCCTACTGACAAACAAGTTCATTGTCTTCGTTACCAATTTTTTAAACCTTCAAATAATATTGAATTCAATCTATTTAGTACAACGATGCACTAATAACTACAAGCTTTATGCTATTTTGGATTTACAACTCATGCATTAAAACAAATGAAATCTAAGATCATAATGTGTAACATTTTATAAATGTTAATAAATACACTACAATGATATAATTTGACAATAACCATAGTAACAGATTTACAGTTAATTGACTGAATTTTTCAATAAGGAAAACTACAATAATAATTAATATGACAAAATAAAGCTTCTCAGCAAAGGTACATAAAGAAATAAAATAACATTAGCATTTGATAAATACTTATATGAAATATGGAAATTATTCTGTCAAAGAATAACTCTTATAATCACTTGATTTTGTTTACTTAAATCTTCCTATTGATGTTTAAGACTGCAATTAATCAGTCTCTTATTGGTATATGTGCATACTGTGTGGATTGCCTTGATATTTCCTTAATTTGCAAGCATTCTATGCAAAGATGAATAGTGGCTAACAGTGGATTCCAGGGTTTGAGTCCAAGAGTGAACATCAACTTTGAGATGTAGGTAAATCCAGCTGGCAAGTCCCAAAAAGGAAGTAATGTGCGTCCTGGATTCCACTACTAGCCACTATCCATCATTGCTTATAATAAATCGTATAGTTTCAATTTCATCTCTTTCCAATTTTTTTTCAAGTTAATATATTAATTTTGATTGAGATCGTGAACCGATTGATGTTAGACCACCACTGAAAACCTGAAAGCACTGGACGGCCAATTTGTCTCATTTTGAGACTCCTCAGCGGTGCACATGCACGATCCCGCTCGCGGGATTCGAACCCAGGGCCTTCAGTTTCACACGCGAACACTTAACCTACTGGTGGTCTAACATCAACCATTTCATGATCTCAATCAAAAATTAAAAATCTCCACAACCCCTATACTGATAATATATTAATTGCTAGAACAAACAACATACTCATAATAAATATATTTCTGTTATATCCGAATGAGTAGAAAAATTGTATTTTTGACGTTTCGTGACTTACTGTAAAGAAATAGTTTAAATTAAGTCACGACACGTCAAAAATACAATTTTCATACTTATTAAGATATAACAAAAATATACTAATCATTAACTCTCTATTCAATGCTCAGTTTATTTGAATGACACACTATTTATTTTAGACACTGACAATAATTAATATTTAATAATAATTTAGACTGTAGTAATACAGAAATAATTAGCATATAAACTAATTTCAATAAGTACCATGGGTAATTTGATAGTCTTAGAATCATACTGTTTCAATAATTTGATTTAATTCTAAAACTATAATTTTCCTAATTAAATTAATCAATTGTAATTGATTGATATCAACTAAACTGTTTCATTCGAAATTCTATTGTGTATTGAGTCAAATGAAGTAACACTTTTTGCTTCTTAAAGCAATACGAATAGGTACTTTATTTAATTATCTGGTTCAGTGTTATAAATACAGAATTTGTTAAACGCACTATTGAGGTGTCATACAATAGTAGGAGACGGCCGTTCAGTGGTTGCAGGTTTTCCATAATGGCTTAGCTTCAATTGACTCACGATTTCAACTATTGAAATTACTATCATATCCACAAAAAAGCCTTTTGATACTAATCAACATATGTTTACTTGTGATTGGCTTTAAGAGGTATATCCTGGAGTTCTAGTGAGAAATAGTGACCTGTGAAATTCAACCGGGTCTGTTGTGAGATAGTAACTCACTGATGACAATGGTGGATGTGTCGTTGAACTTCGTGGATTAGTTGAAGTTAGACATTAAAACCGTTGGATGCCGGCCATCTCTGGAGTCTAGAGGTCAAGCGTTCACACACGAGACCGAAGGTCATTGGTTTGAGTTCGTCATTCAAGATCTTGGATGTGCACTGCTGAGAAGTTCCATACTAGGACAAAAAAGCCTTCCAGTGCTTCCAGATTTTCACCAGTGGTCTAGCTTAGGTCGACCCATAAATTCAACTGTGAATATCTAACTAAGGTCTACTAAAACTTACATAAATCTAAATAGCTCACTAACAATGTATCTAAGGGATTGGAAATTATTCCTCCAGAATGACATCATAACAGATAACTGATAAGTTCTTTTAGCTGTTCAAATTTGACACTTTACTTAATGATTAAGGAGTTAGTCAATATCTTGTTACGTTTACCCTTTAATTTAATATTATCCTCTACTCTATCTTCATTTTGATTCAAATGTCCGTACACAAAAATACTAGTTGTCTTTATTATATTTCGAAGGGGTTATTTACAAGTGTTAGGAATTCTATTTTTCTAATTTTTGTATTGTTGTGACTTGAACTTGAATCGATTTTTACCCCGTGCCAATTCTTGTGTCCTTGACTGGAAGATTAGAGAGCGGTGTATTTGTCGATCGCATCAATGACACGTAAAACACGTAAGAACGACCTAGAAGTCCCGATTGACCCTGCTTCGCTGTCTAGCCCAGCCAGTTAGAGTCCAGAACACAAGTCTCAACCTCTGAGATATGAGTCACTGTGTTTCAAGCATAATCTGTTTATATACCAATCAACCCGAACACAACGTACTAATAAAATAGAAAATAACATTTGTACAATAATTAGCCAGAAGTGGCTGTGAATGAGGGAGGTAGCGATTAACAAATAGGGAATAATTCATGAATGGTAAATCGTATAATAATAGTTCATAGGTCAACATAAAGCTCATAATAAGAGGGGCATGAATATGAACAGTTTAGTTGCATAACAACTATACGACAAAAATATATTCATAATATTGGTCCATAATGGATCCCGAAAATTACCATTCATTATTCTTATCGGGACACAACATGTATGTTCTCCATCGTTCCGTTTTTTGTTTGTTTATTATTACAGATATAATCAACATTCTATGAGTTTGTTGACATTATTAAGAAAGAAAAAAATTAATGAAAATCAATATTATTTGTCGCATTCTTAATTCCACATGGATAAGATACTTGTTGTGATAATATTTACATAGCTAGTAGTTATAAATTATCACTGAATGGTAGAATATATACAGAAATATGTGAATTAATAGCATGAGCAGTATTTTTATATTAATTATCTGTATTCATATTTATGTCTCTGTATGCCATTTATTTTAGTCATATACATCTTTTTTTAATTGGTTTATTATAACTGAATTATAGTTTTTATTTGAACATTTGGTAGTTATACCATGTTTGATGCTTGGAGAGATATTATTCAACGTACGGGATTTTTTTATTATGAAGTAAGTTCAGGACAAAAGTCAAAGAGAGTAGAGCAGTTTGCTTGAAACTTCAAGACATTTTAATCTTATAATCTCTTAAAGAAATTTCACAGATTGAAATCATGAGTCCATTGAAGATGGACCACAATGGAACTTCTAGAAGCACTGGACGGACGTTTCGTCCCAGTACGGGACTCCTCAGCAGTGCTCATCCACGATCCCACACCCCGTGAGATTCGAACTCAAGACCTATCAGTCTTACGCGCGAGCGCCTAACCAACTAGACCACTGAGCCGGCATCCGATGGTATTAATGTCTAACTTCAACCAATCCACGAAGTTGCGCTACCGTATACCATTGTCTTCAGTGAGCTGATATCTCACAACAAATGGCAAAACTCTGGAAGATGTAGAATGCTTCACATACCTGGGAAGCATCATCGATGAACAAGGATTATCAAATGCAGACGCAAAGGCAAAGATTGGCAAAGCAAGGGTCGCATTCCTACAATTGAAGAACATATGGAACTCAAAACAACTTTCAACCAATATCAAAGTAAGAATCTTCAATACCAACGTCAAGGCAGTTCTACTGTATGGAGCTGAAACTTGGAGAACTACAACAACCACCATCAAGAAGGTACAAGTATTTATAAATAGCTATCTTCGCAAGATACTCAACATCCATTGGCCGGATACCATCAGCAACAGCCTTCTCTGGGATAAAACAAATCAGCTTCCAGCTGAAGAAGAAATTTGGAAAAGACGATGGAAATGGATAGGACATGCATTACGCAAATCATCAAACTGCATCATGATACAAGTCCTAACTTGGAATCCTCAAGGGAAGCGGAAAAGAGAAAGGCCAAAAAACACATTACGTCGAGAAATAGAAGCAGATATGAAAAGGATGAATAACACCTGGAAGGAGCTGGAAAGGATTGCCCAGGACAGGGTTGGATGGGGAATGCTGGTGAGCGACGTATGCTCCTTCACGAGGAGTAACAGGCGTAAGTAAGTAAGTAAGTAAGTGGAAAATTGTTCATCATTTCAGAATTGAACATGCATCATAAATTTATACCACAAGTGTTTTGATATTATTGTTAAATTGTTACTTTCATAGCTGATACATAAAAAGTTTAAAACTATTATGTAACAACTCTTCATAGTATCTGAATCGATAACCATTACCGATGATTCCTATTGATGAATTCATCCATGTGAATATTCAGTTCATGTACATGTTAACATAATTTTTTTCGAATATATTTTCTAACAATAAATGTGTTCATAAAACACTAAAATGATACACACATGTTAATATATCCCTATATCCATGGTCTCATCATAACAACTATTATACTCTATTTATTGAAGTAGATAAATGTTTGCATAAATTTAACAATATTCATAAACTAGTCTAATCTGGTTCATTTATTTTCCAAAAATTGAAAGTTGATACAATCCATAATGATATTTAATCTATTGTCGGTAATGAAAAACAAATAAACATAAAATTGCGTAAAATTTGAAAATAAAATAATGAAATTTAAGAGTGTTAATAAACTCTTTTTTTATCAACTACCTTCAACCATCTAATATATCAGTATAATGTTTTCCATGTCTAATCATTTGAATTAGTTATCAATAATCAATTAATCATACAAATGAATTCATGGATTTACCACTAATATGTATATCTGTGATATATGCTACTTATGTTGACAAACATAAGTAGTACGTATTATGGATCAGAAATGGAAGGCCTGGCAACAGAAAGTTAAGAAGATTAAACTGTAGAAAACAGAAATGAAAGTGTAAAGGTATTGAAAATTAAAAGAATCATAAATGATATCAGAGATAATTGATGGAAGATTTGTATAATTTTTACATTTTATGAAAGAACCTGTAATTTTGTATTAATCAGTAAACTAAACAACTTTTTTCTTGTTTGAGTTGATTCTTAGCAAATGATAGTTGAAAGTCAAGAACAAACTTTTATGCAAAGTGGTTATTTATGTATGTGTAACGTTTGATACAAAGGGCTGCCTGCTTGAGCATCTGGGATACCTGTTCCTGCCATCTAGATATTTCAACAAATTATCTATTTTTGTTTGTTTTAATATATCATTATGTTTATTAATCGCATAACCTATTCTGCTGAGTTTCTGAAAAGTGTACAACCTTTCGTTGTCAAAGTTACAAAAAACTCAATAAGGGACAATGTGGTTGCTGGCAATATACAACGATAGGAATGTACGTTATTCAGATGTTCATTTACTGAACTGCTAACATCTAACTGGCGATCACTCAATATTTATCGCCAGGACCGACCAAGAAGAAAGAAACGGAAACTTGTAGAAATACTTTGTGCTGAGAATTCTATATTGTACCAAAAACATAATATTGAATAAAGCTGATAATAATAACAATAAATGAGATTTCTATCTTTTTTATACTGTTCAAACACTCAGAAAATGAGTATCAGAAAGGGTTTTGTAGATATTATAATCATCTGTATAGTTGAGATTATGAGTCAATTGAAGGGAGTTCCATAATAGAACGAAACGGCCTTCCAGTACTTCATGGTTTTTCATGGTGGTCTAGCTTTAATTGACTCAGAAAATTATTGATGAAGCACAGAAGTTACTTCTCAAAGTTACAAGTGTTTTTTTTTATTGTTTATCATTCAATTCATTCACTTTAAAAAAGACTAATTAACTAATATGAGTAAATAATTAATGAGAAATTAATAAATTTAATAATACTGAACACTATTTCTTAGAAAAACGTTTACAACTAGTTAGAATTATAGAGAAAGCATAACTAACTAGATTCATTGATGATGACATTATCTTATCAAATAAGAAATAAATTCACTTGGTATTGTTTGGCTTGTATCATCCCATTGAGGTTTAAGACTGCAATTGGTCAGTCTGCTATTGGCATATGTGCATACTGTGCGTATGCCTCGATATGGCCTTAATTCATAAGCTTTTTGTTAGCAATCATGAATGTTGGCTAGCAGTGTAATTCAGGACGCACGTTTCGTCCTATTTGGGACTCGTCAGCTGGATGTACCTGCATCTCAGAGTTTTAAATTCATCCCATTGCACAAGCAAGTGGCTATCAGGACTTAATAGCTGAGTGGATAACGCGATGGCGTTTGAAGCGAATGGTATTGGGTTCGAGTCCCAGGGTGAACATCAACTCTGAGATGCAGGTACATCCAGCTGACGAGTTCCAAATAGGACGAAATGTGCGTCCTGTATTCCACTGCTAACCACTATCCATCATTGCTTACAATAAGAAATAAATGTTTGAAAATAAATTGAAATCTTTAGATTTTGTAATGAACTAATTTTATGAGTAATTAGTGATAAGTTGCTATCCAAAATATAATTACATTCGACATTATACATTGTTTATGAAGTTTTGTTCTCTGAACTTTATGATTTGATTGTGGAGTTTTCATTGTTCTTCTGAACGATATAATCAGCATAAAATTCAGGTAGAAATGAAGTGTTGTATTAATTTTAACGAATTCAAATAAATTCATTCATCATTTTTACTATATATGTGACTTAAAGATTATTTAATTTGATTGTTATCCATTGTGAGTTAACTAATGGTTATAACTATATCAAGTTGTATTCTAAAGTTAATTACCGTTTCTGATTACAGAATTAGATCTCAGTGTGACAATTTATGTCTTAAGTAGTTTATTTGTTAGCATTCTTGTAAATATAGATTTAATTGAAGATGACTGAATATACTAAAACTTATGTCCGATTGTCACTGAGAATAATATTTATTGTGCAATCTGGAGTGTAACTAGACAAAGAACATACATATAAATGATGAGTACTAGCAAAGAAAATAAGGATCTACAAGCTTTTATCAACTGATTCCAAAAATTAAAAAAAAATTTAAAAATTATTATTTAATAGTTGAATTCATAAGTCAATTAAAATTAGACTACCATGAAAAACCTGGAAGTACTAAACGGCCGTTTCATCCTAATATAGGACTTATGGATGCGCGATGCTGAGGAGTCCCATACTTAAACGAAACGACCTTCCAAAGCTTCCAGGTTTTCCATGGTAGTCTAGATTTAATTGACTCATGAATTCAACTATTTAAGTACTAAAATCTCCAAAAAACTTCCTTTTGAAAATAATTATTTCTTAATGAATTTTCAACCATTTTCTAATGAATATACTGAACACTTTGATTTTTTGATTATTCAGTTTTACTGTATATGTATATGGTCCGTTCGTTTTTTCTTTCGGTTTTTCAGTTTGTTTGTCTTTGGATTATCGACAGAGCTAACCCTACTTTTTGTTTATTTTAATTATAGCGGCCTTCAATTAGATTTGTCTTGTGTTTTATAAAAATAAACAAGTCATCATTAAGCAAAGTTTCATCAGCAAACAACACTTCGTTTAAACTCTTTGAGATTCGTATATGCAAGAATATATTGTGCGATAAAAATACTTTATAAACGTATAGTTGGACAAAGAACATTTTTGTTGTTTAGGATAAATTACTACTAATAACTTAATAAAACCTTTCTTTATCATATTCAGCTTGTTGTATTCAAGTATGTGAAAGTGAATGAAACCATAATCATCATCATCATCACCAACAACATTACGGAGTTCATCACACATTTGTTAGATTTAATTAAAAGTGTAACATTACATTCTTTAACTATTATTAATTATTATTACGACTTTGAGAAATCACCAAACTGTATCACAAGGTAAGCCCTAACTTGGAATCCAGAAGTGAAGTGAAAAAGAAAAAGACCAAAGAACACATTACGTCAAGAAATAGAAGCAGATATGAAAAGGATGAATAACCACTGGAAAGAACTAGAAAGGATTTCTCAGGACAGGGTTGGATGGAGAATGCTGGTGAGCAACCCATGCTCCTCCACGAAGAATCACAGGTGTAAGTAAGAGAATCAGTTCCACAATGATTGAAATTATTCAAGACATTATAAACTCTTCAATAACTGAATATGTTTTTATTAAATTTATTATACAAAACATTTCTATTCAACTAATTTGTTAATAATGATTTTTGTTATGAACTCATTTTTTTTCTCTCTTTAATCTGATCCAAATTTTTAATCTTGTTCATTGAAAATTTATGTCAGATTAAGGTCGAATTGAAATCCGAAAACAAAACAAAGTAATAATCGTGATAATAATAATAATAATAATAATAATAATAATAATAATAATAATAATAAAACTCTATGTTCATTCAAAAAATATTCCATTTTATTTTCTATATTTACATATAGTTGTATGTGTTTATGGTAGATAAAGTGTTGATATGGTTTAAAGGGATGAAGTTCATTTTCTTTGGGGGTTTTTTTTAAAGTAAAATATAATGTAAACTGAAGTACTATTTTAGTTTCTTTCATAATAATTGAACAATTGAATTGTTATGTATTCATTTTATTTCGTTTCATGATTTAGTTTAAGTATATATTAATATTGTCCCCAAATGTCCTGTTACGACCGAAGGTGTTCTTATATGGTCATGCGTATACAGCCACTGATAGGAAAGTCTTACCCATTACTTTCTCATGGACGGGGTTTTGTTAGTGAAATTGGGAGGATGAAAAGTGAATGTCCGGCACTGTAACCGGGTTGATGGACATGGATGGTCCATGTAGTGGAGTTGGAAAACCCTGATTTCCAAACCAATATTGCACATGGGCTCCAAGACACGGAAAGAACAAATGATGTGTTGACCAATCCTTGGTCCATGGCTACCATGAGACTGCATTTCCTTACGTTTCTTCACTGTCATGTGGATCAGACATTTAGGTCGAAAACTACGAGTGTTGCCCTCAAAGAAAACCACCTGCTTCGATCTGGACACCCGGGTAGTATCATAACCCACACAAATCAAGTGACTTCTGTGGCACATATGTATTCGGTGCTCTTTTGTACCGATATATATTGTATCCAGATTGGAATAATGAATGGTAATTTTCGGGATCCATTATGGACCAATATTATGAATATATTTTTATCGTATAACTGTTATGTAACTAAACTGTTCATATTCATGCCCCTCTTATTATGAACTTTATGTTGACCTATGAACTATTATTATACGATTTACCATTCATGAACTATTCCCTGTTTATTAATCGCTACCTCCCTCATTCACAACCACATCTGGCTAGTTATTGTACAAATGTTGTTTCATATTTTATGTTACGGTGTGGTCTGTCTGGTTAGTATAGAAACTCAGTATGCTTGAAATAAAATGATTCATATCTCAGAGGTTAAGACTTGCGTTCTGGACTCAACTGGCTGGGCTAGACAGGGAAGCGGGACCAATCAGAACTGTAGTCCGTTCTTACGTGTTTACGCGTCTTTGGTCCGATCGATAATACGCTTCGCTCAAATCTTGCAGTCACAAGTTATAACAATATATATTGTATTGTAAAGTGTATGTTGAATAAATGGATCAAAATAACGTTTCATAATACACAGTGATATTGAGAATGTTTAGAGGAAAAAGCAATGATTAGTGAATTTAAACTTTGTCGCTGACTAATAACGAATAAGAATTCTATTAGTTTGCCTCTGTGAATTACATCCAGTTTTCAAACATAACAATCATTGTGTTTCTAAAATTGTTACTGCTTTCAAAATATGTCGGCTAGTTGTCAGATATGGATAAAAGTTATTCTGAATAACCGACTTGTTTTAATTTTATGCTATATGTTATAGTAATAATTATTTCGCTTTCTTAATAACGGATAATTTTTGTTTACATTCTCATTTGATGGTTTATTTGAGATATTTAGAGTCTACTATATCAACATGTTTAAAGTGAGCTTGTAATTCTGTTTTTCTTTAGTTCTGACATTATAAATCAACGGATATTTACAATCTTGTGCTTCCGCAAAAATTTAAATCTTGAACATTCAAAACCACACTCATATACACTGTTGATAGATACTAATGACCATTAAAAAGACTCAAAAACCTTTCTCACAACAATGAAACAATTCGCTTTCATAGTCATTTTAATACTTAATTTAAGTGAACAGTATAAAAGGATGACACACTGTATTGTCCTTTTTTATTTGCTTTTTTAGCAAAATTGTATTTAAAATCAAAGCGATTAAAGATTAATTTAATAGTTGAATAGTTGAATAATTGAAGCTAGACCACATGGAAAATCTAGAAACACTGGATGGCCGTTTCATCCTAGCATGTGACTCCTCGTACTCTCATATTAGAACAAAATGGCTGTCCAGTGTTTCCATGGTAGTCTACCTTGAATTAACTCATGAATTTAACTATTAAATTACTACAATCTCTACAAAACCCCTTTCTAATAATTAAAGGTTAATCTTCGAAATAAATTACTGTCACAGAAATTGGTTGTATTCCATGATAGAATAAAATACCTAAATCATATCTACTTGAAACTAATGGTAAAATTCATCCTAATTTACAAATAATTCTTCTAATAACAAATATTATTCATAAGTTGAGATAATGAGTCAATTGAAGCTAGACCACCGTGGAAACCCTGAAATCACTGGACGGCCATTTCATCCTATTGTGCGACTTCTCAGCAGTAAGCATCCACGACTCCGCCTCGAGAGATTTCAACCCAGGACCTATCAGTCTTGCGCGCGAGCGCCTAACCAACTAGACCACTGAGCCGGCATCCAATGGTGTTAATGTCTAACTTCAACCAACCCACGAAGTTGCACTACCATATACCATTGTCATCAGAGAGTTATTATCTCACTGGTTACTGTTTCTCACTAGAATTTCTGGCTATGCCTCTTGAAGCCATTATTCCATGTTTTCTATGATGGTCTAGTTTCAATTGACTCATGATCTCAATTATTGTTATCACTACAATCTGAACAAATCCCATTCTGATATTATTCATAAGTTTATTTGATTTGTATAATTTTCATAATTGACTGTAAAATATTATTGAAATCATAATGTTAATTTTCTTATGTAAATACATATAATGAATATATCGTCGTTCATATTAACTGTACATATTAGTACTATCTCATTTTATCAAGTCTCTATTGTGCTTACTGTTTATATTTTAGTTAATGATCCAAGTATTAATAACATGAAGTTCAGCGAAGCGATCTTTCTGAACTTTGTGTTTTTTTTAATAGTTTTTAATATTTAAATGGGAATTACCTATCAATTCAAGTATTACTCTGATCGGTTTATTATAACACTTTAATGTGCATACCCATTTAACACTTAAAAGTTTGTTACTTTCAAGCAACATTCTGTTTAACTATCCATATTTATTCGCACAGTATTTGTTAACATTCTCTTTCATAGATTTCGTTATTATCATGAGTTATTTATTTATTTGCCTATCTTCCTACTTATCGGTATGTAACAACAGTTCCTTATACGAGCTAACCTCATGAACCTTTTGTATCTCTCAGAAAATAGGATATCCTAAAATGATTTTCATTTCAATTGCTATATACTAAGATCCTCATACAATATTACAGTTGAATTACTGTTTTTCTCCTTCTACTTCTAATTCTTTGAACCTTTTTTTAATAATTAAACTCATCAATTTACTTCCGTAAAATCGAGAATCAAGAAACTAATAACTTTGCAAAATATCAGAATGATAATTTAAGCTTTTATTGGGGCACTTCATTTTGACGTCAATTAGATCAGACGGTGTTTTTGAAGGACTTGCCACTTTTGTGTCCATTTTCGGTTGTGAAGCCTAGAGTGGTTTTTGTGGCTTGAGGGAGATGGGTTCGATTTTGTTTGTCACAAAACAGTATTAAGGCTTGACAACAGTAGCAATACATATTATTATCAAGATAGCGAGTGAGACTGACTTGGATGTAACGAACAAGAGTGTATCTTTCAGAGCCAAGCTTTAAACTGCATATTATGGTATATAGTGCCTTTGGAATAAAGTATATTACTAGCAGTAATGGGCTGGGTTTTTGGTTAATGAATGATGCAGAATGCAGTTAAACATGTGGACAAATAGATAAAATGAACGTAATCGTTGCTAATCAGCTAGTAGAGTTAGCGGCATCTGCAGACATGATAGGAGGCAATAACGAAATGAAAAATGTATAGTATGAGGACATAAAAATGACCTCGACTAAGTGAACGAGTGTAATAATAGGTCAAAAATGACATGGAAAAAGTGGGATGAATTCAGTTAAAGCAAGAAAATTTTACGTTATTTAATGAAAATAGTCCAGTGAGTTTCGAATGTCATAACGTACAGTGTTCAGAAAATTATGATTTGTTCGTTGAGTAACATGACTGTAAAAATGTCATAATTTAATGCCAGCACGAACAAAAATAATAAATCCAAGTTAGGTGATAATGTGACGTTAATGTGATAATGAGACTATGATAATTATTTTAATTAAAAAAGAACGATCATCCGGATGGATCAATGAGAACAGTCTATATGAGGACAAATTATCGATAAAATAATATGTATCTGGCATACTGGCTTCGATGAATGCGTCGGATAAGAAAGTGAGTCATTTGACCTGCTCGTCGATTAAGTCGGCCAATTAGTTCGTTTATCGGGCACTTAGATTTCCAGATGTCCACCGCCTGCGCAGATTTGCAGAGTCCGTTTAGTTCTAGACGGGCTCACCACTTTAGTGGCCCTATAACTGACTCCTATTGCATTGTATGCTGATTGTTATTGGATTACATATGTCGGCTATCTTCGTATAGTTCATCTATTTACATCTTGTTGAGCTAAATAAGTCGAATATGAGAATGGACTTTTGAATATTTATATTTTATATATTCACTGATCTGGACAGGAAATGAAAGGGATGAAACGAAAAGAAGAGAGCGAAGCGAAATGACACGCAGTGGATAAGGAATGTGAACCATTCTCAATTGACTATATTTATAAGTTGGCATTAGTTTTGCTTTATCAATATCTAAGTGCTGTATTTTTATTCATTTATTAGATTTAATGTGACAATTTGAAGTGAGTACAATTTCTATTTAAGATATTTCTATTGATCTTATGAGTTCATTTGTTTGCTACTAAATATGTTCATTTGAGTAAGAACTAGTAGATCACTTAAGGTAAACAGTTTTAAACAAATACAAATACATTGAAATACAGCATATATGTGTAAAACATTTGTATGTTATTTAAAAACTGAAAATATATATTACTTGTAAATCTCAGTTACTGAAGTGAAATAGTTTCAATGTTTTATAAGAACTATAGTATCTAGTAATATGTTGTCATTTTAGTCTCCAGGATTTGTAATGATATTTAAATTGAATACCACTTAAATAGTTGAAACATATTTTTAGAAGAAAACAATTTTTCCTAAATCTTGATTAAAATTTAAATGAACTAACTTGTAAAAATAGATAGTTGATTGAAAAAACTCCGACAAGCACCAAACCCAGTTAGAACAAAAGACTTATGGTTGTTATTATATTTAGCACTTTTGTAAGTGTAGACATATGTATATTTCTTATAATGTAAGGAATCTGTGGTGATTGTTGAAGTTTCATAGTTTAGATCACAGATTAATCTTAGTTAGCTAATAAATGAAAACCAGAAAGCTTTGGATTACTGTTTATTATTAGTAAGGGACTGCTCAAGAGTTCTGATTCACAACTCCACCGGGAATCGAACCAGAGAACCTTAGTACTAATGAATAGTTCTTAAGCTCTAGACTACTGAGAAGAGATCCACTGACAGTGATGTGATCAAAACTTGAGGAAGAGTTGAAACGATGAATGATTCAATGAAAACGATTTAATGTTGCCAAAGTAAAGAAATATTTATTACTATTTCTCTTTAGATGTATAGATCTGGTTTTAGATGTTTGATCAATATAACTTTGGCGAAATTCAGAAGATTGCGATTCACCTTGAAAGACTTCAGTGTATCTAATTGACGCTCTCTATCAACGAGCTGAATGCTTCTAATCCGCTTGACCTTAGACGGTTTGGAATACATTCATTGAGTTTTCATTAAATCGTCGTCATTTTCCTTAATTCACAATTTTGATTCGAATTAACCGTTTTCAACTTATTCTTTATTACCACTAATCGGTTTTCAGTTACTTCATTACATAATCATCTTAAGTTTGTTAACTCTGTGATTTGTAATCACTAGTTTGATGCTCTGGAACTTTCTCTCTCAAACTAAATTTATTCTAGAAAAAATTTTTATGACCTTCTTAACTGTATTGAAATTTTTGCTACATCCTGATACACATATTCATCTCTAATCACCTTCGCATTTATAATCACGTCGATTTCTATGAAAATCTTATATGTTGTAAGCAGCTGATGAGAACCTAACGAAATAAAATAAATTCATATTATTTTGCACCAATCTTCGTTTTTGTTCTCTTCAAGATTACGAATTAAACATAATATTAATTTGCCAATTTGTAATAACGAGTGCTACTTATCTTATTTAATTGCTTTTCTATGTATTTCCCCTTGTTCGCAATTTATTGACTGTTACTTTTTTTTATCATTGTGCAGATGTGTGATACTTCAAAATGGATTTATGTATAGTTGTGAAAGATCCTGGATTAAAAACTACCGACAGTCCGGTAGTACGCGTTTAGCTTTTCAATACGATTTACTATGGAACCTGAACATGAAAATATGTTCGGTTATTAAACATTAATAAAAGAGTCGAATTTAAGGATTAGTTCATTGGAAGACTTAGTTGCTTATTCCTGGTTAGCTATAAATCATTGGAGAAATTACATTCACGGGAAAAAATTCAACGCTAATAATCCATCGTTTAGAATTGTCTAATAGATAATGTTTATACGAAAATGTTCATCAATAAATATGGAAAGTTGAGAACGAAGGAAATGGAAAGTGATATGGTAAAGAAAGACTTTCAGATAACCTGTTCTTAAAGATGATGAAACAGCCTAGACGAATAATTCCCAAATTAGGTCTACATTGACATGAACTGATACAGCCTTTAAAACTGTCGCGCTGTATATACAAAAGCGCATACATGGTAAGACCTGAAAGGTGAGTCATTATTCTCATCTCTCATCATATGCATCAGAAACTAAGATTAAGAGATCAAAATGTTATCAACAGCGTAGTCTTCTAACATCTACTTAGTAATGGATAAGATGTTAGCACTTCAAAATCATTAAAATTATTACCAAACAAATAAACTAGAACTTCTTGCAGTTAACTGAAGTCATTCTATTAATAATTTTGGACCAGAATTCTCTATTCAAAAGGATGTCATTCTTTCACTCCTTTGGTGGATTCACCTTCCAAAAGTTAGTTGCGTAGCAGCTAATTCTTTGTTTGGAATCAAAAATTCACTTTCTTCAACCTTTCTTACACTTTTACTGAACTTTACTCATTTTAATCTCACAATTAGTTACTTGTTGTTCATGATACTTCTTTTCCTAGCTTTGAAAGTTATTTCAGTAACTTGTTTACATTCTTCCTTTTTCAAATTTTCTTCTACAGTTTTCATGTTCTTTAACATATAAATATTTAATCACATGAATAGGTTTTGTTATGTATCTATTTTTATTGCTTCTTTTATAAATCTTCATTGGTGAGAACTTATTCAATGCCATAATGTGAATTATGTATGCCGTTTGATCTCAAAATAATTAATACTACTTTTTTTCAAATTGCAAGCTGCTGAAAAGAATTAAAGAAATAAATTTAAATTATTCTACTACTTGTTTTGTTTTTCCCTTGCTTAAAATTATTAGTAAGAAAAGAATGTTGTAGTATTTAACTCCAGTTAACCCATCATATGGAATTTGTTAAACCAGATAAAATAAGGTTGGATTTGAATAAGAAATAAAGAGAATTCAATGAATAAAATTTTCATTTCGAATCAATCATTTAACTAAGCCGTAAATTCGTTGTATAAATATGTGTCTATAGAACGTAGGTAGAGATTAAGCCTAAGATTTCAAATATCAAAAGAATGTTGCGTAATGGTCGATAGGTGAGAAGATAATGGGAAAGACTGAGGACAATATACCAGTCAAAAATATGACAGATATTTGTCTACTTAACATATATGAGGAAAAAATGAAATACGTAGAGTTATACCACAACTGAATGATAATCGTGAAAAATTGTTAGGGAGTTAAGATAACTTTCTAAACATATTTCAGAACACTGAGAATAGTTTTTAAGAAGAGAATGTAAGTCAATCAGTAGTTCAATTCAAGAGAAACACATCAACTCTGGGAACGTTACTTCAAAGGAATCGTCTTCACAGTATAGTGAAACTAATGAGAGGTCCAGTAAAAAACCTATTCGCTGTTGAGAGGTCTGCAACTCATTAATTCAAGCCCAAACTCCTCAGCCCTCAGTAATAAGGATAGTAGATCGAAGGACCTGTATTAATCCTTACAGCTTGTTTTCCAATGAAGATCCAGTTTCTCTTTGAAAATGTCCACAGATGTAACTGTTACCAACTGTTTGGGTAAGGCGTTCAAGACATTTACCACTCAATGAGAAAAACTGAATCCTACTTTAAGTCTGTTAAATCACAGATTCTGAACCTTCTTAATGTGTTCTCAAAGACAATTAGTTCTAGAGAAAACAAATAGATAAGAACTGTTAACACCCGAATCATTATTACAAATGTATGGAATGCCATTGTGAGGTCAACTCACGTCCTACAATAAGATAAAGAGTAAGGGTTTATGAATTTTCAGTAATCATAGTAAGGGATTTTGAAGAGATCCATCACTAGCTTATTTCTAAACACTGAATACGCTAGAGTGTGTCAGTGTTCTTAATAAGACATGGGCAAGCCCTACTTTGGGGTAAATAACCTTTGACCATCCTCCATTCAGGTAGTGTTCTATTGATCCTCACCCTCTATCTTCGGCCACAGAGAAAGTCTCTTATCCACTCTTGTACGTGCCTGTTATTCAAAATCTCAAGAGTTTTTTTGACAAACCCTCAGTAAAAACCTTATCAAAAGCTTTGTTAAAATTGACGAATATCACACCAATAGGTAAGCCATTGTCTCGGGCTGATTTCCAGTTCTCTTTTGTAGTTAATATGCATGAATGCTCATCCCAAAACCCAGGTTTCTCAGGAATTAACGGGTTTATGATTCCACATTGCTTACTAGTTTAGCCCGAATTTTATTTTCAAGTAACTTAACTATTATGTTGGTTAAACCACTAGGTCGGTAGTTGAGCACGATCTGTCTCTTGCCATGCTTAAATATACAGCTGACTACAGCATCTTTCCAATCCCTAGGGAGTTGAGTTTGGTAAGGTGACATGTCGAACGGTAGTGTGGCTGGTTTTAAGATATTAACCGCGAAAAGTGACTGCAATCGTCAATGTAGCCCGTAAGGACCCGGTGGCTTACTAGATATGAGGTTATCGAGCAATTAAAGAACTGCTTTCTCACTTACATGTGCAGATCCCACAGCTGCTATCTCAGTGATGTGGTTATGAGAATTGTTGTTAGCAATACAATTTTCGTGCAACATCAATGAAGAAATTCCATCAATACGTCTTGTTCTTCATTTAATATACGAAAACAATTGTTTTCTGAAAATACAGCTGTCTTATGCCAGTTTTATTTCGTAAGTGGTGCGGCATCTAGCTATGATCTTTTAACATATATACGAGGTTTTTCAGTATTCACACTTACATGATTCATGACCTGCTGACAAGAACAAGTTTCGGAAGCAATTCCCATACCTCGGCAGCTTTCAGGTGTCCTTATCGATCCATGGACTGCAATGTGGTGGCTTTCGTGTTGATCATGGGATGGATATTAATGCTTCGGGTTCGAATATGATTTGAATTGTATTCCGTTCATCTTCAACTAACCCTTCTGCACCGATTGACTAATCTTTTAAGGTAGCACAACCTCCGGTCGCCGGAATTTAGCACGACAGATATTGTGACGGGGTGGGGTAGGTACATATAGTATTGTCCAAAACCTAAAGTACAGTATAACTTGATCACTTTCTTCTAGTGAGAAGAGATACTGAATGCCGGTTAATTCATCACGGTAGCGTGTAAAGACAAGGTTCAACAGTGACTCCATCACTCTTAATACAGATGTATTATGCAATGATTGGAGAACAGTCTAAATCTAAGATGAACTACGTTTCTATGCCAACAATTATATCTGGACTTAATTCACCTGCCATCAAACTTAGCTGGGATGTTTTATTTTTAAGACTGGGAGCATTTGTGCAGCACACCTTTAAATTGTTTTTCGAATCACTCGTTCTTCCCATCCGATTCGATGAGTGATTCTAAAAAGCTGTTGCGATAACTTGCTGCTGATACTCATGTTTTTTATTATATCTTGTACTTTAAAAGGTTCGAATGATGGTTTTCCCGTGGAGTGAGCTGTAAATGTTAATATGTTAGGGTTAGAGGCGATAAGGTTAAGAGTATTAGGTTTAGGGGTAATGGTTTGGGAGTTTTAAGGTAACGATCTAGGTTTATATAGTTTTACGTTTAGAAGCTAGGGTTAAGGAGTGGTAAAGTTAGAATCATTAAGATTAGGAGCTAGTGTTTAGGAGTATTAAGGTCAGGAGTTATGGTTAAGACAATTTAGGGTTAGGAGATCAGTTTTAAACGATGTGGAACTGAGCGTTATGGTTTATTCTTATTACAAAACTGTAATCTCTAGCCTAAGTTATTGATATTTAACTCTAATAAGTTTATGAATGATTCTAAAACTCCTAACCTTCAGTAATAATATTGAGTTTAGTGCTCTTACATGAAATATGCATTTGGGTTAGCTATTTTTGATTGATTTATCTCAAGGTTTTACATTTAGTTTTCATTCATTTTATTTTGTATGGTGTATAGACAAATTTCCACAATACTCCATATTAACTTATATATAAATATGATGTAAAATATTATATTAAAGTACGAAACTAGACAGTCGACTCGTATGAAATTACTACAGTATGAGTATTGGTTCACTGCAAAGTAGTTTTACCTTGTATCTATAATTATTTACCAACTATGAGAATGAATGACACTGATGGCAATATCGATCTTAACCATATATGGACATTATATTATTCATTTATGAATTTTCAAATGAATGATAGAATTTAACTTTCAAGTTTCATTCTGTTTAAGGCATGTTAGCTGAATGTACATGCATTACAGTGATGATCTTCATATTGAGACACAAACTCAGTACTGAGATTAGATGGTGGTTGGAGGTAGTCGACAGGAAACCCTAGGCCCGGGTTTCGTGCTACTTGGCACTGGTCATCAAGGTGTACCTGTAATCTTGAAGGAACTTGTGCTCCCTGGCGGATTCGATACCGTGTCACCCAGTTTTACAGTCAGAGACGTTACCACTGAGCTATCCGAGCCGCGACCGACCTCCTATAGGACTGAGATGTAATCACAAACTCAATATCCATGAATTAAAAATGTAATGAACGTTAATTCATAAACAGATACTTCATAAATATGATGAAATTGATATAATTCATTTATCACTTAGTTTATGATATGATAACATTAATACATTTTTGAAATTCATCTATTACATTTAGATACTTTTTTCTTTCAATTATTACCTATCAATTTGTTTTCGTAGTTGATACATGAATTCTTTCACTAATGTTTTGTCTTACATTACATACCTACTTAAGAATTTTCATAATTACGATTACTATATTATCTATAGCCAGGATATAGAATGTTTTATTTTTATTCTAACTAATAAAGCAAGAGAATGATGCTTAAATGTAAGTGTTTACTTATCAAGATGTGTACTGAAGTAAGCATTGGGTAGAGAAAGAAGAATTAAGTAAACGTGTAAGAATAATTATTGGCGTGTGTGTGTATGAATGTGCATACATAGACGACTACTTGAGAAAAGTGCTTAGTATGCTTTTAACTAACTAGTATCATAGGTAGAAATAAAACGACAAACATTATTTTATTATATTGAAACATTATAATGAATTAACCAATAGTGATAATGAGAATAATAATATGTACTATTGTGGAAATATATTTATGAGGATATAGTGTTCTAAACAATATAGTTAACGCCATAGATATACATCTCTTAGTCACCATTTAGAAATAACTAATAAAATATTATAAACAGTATAAAGTGATTTCCTTATAAATTTCCTTAGCTAGATGTATACTTTAGGTTTAGAATTTTGATAATAGACCTATTATTACCATGCTAGTTATTATCAACAGATTGTCACTTTAAAGTAGAGTGAATAATAAATTCATATCTGGAAATGTACCGTATAATTTAACTTGATCTAAGCCCTAAAGTAATAGATAAATTAATGAAGGATAAAAGACGCTAAGATGATTGCAATATAATTGCTTAATGAATTAAATCATTACCGACAGTTTTGATTATTGATCAGGCATTAGGTGCTCATAGTAAACAGATTTTTAGTACAAGTGAATCGGTAGTTAGTCAGCCAAAAAATATTTTTATCCATGGGAAATTAAGCAGTAAGAAGTTTTACTGAAGATTTTGAAGTGGGAAGATGTATTTCTAAATTTATATAGCTGATTCACTGATATTAAAAATGACAGTCATTCTATTTCGGCCCATAATTCTAAGCATGTTGTGCTAGTTGCATTACATAAACATATTACTATGAATCCCATCTATGAAAATAAATACGGATTGTTGAAGTGTTTTTGCCTGGGGCGAAATATCTATTCAAAAAATAGCTAGTTTACAGTAAACTGAATTATCGACAAATAAACATTCGAAAAATTATTTATAATCAGAGCAAATAAGCCTACGCGTAATCTTATCGTTTTAACAATTTCATCGGAAATAACTATATTGGACTAGATTAAAGTGTGAGGTAAATGATGATTTTTGTTTGCATTCTAGCATTTCGTAATACGTCACTGTTTGATTCATAGGGAAAATACCATCGTTTGAACACACTCTTTGTTGAAGAACATTTAAATCTACAATACTCTTCATTTTAATGGTCAATAGAAACTACATGTATGACCGTATTAGATTATATCAATATGTGGATCTTTAATTTATCAGTGCGAAGGAGATAGACGTTAAATGAATGATTGAAATGAAGTAAAATTAAACTGAGGAAGAGTTAGCGTGTATGGTTATGTCAAGTATGTATGCAGATGAATCGATGATTACTTTAACTACTGTTCCCTCAATTCATATTCTGTCAAATACTATTTCCTTGTTTGTTATTTCCAATGTATATATTAAATAAGGAATAATGAAAGATCAGCTAGAGTACATTTTATAATTAGTAAATTTATTATCCATAGTTCTGAGTATGATCTGATTTTGTATCTAGAGCAAATACTCATCTTAGCAATTTGATTACCCTCATGGAAATGAACAACAAAATAATTTTCCTATAGTAGATTAAGTTTAGCTTACTTACAAAGCGAAACTAGAGAAGTGTTGTGCAAATGTTTCTTCTGATACTTCACATTAGAAAACAATGAAAATAATTTACAGCACAGATGGATGTGTTTAAAGATGTCATGTTCATCACACAGACGAGTTCGGAAAACAGAGTGGTCGAAATGTTTTACAAATCTGCTAAGAACTTTATATTCCATTGCATTCAGTGTTTCAGTTTCATGGTGAGATTTTCTGTTCATGAAGTATTCAACAAGCTTTATTCAATTATCATTTGCTAGACTTATCTGACTTTTGTGATGAGAACTGAACATAATTCTGCACAACTTTCATTATTCAATGAGGTTTTAGACTGATTCAATTATTCAGTCTACAAATATGACTTTAAGGATTGGTTGCTCAGATATTCTTTCAAAAAAATCAATTCATATATCAATTACAAATCAATGATATTTTAACTTTGTCAGGCAAACGATGATGTCGTTTCACAATGAGCTTCGTAAAACAGTTATGTTACGCTTGCTTTTAAATTCAAACAATCTGGTGGTCTTTCAACGAATACAGACTTAAACTTAGTTTTGAGTTTGATGCTCAGTGAATTTCAGTAATTTTCCAAGTGATGTTAGCCCTAGACAAGCAGTTTCATCATAACCAATTTAGCTGATAGAATAGTCGCTCGCACATTACCACTAATTATCTTTAAATGAAGACAATCAAGGTGGTGCGATTTCATGTGTTACATATAGCAAACGCTACTGAGATTCATGCACAAAAATCTGATTTATCTGCTTGCATATGCTTCACGGCGCGGCAATCCTTTTCTTGATCATGAAATTTCTAATGGATGCTGTTACTTATTCTTTCTTTTATTTGATTATTAGTTTGTTCTTCCTCATTCCATTCGTACCTCTTCATTTATATATCAGTCCTAAAGGAGGTCAGTCGGGGCTCTGATAGCTCAGAGGTAAAGTCTCTGGCTGTGAAGCTTGGTGACACGAGGTCGAATCCGCCAGGGAGCACAAGTTTCACCTAAAGATTACAGACACGTTTTGCTGACGAGTGCCAAGTAGCACGAAACCCGGGTCCAGGGTTTCCTGTCGACTACCTACAACCACCATCTAAATTCAATAAATAGTGCCCGCAGTCTCGAGTCACCTAGACTGGTGGCCATATCGCAACATGGTCGATACTATTCGATCTGTACTAAATAAAGACTTGACACACATGACATTGATCACCACCCAATGATCAATCAATTGTTAGAATAAATGTTTATAAATAGGATTGAATGTTGGAGTGAAACTTGATGAGAATCTAATGGTAAACAATATTTTTTAGAAAATCTTCCGCATGAAACCATAACTTTCAATTCTGGTCAATTTTTTTTCAGTGTTTTAATCTATAAAATATCCAATCAGAAAGTTGCGATGAATTACATAATCAATGATCAAAGAAGAAATGAACGATTACATAGTTCTCAAGACTTTGTTATTTCTTCTCCTTGTATAAAAAAAATAGCAATGACATAATCAGAATGAGTTTTGTGGAGATTTTTAGAAATTTCACTGGTTGAAATCATGAGTCAATTGAAGTTAGACATTAACACTGTTGGATGCTGGCTCAGTGGTCTAATGATTAAGTGCTCGAGCGCGGAACCAGTTGGTCCTGGGTTGGAATCTCGCGGGGTGCGGGATCGTAGATGAGCACTGCTGAGGAGTCCCATACTAGGACGAAACGGTGCTTCCAGGTTTTCCATGGTGGTTTAACTTTAATTGACTCATGATTTGAACCAGTGAAGTGACATAATCTACAAACCATAAATTTATTTATTATAACCTAATATTTTTATGTTTTTTTTGTACGTGACATTTGTTTTCAGTTCTATTCTTTTTATGTTGTTATTTAATAAACTTACTAATTTATATTCAATTTCAAGCTTCATTTGTTCATATAATTTTATAATCATTATTATAATGGATTGGTTTTCATAAATGTTTTATTTTACTATCATATTCCTAACTCTTACAGTTTTCATTTGATCAAGCATAAAATACTTGTCGGCTTTCATAATTATCTAATAATTTCACCCCATATATATATTCTCTTTATTCATTAGTTTTATGTATTTCTTAGACTATGTATGTCGTTTTTCCCTCAGTAAATAAAATTGGTTATTTATTGATTATTTTTTACCAACTTTAATAGTATTTATGAAACCAGACAATTTAACAAGTGATAAGAGACTAGAAGAATTGAATAATTGTAGTGTCGTTTAAAAAAACTTTATTTTTCGATCTTTTTTTCAAAATTACTAAAAGAACAGATTTCACGATATCAAAACTGACTACCCAGAAACAGAAGTTTTTAAAAAAAAATTCTTTTTGAATAGCTGCTAAATGGCAATATACGATTATTCAATTACTGTAAATTGATCATAGCAACTGATAAGTGTTTATTGAGAAATTGTCGGCCAATTCGTTGTAGGTGTTTGCACAGAAAATGAGATCACTTGGAACTCTTAACTGATATTGAAAGTATGATGCAATGTGATTTTGATGACCATGGAAGTAATTGATCCAGATCACTAGTAGATAGGCCTTATATAAGCCCGTAGGACTGTTGAATAACTTTTATCCCTATCTTTTAATTATATTTTTCTTAGACTATTTATTTTAACATAGCATGCGAATGGCAATGATTCTGCCTTCATGTATATTTCTGTCTGCTATATATATATATATATATATATATATATATAGTCTGAGAAAGGTGAACGAGCGAATAACCGTATAACTCATTAATCACAGTATTAGTAGTAGATGGTAAAAGTCATGATATCTATAATCATAATGAGACATGGATTGTGTATATATAAGTGGTTCACAGAATGCTTGTAACTAGGAAATAGATATAAAGCTAATAAATCAGCAGAAACAATGCATCAATTCATGCGAACAAAGTTACTTAAGTCAGGCCGAAAACAGTTCTAAATTAAAAGTAATAAGGTAAATAAAAGGAAATTTAGTGAAGACAAATCGATTATTAAACGCAGCCAATAGTCTTTGTAAAAATAAAAGCTGCATAATATATTCTACTAATAGTCTAATCGTCGTATCGATTGATGAATAATTATTAACCGGTTTAGTTTTTGTGTAATCCTTCGTGGTAATGGCCTAAATGATTTTGTAGTGAACGAGAACACAAGTAAGGACAATCGAATATATTTTTTCAAAAATTTACAGAATATCTTAGTAAAATTTGAGAATCATACAGTAAATACTTCATTTACAAAATTTCAGTCTGTTGTCTCAAACTTGACAGTTCCTTCTGCAATTATCAGTCAACCGTTTCAGACTTCATTTTTCCTTCATTTCCGTACCGATCGATTTCTGTTCCCGTTCTATCCTTCTCTGGCTTTTTGATCTACTGCACGACATTCTATTTCTGACTAGAGTTATATGCTACTTATGTCGATATAGGTAGCATACACTGCAATTTGAAATGGTCTGGGTTATGCATAAATGTTACCTAGTTGCAGTCAACTGACATAAAACCCTAGATATAAGATATGTATTATATATCATCTATTATCAGTGAATAACTGGTACACTGAACCGTCATTGACTGTAACAGTAGGCGATACATTATCCGATTCCATGAAACGTATCAACTTCTCTAAAATTGAAGATTTATCTTCCTGACAATGTTCAGCTTTCATTTCAGTGGCTTGACTACGACTACATCCAACTGCTTAACATATTCAAATTACTACTTGAATGCTTACTTCAAACTGCCTAATATGAAAGCATCATTTACCAGACATAATATAAAAGGGGAATTGTTATTGATCAAAGAACATAAATTACTGACTTACTTAAGATTGTTACACCTCGTGGAACAGCACTGACCTCACATCAGACTTCTTAACCAAATACTCCTCGACTCTCATTTCCAACTGATCCCATGTCCTATACATTCTTTCATGTCTACCTCTGATTCCAGACGCATTCTGTCCCTCGATTTGCAACTTTTCCTTCTCCCTTCAACATTACAAGTTGAGGGTTGGACTCATGATGCTGTTTCGTGATTCCCTCCGTCTATTTCCAATCCATTTCCAGCATCTTTGCATAATTTACTCTTCTAATCAAAGTTGACTTGTTCCCTGCCACAGTAGCTTGCTAACGATGCTATCTGGTCAACGAACATTGAGTATCTTGTGCAGATCATTGTTCATAAATACTTGTACACGTTTGATGATGGTTGTGGTTGTTCTCCAAGTTTCAGTTCCATACAGTAAAACTGTCTTGACATTCGTATTGAAGATTCTGACTCTGACGTTAACTGACAATTGCCATGAGTTTCAAGTGTTCTTCAGTTGTAAGAATGTTACACTTGCTTTGTCAACCATTATCCTCACATCTGCATAAGATCCACCATGCTATCCAACTTCGTAGAACTTCCCACCTCTTCCAGATTTTCTCCATCAAGTGGCATTGAGTTGGTGTTCTCTGTGTTGTATTTGAGGATCTTGGTTTTTCCCTTGTGTATATTGAGGCCTACTGATGCAGGGGCTGCTGCTACACTAGTTCTTTCCATCTGCATCTATTTCTGTGTATGAGATGGGAGAGTCAAGTCATTTGAGAAGTACTAATTGTTTAGTTGCATGTAAACTTTCCATTGTAATCCTCCGGTCCTTATTTGGAATATGTCTGTGAGATGTCAGCAACCCCATACCATAGAAAACAACATTGCTGAAAAAACACTGATCAGAAAGAATGTAAATCAAGAGAGTTGAATTATGCGGAATATTTCAACTTCATTTCTTATAACAAGCAAACTCTTATAACACTACCATTTTGATGATGTTTCTGAAATATCTAAACACTAATTTTTATTAAATGTTATTCAGTCACATTCAACTTAGATTCTGTTACTTTTTCCGAAAATTTAGCTTCTTTTAAATTTACCTAAAGAGTTTTTATTCATCTATTTTATATTACTTAGTTTCAAATAAGCTCTATTCAAATACACTTATCCGGTGATGGGTGTATAATTAATTTGCTTCGTTTCATATTAATTGTGTACACACTGATGATTAATATGAATGTGTACTTCAAAAAGCAATAAATGCCATAGAAACAAACAAATATTATTATTCATAGATCATACTACATTACGAATTGAATAAAATTCCCTAAAAATTCCAGAATAAAAGTCATCACCCCCCCCCCAAATAATGCAATAGCTCAACATTTAATAGAGAGACGACATACAACTATAGTTCATAAATCCTTAAAAATCGTCAACAGACTAAGAAAGTGACCTTTGAAGACCTTGGGATACATGAAGTTGAACCCAATTTATGTATTCAGAAAATACACCTGTCAGTTTATCACTATAATGGTAAATTCATAACTTCGACTCAACCCCTGTCCAATTATTATTATTAATATTATTATTATCAATATCCGGTTATAAAATCTTTGCTCGCCTTCGTGTTACTTTATGTATTTTTAAATTTTCTTTCCATTCTTCTATGATTTTAACTCACTCAAATCTTAAACATTTGTTGACTCCTTAAAACAATTAGAGTTATTATGTAATCCATCAGTTATCAAATTCTAGATAATTACTGCCTCATTCTCTTCATATTTTCCATAGTTTTCTTCCAATGACCTTACAAATGCATGTATATACTATGTCGTTGTCATTCAAATTATTTGAGTCATCCATGTCCAATATTTAATATTATGTAAAGTTTAAAAAAATCTAATTAGAACGAGCTAAGAAGGAACCACAAAGTAGAACTGATTCATATTATAATGACTTAATTAGTGTTCAATATTTATTTCTACTGAATAAATTTGAGGATAATAACTGCTGGATTTCGACACAGATAGTGAATACTGTCGTTCTCATCTTGAGACTTGTTAGTCATCTTCTTCATCCCATAATTGATTCACCAATCAATATCAGTTGAATAAACACTGTGGATTAAGTAACACGAAAATCTCTACTTTTAACTAGTGCATATCCACAATATAACATGGTTTCGAACCCAGGGTAGATTGATTTTTTAACCAAAGTTTATTCGTCAATCAATATTGATGTAAATAATTTGTTTTAGTTCCATAGATATCTTTATATCAATAGAGTTAATTAAATTTGATTAAGGAAGTAATTAGTACTTACTAAAGTAATGAGTAATATTAATCAATCTGTTTAAGGTATATTAATTGAAATTAAAATTGAAGTCGAATATGTAATTTCATTGTCAGAATGATTGGTTTGAATAGTTTCATTTTAATGCATATGTAAACCTATTCAAAATGAAAAGATTAACTACAAAGAACTCAAAAGACTAGGTATATTTTTCTAAATAACAATAATGACCCCGTTTAATTTTAGTAATGAATTCATTCGTCCATAACTTACTACAATTACTTCTATTTCATTTCTACATTTAAATTTTTAGTGAATATGTGATTATTAGGAGTATTTGAATTATGGTACAAACTAGGAATCCCAATGATAACGTAATTTAGACCAAGAAGAATTAAATGAGTACGAGCGAATGTATTGTGTTTAGAATTTAAAATCAAACAGTCATCAAGTACAAAGGGATCATTAGTTTATTAGCTATCGGGAATACGTGTTTAAGCGTATTTGTGATTAGATTAAATGTTTATTACACGAATATATATTTTGAAAAAGTTTAGCGAGTACTTCTATCACTTATCAACGTCTGTTGGTTAATTGTAACAGGCTATCGTCAAGACATTGTATTGATGGAATTAATAAAAGTAAAAACGTCGGAATTTCTACTCTTGTATACGTTGATAAAAGCCACCTTGTATGTGAGAGCTCAAAAATGATTGAAATTCGAACCCAGTACCTTCTGCTGTAAATAATAATGTGTTATAAACTAAATTGCTGACCTCTAACTTGCTCAGTTGATGTTGATTTTTTGTGGCTCGGTATCTGACTCCAATTAGATCGTATGAATGATAGTTAACGAGTAATTGCTATCGAAATGTACATCCTCGCTACGCTTGTATATTATTATTAGACCTAAATCGCATTAGTGAATAACGAAATTAAATAAATCAAATACGCGAATGGATTTTAAAATACATATATTTTGTACACTCATTGATATGGACAGACAATCATATGAACGAAGAGAAGACAAGAGAGCGAAGTGAAATGATGAGCAGTGAAGAACGCAAGTGAGCCAACTTAATTTAATTAATATTTATAGTCGGATAGAAATACGTTACAGAGATGTGATGAAATAGGATAAGAAGTGCACACGTACGCTTACAATAAGAACAGCCAAGCGAATAATTAACAAGGTCAAAACGTGACTCAAGAAGGATGAATAGATTGGCCTATCCTGAAGTTAGAATAAGCTATGTGGGCTTAACATAGCGCTACAGATTTATTTGTGAGCGTTTGTATTTTCCCTTTGCTAATATGAACATGGATAATCTATAGGAAAAAATTCGGTAACTAACAGAACTTTTCACCCGTATTTATAGTATTACTACATTATTCGTACCATTTACAAAAAAAATGAAATAGGAAATGAAAAGCGATAGAACAAAATCAATGTCAAACTAATCATTGATTATCTTTAAAATTATCACACATTAACCAAATCATTTAAGCATGCAACAACCTATTTTATTTGACCTGTCATTTTCACATTAAATTCCACTGTTAAAATCACTTATTCTAACATGAAATATAACGAAATTTATCGTAATGATATATAAATATATCCGATATTCAATGAGATTACTCATCAAAGTATGAGATCTTTACAGTCACTAGAGCATCAAACAATAAAATGAATAGAAATAAGTGTTTAAACTTGGAATCATACACTCAACCTTATGATTGATTGAATAGTATAATTTGGTCAACTAATTAATTAATTAATAGAGTTTTACTAATATTCATGAATGGTAACTTCGTTATTTTCATTTCATAAACTGAATAGTATATTCTAAGCAAAGATGGATAGTGGTTAGCAATAGAATACAGGACTCATGTTTCGTTCTGTTTGGGACTCGCCAGCTGTATGTACATACACCTCACAGTTGATGTTCACTTCAGGACTTCAACCCAGTACTATTCGGTTCAAACGCCATCACGTTATTTACTTAGCTACTGAGTCCCGATAGCCACTTGCTTGTGCAATGGGGTGAAGCTTAAATTCACTTGATAATGTTTACTTGAATCTTCCCATTGATGTTCAGTACTGTAATTGATAAGTCTCTTATAGTCATATGGCATTCTGTTGGCATTACCTAGATATGGCCTTAATTCACAAGCATGATAAGCAAAGATGGATTGTATATTCATTGTTCTGAAAATCTTGCCATCAGTTTTTGTCACAATATACAAGAGTTTTTCACTACAGATTATTCATAATCCCATATGAGATAATTTGATGTTTCCTGATATTCAAGATACTCTTGTCAGAGTAATACATTTTTGTCACTATTTAAGGAATTCATTATGTAAGGCTGGTCACGTTGACAATTCCATTTTATGCAAGTTATAGTCTTGGAAGTGTTATAAGTCAAACGTTTAACAGATAAACAAGAATTTTTGTATGAGTTTGTCCCTTCCAGAGACTAATAATGATGACTACATTTTGATTAGTCTTTGCTGGAATATGAATTTCGTTGTTGAATGTCTTAATATCGCCTGGAGTTACAAATTTTGCCGTATACTTGAACTATTATTAGATGTTGAATACAGGATAAATGTCTCATCCTTATCGAGAGAAATCAAAGTTGTGTTCCACATTCAGACTTAAGCTCAATATCTATCGACTTATACATCAGCGTCTTGTTCATCAGGGTACTGAGTTTGGATAGTCAGTAACATGTCTACGGAAAAGTTTCCAGTTCTTGCATTCCAAATATATAATTATAATGAAGTAATAGAAAATCTAACAAAATATTAGTAATCACAGAAACATTCACTTAGAATTCCACTAGATTATTTCCAGACTAATTGTTATTTATTTACTGACCAGTATCTCCATTGTTTATTTTTCTTTGTAAATTGAGTAATTCATTTGAATTGTCTTTAAATAATTTTATATCTTGAATCATAAATTTTCTTTATTATCTTGATACTTTAATTAACACATTGATTGTTTATGGTTAAGTAACTGATTAATCAGATTGAATATTGTTCACGATGACCTTTTCTTCTTTGTTTTTTTTTCTTCACTAATCCTGTTTTGTTCCTATCTCTATAGGATGATCACAACAATACAATTATGAAATTAACTTTAGCCAATAGAATGAAAATAAAATGATTTTGACTTATGAAATAAATTTGAAAATCTCTATTGACCTTAATTCAAATTAGTTAACAGGAAAATAGTTTATTTACTTGGATCTATTTACCATAATCTTATGAAGATAACATAAAAATAACTTTGAACAACTAATCAGATCTTAAAACTCAATAAAATTTAAGAGGAAAAGTTATATGCAAGAATGTACAGAATTGAATAGAAAGTCAGACAATGATCAATTATCATCACCTTGAAGATCATTTTGACCTCAGATAGATATTAACTAGAGGACATTTTAAAGTCGAATAGGACTGAACAGCTTCTTCGTTTTAGCATTTCCTCAGGAGAGAACAGCTAGACAGGTTACATGGTTGTTTAAGGCTGCACGACGAGAGACAAGTCTAAGTGGAGTCAAATATTTAAATGGATTATCTGTCTAGTTAGGATCACTATCCAGATGTTGTTTGCAGTTTGATATCTCGTAAATATGTATGAAAGTGATTGACCCTGATTCGTATACCACAGGAGGCATCAGTTTTCTGATGATTCAAAGCACGCCATTCTGAAGAGTGTAAGCCAGCGGGAAACTTAATTCCAGGGTTTCCTGTGGACTATCTCAAACCATCTAACATGAATGCATGTTTTTCAGCCTCTCAATTTGTGTCAATCATTTTCCTCTGTATTGTTGTTGATAATGACTGAAATGAAAAGAATAACGTGACAATAAACTATGCTGATCTCATAACAGAAATTCACGAGTGATGTCTTACAATAACAATGATACAATCAGTCAATGTGTCAGAATCCTATGACCCACTTTAAAAAATTTTCTGAATGTTTAACATTTGTGTCCTTAGCAAACAAACTTTATCAATTAAGTTAACAAGACAATGGAAATAAAAACACGCATAAATGATCATTTTTATTAAAAAGAATCTACATTAAAAACTCATAATTCATACTCAATGCTTACAATTGACTTCAGTCTTGTAATTTAAACGTTAATGAATTTGATTTAGATATGAACTTGAAAATAATCAGAACCGAGAATAGACCAGGTTGTTCATTCAATTATAGGATAGTTTATACTTTAAATGCAAATAAATGGAATGAAATGTTGTATACAATAAAGAAGAATAGTTTACTGACACGAAACTGTACATTTATTAATAATTTTGAATGGAAACAGTAATGTAAATAATTAAGATATGTTGATTGTATGTAATTACAAAATGAATTCATTATGTGTTAAGGGATACACTGTAGGTTTGTTTTATAGGTGTAAGGAGTTTGATCATTAGACATTTAATTAATTCTAACCATCCAACTATTCTTAAGGTTATTTACAAAATCTATTCAAATTTATCAGTGTATTCGTTTTCAACCATTTCAACTAGTGTAAGTGTTGGCTTTCATCAAATGAGTGTAGTGTTCTCTATTATTATTATTATTATTATTATTATTATTAGTAGTAGTAGTAGTAGTATCCACGATCCATAATTTGTATTTGAAAATATCCTCTTCTCATAAAATGTTTTTACATTCCCCTTCAATATTTTTTACTCACAACTAAATCCACCATCATTTGATGTTACTAACACCTCCATATATGTGCATGGTTTATTAATTAGAAATAGTTCACTCGATTCTCATGAAAACTAACTGTCAACTTGCCGGTTTCAGGCTCCATCTTTATTAATCTAAATTCTGTAGAAATTACATCATAATAGTTTTCATTAAATATATTATTTTTCATTGTTTTTATGAAGTCCTCATGGTAATTAGCAACTGTATGGTTACTAGCAATAGAGATTAAAGTGAACATCTCAAGGCTTTACTAGTAAGCAGTTACAAATAAAGTTAATCAAGTTAAAAGTGAAACAATGACTTGTTAGTGATGTTGAATTAAGGTTGAATGGATTGTTTTTTTTAAAAAATATGAACATTTGAATTTCATCACAGAGATGTAATGATGTTTTGCACTCATTCCTGTGCTTGACCATCTATCAAATCATTAATACTCTTCAGTGAGGAGTTAAAAAAAAATAGTAAAAATCACCTATTTAGTACATTATGGTTTGTATTCAATTTTAGTTGTTATTAAATGTTACAAAATCTCAGTCACATCAATTTACTCAAATTCTAACTTCCCAGTATATTTTGTTTTACGATGTAATAAAACGACTTACGGTTTATATTTATGATATTCTTTTTTATTAGTTAAACTGAATGTAACCCTATTCAGAAAGTAGATTCTCTTTCTTCACAGTTATTTTATCAAACTGTCACATGGAAGATAAAATATGGTTTATTTATCGGACAGATTTTTCAGTGAAATATATATATATATATATATATATATATATATATATATATATATAATGACCACGAAAATGTCCCTAATCCATTATACATGTTTGTTTGATATTATCGTCTAGAAAATAGCAAAAACAAATGTGTACAGATTTAATTTCTTTTCCAAAAATAAAACAAAAACATACGAAGAAATAACGTAAGTATACACTACAGCTTTTTTTCAACAACAACAACAACCACAAAATTTGTTTTTTCTAATTTTATTCTACGAAACATAAACTGAATTTTATTTCAATAGTTAAGATTATGAATGAATTGAAGTTAGACCAGCATGGAAAACCTGGAAATACTGAATGGTCATTTCGTTCAATTGTGTTATTCCTCAATAGTGCACATCCATAAAAACCTCCTTCTAGATTTTATTTATTCAATGTTTTACTGTCTAAACTATGTTTGTTTTTTCAGTTAAATAAATAGATACTTTTTATTTTCATTTAATTTGCTAATTACAAAAATAAACTAAATAAGATTTCTGTTGACTTTTCTATTTCGATGTTGATAATATGAATTTGATTGAACATGTAATCATCCTCCTTATCTTCTAAACATGTTTTATAACAATTTTAATCCTAATGTAGTTCTATATGACATAAGTGTAGTGGGGCTGAAAAGAGATTGCTTGGAGTGAAAAACAAATATCCATGAAATATACAATAATATCCATTGTCCATTTTCTGATATCAAATTCCTGAATGTTAATTACATTGTAGACATACAATTAAATATATCTGTCATACATATAGATTAGCTTTGATTCATATTATATTTTGATATAAATAAGTAATTGCATTTATTTTATATGATAATCATACAAATCTTAATTCATAGTATTTTCCTATGTCAGAAGTGAAACAGATATCACTAACAATAATAGATGATCACAGTGTGTAATTGTAGAATAGAGAAAATTAAAAATATAAGCAGATAAATTTTAGCTTCAATGTATGATGCTCAAACACAGCTTATAAGTTCGAAACTAAAGTAAAGCAATTGTTAACAAGTCCTAATTACATGTGATTATTCATATATATGATAAACAGTTTCTAGTGAAGTTTTGTCCTGTAATCTAGATGGTTTGGTCGTGGAGCTTCCATCGTTCTTCTGAACGACATCATCAGCACAAACTTCAGATAGAAGTGAAGTGCTCAAATTTCTCCATATGTGTTTCACAGCTTGTTCTGTGCACCCCGATGTTGATTGCTTCTTATTGACCTTAAATTTGTCATTGTTTACTTCTTTGTTTTGGTTGTGTCTCTCATTGGTTTGATTTTTGTTCCTATATATCTCAAGTTTGTGTTGATGATGTCGTTCAGAACAACAATAAAAGCTCCACGACCAAACCATCCAGCTCAGAGAACAAAACTCCACCAAAATCATCCACCTGAGGTAAAAATCTTCTCCACCATCTCAATATGATAAACAGTCTCTAATATTTTCAACTAGAGAATAATGAATGTTTTTCATTAAAACATAACTCTATTCATTATAAACACATTATAAATAGTATATTTTTCATTGTCCATTTTTTTGGTAAAACCGGGGGAACTATAATGCTGGAAATGTTTACAAATTCTTAAAAGAAATAAACTAAACTAAACTTAGTAATATTGTACATTCACAACATAACCTCTATGTAATCTAATTAATTCTATTGAACATATAGTTTTGTTATGATATATACAGCTTATACATCTGTTAATCTGTATTTAGTATTTATTACATTTTAATTATGTTTCTTCTTGTTATATACAATCATTTTCATGAATATTTTATATGCCTAGATTATTATCATAATTTGTATTTTCCTTTTTGTAGTGCAAATACATAATTAATAGAAGGAATATATATTCATGTACGAATTATAAACTCAAACATAATTATTATGCGGTAACAACGATTGCTTCAAAGAAATTTTGGATCCTAGTATGACAGTTTTATTTCTTAGACCCGATTACTTTAAAACATTAAACAATAAAGATACCCAGAAGATGATTAAACTACATTCGTGTTCATTCAGTTGTATATCTATGAAATTCACCAAATTTTATTTATAAGGACTTTCAGATTGAACAACTGTAAGTTAAAACAAAATCAAAGGGGATTGGTACAATTCAATATGATACTAAACAAAAATTAACGATTGAACTTTCGAAAAAAGTGATGATGTTTTAGTCTCTATTGTTTCAGAATAACCTCAACGATAAACTCTTCTTTCTATCTTTTCAATGTGATTATCTTGGAACGTACATGTAAACAGAATTGGGTTTTTAGATTGATTATTGAAGCAACTGTATTTTATTTATGATTCAATGGTAAACGTATGTGAAATTATATAATTACTTATTTCCCATGGACTACTACATAGGTGAACAATATATTATGTCATATAAACCTATTGTGATGCTTGTAACAAGTGTCTTTGTTTCACTCTATAACACAGAAATTTCCTGTTATCCCAATATTTTTGTAAATGTTCAATATTCAATGCCGATTTGTTTTCCTTATCGCGTAAATAATTTATTTCATCGGTAAATTTTAATCATGTAGTCAACACTACTAGTCGCCAGAAAATGATATGAATAACGATAAAGTAATTAATAAATTATCCATATATAAAGATATTTAATTTATCTGTGAATAATGCAAACTTAAGCGAATACATAAACACATCTTGATGTATACATGCCATTTTGTTGACTTTTAGATAAACTACATTTCAGCGGCATATACTGCTTTTTTCCTTGAAATAATTAGAATAAGCTTTGCATTCTCCATCTTGGATAATAGTAAACTGTTGGTATTAGTATGGCTCCGTAGTGTTTTGGAAATACTTCTCCTAGATTAATTACGCGGTATTTATAAGTTTGTGCACTTTAAATTCCTTTATTCATTCGATGTTCAAATTTTTCAAAAATATATTGATCTCATATGGTTTGATTTCATCATAATGATTAACTGTATTATTGATAGTGACTTTTAACTTCAGATGACTATATTTCAATAGATCCATTCTCTTTAGCAATATCATTTGAAGTAGAACATTTTGTAAGAACGAAGTCATCAACAAAAGTCTCTTATATAATGAGTTATGAAATATAGCTTACTTTTGAAATTCACACTATGTACATAATATTATGTAGAAGCCAGTTTTGAAGAGAATAAAATTCCAAAGCTTGAAAAATAGCTTTCTGAACACAAAACTGCCATAAGATATATGGTATTCGTTACTTTTGTAATGTATAGTAGCCGAAAAGATATGAATGTGTAATATTTTTGGAACTATTCTGTAAATAATCATCAGAGTTGAGCTTGAAGAAATTTAAGCAATTAAATTGATAGTTAATGGAAACATTTTAAACATCGTTACTAATTTTATGATAACTGATTGATAGGAATAATGACAAATTAGTCTTTATCATGTTGATTAGATAAAAGGCGCCAATTCGATAAAGATTTTTTTTAATAATGAAGAAAGCAAGAACAAAATCTTCAGCAGAATATCATGATTTGAGTTGATTTTGTTTGATTCTCGTCATCGTCTTACAACCTGGATGTTTAAAACTTATAATTACAAAATGAATTCAAATCACTTACATGAAAGAGTTCATTTGGAAGTTACTTTAAAGACACATCAGTATAGAATAGCAAGGATGTAAATAAATTTAATACATTGAATATTATATAATCTGCCCGATGGAGTAGAGTCAAGTTCAAAGCAATTTCCAAGATTATGATATCTCAACCATTTCCAGTAATTTATGTTTTCTGCCACAAAGTTTTATTTTAAACATTACATGTTTTGAAATGTTGAAAGTGAAGTAAGATATCTCGATATTCAATTGATTGAAATCCAACTCATCAGGTAATCGAGAGCGTTGAAATTTGTAAGTGACAAATTAATTAATTTGTTAATTCACTTTCTATTTCGAATATATATATATATATATATATATATATATATATATATATATATATATATATATATATATATATATATATATATATATATATATATATATATATATATTCTCGATTGACTATAGCTCTTACATTTAATTTTGACGCTTTGAATATCTTCGGTCATTCAACGAGATTATCTCGAGTGCTGATAGTTGTATGTGGGTGGTTGTCAATTCTTTTTTGTCCACACTATGGAAGGGTATTTCTTCTTAAGAGGTCTGAGAAAGAAGTTGAATTAGTGATAGTCCCAGCGACCTGGGGACGTACTCTCAGAGCCAAATGGACAACTATTTGAGGCCGGTCGCGCAAGGACTTTTTAAAGAGTTTTTGTTATGTTATCTCCATACTTCAAAAGGTTTTATCACCACAGTCAGAAATCCATGGAGGTAAGATGAGGCGTGACATTTTTAGGATTGACCTTTTCTAATTCCTTCCTTCCGTTGTGAAAAGGCAGCATCACTGTATATTCTGATTGTTTGAGAGGAACACCTTACTGATGTCACACCTCTCTACGGTTATCAGTACAACTTCGCCTTCGGACCTTAAGTTGCTACTTTTAGTCTTGCCGTTCTTCAACCGGCATGCCTAGCATGGTAGAACATAAACGAACAGCTGTTCCAGTCAATATAGCTCGATTGAGTCATCATGACAGTCAAGCCTGACCACCACATCAAGGTAGCAGCTACGGTTGAATTTCAAGCTTCATTGGTTAGACAAATTATGTGATATGTATTCACTAAATAAACTAATTATGTGGAATTTTATTTCGCTTTGAAGTAAAATGTGTTTCATCTAAGATGAAATAAAATGTACGTAGTGCATATACGTTCATTAACTACTGACCTACACTTTTTTGACTGTGTTGGTTTTTTAGTCAATAATTTATTTTGCCTAAAACACATACTTACAAAACCTTCATCAAATTTTGAAGTTTACGTTTTCATCATCTTACAAAAACCTGACAATACTAAAAAAAACCACTTCCTCATGACAAACGATGAATCTAACATGAACAAACAACCTAAACTTCAAAGAATTTTTGTTCGTATTAATGAACATACCGTGAAAATAAACCAAGTCTAAATTATTAACCTACTATTTCATTTTCTCAGCTGGATGTTGATTTATTTTTTAAAACCTTTGTGCTCTATTTTAAACATGAACATTATTTTTCAATATGTATAGGTGTTTTTCAATGGAATTGATCAGTCTCATGTTGGCATATGGACATCCTGTGCGGATTGCATCGATATAGCCTTGAGTCACAAGCTTTTCAAGCGTTTGAAGCGAACGGTACTGGGTTCAAATCTCAGAGTGAACATTAACTCTGGGGTGCAGGGACATTCAGCTGACGAGTCCGAAGCTAGGGCAAATCGCGCGTCTTGGATTCCACTGCTAGCCATTATTTATCTTTGATTATTTCTACGTTTCGAAATTAATCTGATCAAATTTTTGCACTTATTTACTATGATCTGATATTGGATGGTTAGCGACAACTTGAAAGAAGCCTTCTTTGGCCTAAGATTCGTGCCTGTAAACGTTTTTTCAGTACGATTTATTACAAATCCTGAGGACACTGATACTTTTCATAAACATTGTCACTGAGGGATTGACCACCTCACAAACAGAATTCTATTGCCTTAAAACTATTTAAAAATATTATCAATTACAACTCTGTGATTAATCAGAACACATATGCATGGCTATCCCTCTGTAATAATGAGAAGTACTTCAAATTTAACTGCTCTTGATACAGTTGACTACAAAGAATAACAGATTGTAGATAAGTACAATTTCGGATATTTTTTCTTGTTTTTTAACTACGAAGCCAATGACTTTATACAATGATAGTCGGATACACCCATATCTTAAGGCTATCATCACTGTTAGGAATATTGTTACTTAGAGGGAATCACTGAATGAACTATCCTAGATTGTTTGAGCTTTCATGCTAACATTTTTAATAATATAAAAATTGAGAAGACATCGCATTTATATCAAACTTTCAAACAATAACCTTCACCATTCTACTCCGGTTGAGGTGTAAGACTCAGTCATTATTGATAATATCATTATGTTTATAGCAATATATCGTGCAGTGATAAATTTTGTTAGAAAGTCAGATTCAAACCGTTCAAACTGTTTTTCCTACCTTTTTCAATACCCATCATTGATACACATTATTAACTAACCTACATCCTCCTTTAGTCATTGTATCCTAGTATGAATATATAAAGCCTTATCAAAATAAGAAAAGATCTAGATCTTCTCCTATATGAAAACGGTGATTCCACATTAAACTTGAATAAGATTACCCTTTTTTTAACTTCATGTAAAATATAAAACAAACTTATCTCTACATAGGACAATATTTTATTAATTACTTTGAAAATTAGTGGGTTTTTTTATATTTAAAAGTATTATTCTGTTCAACATCTATTGTAATATGAGAAAGGGCTTTATGGAGATTTTAGAGATTTTATTGTATTGCATGATTTTTATTACTCTCCTTATTTAAAAATGAAATTTTTTATATTTGAAAGAAAAAAAAATTCACCATAAGTCATTTGGGAAAACATTTTTTGTGATGGTGGAGAAGATTTGTAGCTCAGGTGGATGATTTTGATAGAGTTTTGTTCTCTAAGCTGGACGGTTTGGTCGTGGAGCTTTCATCGTTCTTCTGAACGACATCATCAGCACAAACTTTAGATAGAAGTGAAATGTTCGAATTTATCCATATGCGTTTCACAGCTTGTTCTGTACACCTCGATGTTGGTTGGTTCTTATTGACCTTAAACTTGTCATTGTAGACAATGACAACGTCTATCTGAAGTTTGTGCTGATTATGAGAGCTCCACGACCATACCATCCAGCTCAGTGAACAAAACTCCATCAAAACATTTTTTGTATCTTTTTATCAATTGAATGGTTTAGTTATCCTTAACATTAACATCATTTCACTAAACATTTATACAGAATATTTGGCAAATTTATTCAACCTTTTCTTTGAAATTACAAAATGGAAATTTCATTATTATTATTATTATCATTGTTATATAGAAAAATATATAATGAAGTGGAATGAATAGTAAAATATTAACAGCTAACTAACCATGCAACTAATTATATCAGACAATTTACGGCATTTTACGCCTACACAAATGCGCCCACATTCTTAAATGATTAATGATATTTCACCAAACATATTATATTCAGAATTCATTATTATATAAATTATAAAAGGATAAATATTATTAAACAATATTGTTTACTTTTAGATTTTTATCAAACTTCACTTTAATACTAAGTTTTATTCTAAATCAAATCCATTAATCAGTCTATGAAAAGAATAATGTTGTTAATAAGATCACACTTGTATGATTGATAGTTTCGATTAGAATAATGTGAACAGTAATGATGATCGGAGTAGGTAGATAAAATCTCGGAATAACTAACTTAATAATCATAATAATAATTATTATAATTATCATTGCATCTCATTGCATAACCCCATCTAATGTACTAATGAATTCTTGGTTGTGTGATACTCAAAGTCCTGGATAGCTAAACTATTGAAATTTCGCCTTTGTTCTAATTTATTTATTTATTTTAACACATAGATATTGTTACAAAGAGGCGCCAAATACATATGCGCCACACAAATCTCATTCGATATGTGTGAGGGCTGTGATACTGCTCGGGTGCCCAAACCGAAGCAGGTGGTTTTCTTAGGGAGCCACTCCCCGAGCCTTCGACTTGAAGGTCTGATCCACAAGGCAGTGGAGCATCGTAAGGAGATGCAGTCCCATGGAAGCCGGTGACCAACAAATGGTTCATACGCCATTTGTTTCCTCAGGATACTGGAGCTCATGTGCACCATTGGTTTGGGATCCGGTTATAGCGCCGGACATTCGCTTTTCGTCCTCTCATTTTCGTAAACAACAGTAATGCCACGAGAAGACGGTGAGTAGGACTTCCCTGGCAGAGGCTGTATACGCGTGGCCATGTGAGGGTATTTCGAGAGGGAGAGCGGACTCTCTCTACTCTCAGCCATACCAGGGCATTTGGGGGCTTTGTTGTTCTAAGAAATACCATCATTGTGTTACTTCATGTGATCAACTAAAATGAGTGCTTAGCAATTGAGTTAACCAACTTAAAGAATATAAGGCAGTAAAGCATGCATTAGAGCCACATATCTTCTACATCCTAACAATTAACTAAAAGAAATCTAAATGTTGAAATTAAAATTACAGTTGTTTCACTACCAAAACTTCACACTGCTGATTAATAATGCTATAATTTTTACCAAATAAAACAACTGTTAGTTTTGCTTGCAAGTAACAAAATGGGATAATTTCAGATACACTCAAAATGTAATCTAGTTATGTCAAACAAACCAACATATAAAACATATTAATAGACCGTGAACAAAAGTGAATGAATTGTATTAAATATTAAAGAAATAAGCCATAAGGTATACAGATTTTATCAATGAATACACAAACCACAGTAAATGAATAAGGTTTTTTCAATAGCTGAATTATCGACAAAAAAGTGAACAGTGCTGAATGTCTGATATTCGAAGGTTTCAGTGATCTACTATTCGCTGAACGAGACAATTTAATAGTATGTATTATCTTTATCAAAACTACATCTATAGAATTCAATAAGATCAAATGTATTTTCTTCATATATAGATAAAGTAGACCGTGAGAGTACTTTTTCCTCAAGTTTACAACCAACCTAGATATAATCTATTTGTTATCCCATGTTGATTAATTTGTCAGTTTTAGACTATTTTTTTATATTTGTTAGCATTGAAAACAAAAACAAAACAGTATTAACTGATAGCTATCGGACAGATTTGTTAGCCAGAATCGATCAAAATCACCTAGGTGCATACACCATCTGTCTTCCTTAAAACTATGAGATTAAAATTGTTTTATATATCTTTCTTTCATCCTATACTATATGCAATCATTCTTTTATATATTACCACCATTGAATTAACTACTTCTATGAATTCGGTATCCATCTTGTTGTGCTAATAAGATATGGCAACTTGGATCGGTAAAGCAAGAGCAGTATATTTACAACTGAAAAACATCTGAAACTCAAAACAACTGTCAACCAACACCAAGGTCAGCATTTTCAATACAAATATCAAGACAGTTCTACTATCTACTGAGGCGGAGACTTGCAGAACTACGAAAGCCATCATCCAGAAGATACAAGTGTTTATTAACAGTTGTCTACGCAAAACACTTCAGATCCGTTGGCCGAACACTATTAGCAACAAAGTACTGTGAGAGAGAACAAACCAGATCCCAGCGGAGGAAGAAATCATGAAGAAGCGCTGGAAGTGGATAGGATACACATTGAGGAAGGCACCCAACTGCGTCACAAGGCAAGCCCTCACTTGGAATCCTCAAGGTCAAAGGAAAAGAGGAAGACCAACGAACACATTACGCCGGGAAATGGAAATAGACATGGGAAAAATGAACAAGAATTGGATGAAACTAGAAAAGAAGGCCCAGGGTTGGAGAATGCTGGTCTGTGGCCTATGCTCCATTAAGAGTAACAGGTGTAAGTAAGTAAGTAACTTGAACCAATGCATATATTTGCCTGATCCTATATTGCAGCCGACTGATTGACTGAGATTTGTTGGCATATTATTACTTTATGTAAAACAAAACTTAAACAATTTTTAAATAAAAAACAAGATTTAGATATTTAATAATTTTAGTGTAATTTTAAACATAAATAATTAAACAATTTACCCTTTAATAAATTATTAAAGTTACATATAATTCATTTTTCATTATTATTAACCTCAAATAATTGACTTGGAAATTTATATTTAATTGACGAATTAATCAATAAATATGTAGTTATTTATTCTGTTTATATTTATCAACATACTCCATTAATTAAACTTTACAGGTAAACTAAAATATAGGGATAAAAGAGCAAAGGACAATATAGTAGAAAATATACCCATTCCATCTCTTCATATTATGTAATAAAACAATTGATTTTTTAAGGAATAACTAAAACTGAAAAACTCTAAACTTTTCAATAGTAAAGGTATATGACTTCAACACAGATGAGATTAGTATAAAATTATGAATGTAGATATGATATACTCTGGAATTCGCTGAAAAGGCATATCTCCAAATAAATAAATAAATATATCAGAAAGGGTTTTGTGGAGATTTTAGAAATTTCACTGGTTGAAATCATGAGTCAATTGAAGCTAGACCACCATGGAAAACCTGGAAGCACTGGACGGCCGTTTCGTCCTAGTATGGGACTCCTCAGCAGTGCGTATCCACGATCCCGCTCCCAGCAGGATATGTTAATTTCCTAATATGTTTACCAGTAATATTCAGCTTTGAAAGTGTTTATGCCAAAAAAATAACCACGATTTAGTGTATTTGTAATTAAAATTTGATCTATATGATGTTTGTTTTATTATTACTATTACTATTTGAAACATGAGATTTTCTTTTGAATTGTAAATGCGATAACTATGCAAATTTGAAACCAAATTCATCTTTGAATAGCTTTCAAATATTCATTGACACGCAATAGTTGAGAAGTACAGTATATCAACTTTAGCATAAATAAATTTTATTTCTGATATAATCATGCTCCTCAATTAGTTTTTTTCCAATATATACTGTAAAGTACGTATCGCATCTGATAACATCTGTGCTATTGATTTTGAGTTTCATCTTGATATATTCCCATTATATTTTATTAATTATACTCAGTGGAAATAACTTGCAAAAAGATGGATCCTTTGAATCACTTTCAAAAAGCTCTATGATTATTCGATATTTTAAACTAATTACGTCGGGATTTATTACTCGAGATGTTTGAACTTGGCTATATAAAGTGGAAACTACAGCGTTGTAAATGTTAAATTCAAAAATCATAAAGAAAAACAAATCCTCGTAGTATGGTTTTAGCAAACTTACTGATCATTGTGAATTCGAGAGGATGATAATATAAGATCAGTAAAGTGTTGGAAAAGTGGTCTGCTAGTTAGGTCATTCAAATTTTAAGTATTCAATTGTAAATAAGAAACTCTGTCTAACTGCTTTGATTTGAATAGTCTAATGGTATTACTAACCGTCAAACAAAGTGTATGACCCATAGTTGGATGAATAAACACTCGCTTGATTATTGAAATATTCAGTCAGTAATATGTGTATTATAAGAACCATCCTTAAATTTAAAACGAGCTTTATGAAACACCTACTGAACAAAAATTGTTTATAGTATCAAGCAAATATTTGGAGATTATTCTTGATAGATTTCGTCTATAATTATTATATCATTAAACTGCAGTAGACTTATAGTATCGATGTTGGATAGTGAAAGATTTGTGTATCAGTTAGATTTCATATGGCATTGATCTGTAAAAACCACAACTATTAGTGATAATTAAATAATCTCATTTTACAATTAAAATAACTCATTGTATAGAAATAGAGAATTCAGAGGAGAAAATTTCTTGTTTTGATGAAATCATTTACTTAAATTGTACATTCGTATTTATAGTTGCATGGTAAATACGTCTATAGAAGGATAAAAATGATTACACCATAAAGTGATTCAAGACTAAATATCAAATGAGATTGCGTAATAACCCGAGGATTAGAAAAGAATAATCTCGAATCCCTTTATGATGCAATCTTTTCTATCCTTCTATGGACAAATATTTACCGTAAAACTATAAATACGAATGTACAGTCTAAGTAAATGATTTTGTAAAAAAGAATGCTTTCTCTGCTGTATTCTCTTTATTTTTAATGTCATTTGATGTAAACCAAGTCTGACAAAAAGAATATTCGGTTAAACAATAACTTGGCTAGAAACATAATGAAATATGTTCAAATTCAAAGTTTAAATAAATCTTATGACACTTCAGTGTCAAGCTGAGAATATCCAAAGCAGTAAAACAAACTAAAATATTAATAAGTTAACCCTTATGCCCAATTATTTTTATGGATTTATCTTTCATCATTTATAAAAAAATATAGATTTATTCCATCATAACACAATTATAATTTAATGAACAAAGATAAACATACTAGAAATACAAATTTCAAAAACTCAATTATTAACGTTTCTGTAGTTTTTTTCTCATTAAACAAAGACAGTAGGCTACTAGTAATACGACAGGATTGAATGTCAACAGTTCGAACAATTCAATTTTTTTTACTTTAGTTTGTTTATACCTACTATTAATGCATCTTTACACGAATATTTACTCACGAGTTTGCATAAAAACTTACAGCTTTCATTCCCGTTCCAATTACTGTATAACTTACGTATTGACACAAAATAGGATGGTATATTATTCTCCTTATTCGTCCTTTAAAAGAAAATCCAGGTACACTTATATTGTTTACTTACACCCGTTATCACTCATGGAGGAGCACAGGCTGCTTACCAGCATTATCTATCCAACTTTGCCCTGTGCCATCCTATTCAGTTGGTTCCAGTTGCTATTCATTCTTTGCATGTCTGCTTCCAATGCTCGATGCAGTGCGCTCTTTGGCCTTCTACTTTTCTGTTTCCCTTAAGGATTGCAAGTCAGTGCTTGCCTCATAATGCAGTTTGGTGATTTCTATAATGTATGTCCTATCCATTTCCATCGCCAGCTTGACAGTTAAAGACGTTGCCACTAGGCTATCTGGGTAGCGACTGACCTCCTGTGGGACTGAGACGTTGCTTCTTCTCTTATACATGTTGAAACCTACTAATGTATAGGTTTCTTCCACACCGGTTACCTTGACCTGCGTTTGCTTGTGTGTACGGGATAGAGGGGTTAGGTCATCTGCAAAGTCCGAATCGTCCAGTTGCATCCAAGCCATCCATTGTATTCCGTGATTCCCCTTGGAGGTACAATTATGTACAAAATAAATATTGTTTAATACTGAGTAACCAAGAAATAAAGATATAATTTCTACAACTTTTTCGTTAAATGTTTAGTTCAGTGGTGGAGTTCTTATACAAGACGCCGTGTGGCATGCTCCCAGAACTCTGAGAGGAGGTCAGTTCTCTTAATATCCCAACACATTTCTCATTAGTAAACGCTAATCAACACGTGCCCTAAATCATCAGCTTTCTATATAACACAACTATGTTTATCCAGTTACCTATTTTATGTTTGACACATTCTTACTAGATTGACTCCCTTTTAATGTCATCATACTCTTGCAATCTGAAAAGTACATAAATCCCCTTTGAAGTGGAATATTTAAAAAAAATCAAATAATATTCACTCGTTCTAACCCTGACTACTCGAGTTTTTCCGATGTATATTGTGTCACAGCCTGAACATTTTATTTAGTAGATACAGTTAGGTTGTGAAACTTTTGAGATTTTATCTTCTGAAGAAAGACTAGGTTAGTTTATAGTGTACCAGTTGTCCTAAAAAGAACCCTGATTTTGCAAATAGTAATGAATTTTCTGATCACGTTTGTATTATATGATCTGTATGGAATGATGGCTTATGTAGTCCATTATTTCAGAGTACTTTATCGGTCATAGTGAATGTCACTTTCCATTTTTCTTACAAATTTTTCCGGATAGTTATTTATTTTTAAGAACTTCAGTTACGTTCGTTAAATCCTGTTCCTCTTCCTTATCATTTCTTATATTTTGTTTGAATTCTGTTTTCAGATAATCCATTATATTCATAACAAATAACAAATCAATCATTATTATCTCTCTGACATAAAAATCCATCAGTGCATAACACTGAATTCATTAACACACTGACTAATCGTCAATACATTTATCCACAATAACATCATCATTTGCAAACATTGTAAACAATCAATATGATCAGAGCAATAACATAACCATGAATAAATATTTATAGAATACGTCAGAAGTATACCTATAACATTGTTACAATAACGATGATAGAATTACCAATGGTAATAGAATACAATCTGTCAGTGGAAAATTGTCACTTGAAGGAATACAATTATTTTTAAAATACGTACAGTACACTAATCAAATATGGAGCATAGAAATTGTCCAACAAATTATAACAAGTAACCAAATGAATTTAAGGTCAAACAATCCATCAATTAAAACTATAAGAAAAACAACAACAATAACTACTAGTGAACAAGTCCAGTGAATATCATTGTAGGAATGATAGTTCAGTTATCATAATTAATTATTATAATATTTCGATTTTTTCAGATCAATTCCGTCTTCTTATTGCTCTATCGAAATTTATGAAAGGGACAAATTGCTTTATATCATAATATTGCATAAATCTACCAATTTTAATGCAAACAAGTATAAATATAATAAACAGAAAATAGCAGCATGAAGATATCCTAATAGCGTATATCTGTCTGTGAGTATAGATTAATTTTGAGGTATAATGTATATCAATAGGGTTTGATCTTTGAATAACAAACCCAAATGCCCTGGTACGGCCAAGAGTGGGAAGAGTCCGCACTCCCTCTCGAAATGCTCTCACATGGCCACGCGTATATAGCCTCTGCCAGGAAAGTCTTACTCACTGCCTTCTCGTGTCGAGGGTGTTGTTTACGAAAATGAGAGGACGAAAAGCGAATGTCCGGCGCTTTAACAGGGTTCCAAATAAATGGTGCACATGGGCTCCAGTATCCTGAAGGAACAAATGACGTATGAACCAATTATTGGTCACCGGCTTCCACGGGACTGCATCTCCTTACGATGCTCCACTGCCTTGTGGATCAGACTTTCAGGTCGAAGGCTCGGAGTGTGGCCCCCTAAGAAAACCATCTGCTTCGGTTTGGGCACCCGGGCAGTATCACAGCCCTCACACATATTGAGTGAGATTTGTGTGGCGCATATGTATTTGGTGCCTCTTTGTACCAATATCTGTGTTGAAATAAATAAATAAATAAACTGCTATAATTCATGATGTACAATTAGAAATCCCTTCGATACAAGATGAAAATGCTTACTAAACCATACATTATTAAATTGCTTCAATCGTCTTACGTAATCGATCATAGAACGTCACAAACTCCCTGTGTTTAAAGGTAATGATATGAACATGTTTTTCTTCTATTTATATTGGTGTCGTGTCTCTTATCTAGGTTGCTTGATTGTGGAGCTTTCATTATGATTCTGGATATTTACAGAGCTTATATCATATACATTTCTTTTTCGTTTAGAACGAGAAATACTTTTTTATTACAGACATGTTATTGATTCTTGTTGTAAATTAAATTCGATGTATATGATTATATCTAATCTTAACCATCTTACTTCATTAATTCCAACTGGTTTAGTAAATTATCTCTTCCAGTCAGTTAGTGATAAGTACCGCTGAACCTCATATACATGTGCATTGATACAAGTTCCCATACCATATCAATAAAGTGAGACGAAATCATCAAGAAAAATACCAGAATTTCAGAGGTGGTGAGATCAGTGTTAGTAAAAAGTATCAGATGTAGCCTATATGAATCGAGAGGAAGGAATGAGTTCGTGGTATAAAAAATATGCGAACATTTTGGGACTCAGAATCTGAGGTACTATAAAGAATGAGTGAGAACGATTCTGAGCTATATTACCTAGTCTTCAGCCACTGGTTGCGCAAAATATTGACACCAACCAGGTAGACTGAATTTTCTAACACAGTTTCATCATTAATACGATTGTGGATAGGCATTTTAAATCTTGCAAACTCCTAGCAGGTGTTATCTATCAGATACCAACCATCCACTTCATTTATATCTTTCCTCTTTTATAATTTTTCTGGTAGACGAGACGTCAAGGCATTAGAATGTATGCACGCAAGCAAAGGTATAAAAGCTTTACAGTAACTTATTTGGTGAATATACTATGTGATGGACAGGTTGTCAGAGCTGACCTAGTCAATAACTCGTATTCTTAAAAGCTATACAGATTCAAATCTTAAAAACCATTTCATTTAATTCCAGGTAGTTTATTAATTTATTTTTGTATATATGCATTCAGTTATCGTCTTTCATTTTGTAAAAGAAACTTATTGAAATACTTTGTGTTGAGAATTCTATATTGTACAAAACATATTGAATAAAGGAAATAATAATAATAATAATAATAATAATAATAAATAATAGCTTAGTTTAACAATCAATGACTTCATAGACTGACCTCACAAATTAGTTTGGGCGCTCCAAGCTTTTTTCCAACCTAATCTTACACCAGCAAACATTGAGCGAGGTAAAGGGTGGTAAAATAAAGGTCTTTTAAAACAGAATAGTTAGACTTATTTTAGCTGTGATGAAAATTACCCTTAAATAATGCCTAGAAAGTAATTTCTAAAAAACCACATAAATAATTAATAATTATGTACTCACATTGATCACTAAGTGACTTGATAACCAATCTCCTAGAATTTAAATAGAAAGCTGTGATCAGTTAAGTAGACCAAGTTAAAAGTGCGGTAGTAAACTATTGATGATAACTGACTAAGGGATAGTGGTGAAACGAAATAAAAATTACTAATCATTTTAATAACAACTATTCAGTAAACAAAACCTTAGTTCAATCTCATTTAAAAACAATCAGTAAGTCTCCTAAGTGGGAAGGTTCAGAAAGCGTAAATGATGATTATATAATATCATTGTTGAGATATTTAAACTGATGAGAACAATATTGCACTATGAGTCTTTGGAAATACATTTTGAACCAAAAACTTTTGTTAATTTGGATAAGTAAGTACAAAATAAGTAATTGGTTAATTTAACAATAAACATTAATTCATTAATACTGCGCACAATTCAATCTTCAACTTCCAGAAATAATCGTTGAAATTTGATTTAAGCTGAGATTAACCTGTTGAGTGCGTGATAATTTGTGTTGGTTCAACAGATATATGGAATAAATTACAGCAAGATTTTTCTGTGCTTGCTGTAATTCTCTTAAAAGACCTGATTACATGTCAGATTGCACTATACTGGCTATATCTTTAGGCAACTTCTTTCATGTTTTGGACATTTTTAGGATAGAACGATTAAGTACGATCCTAGAATCTGGAAGAAGACAAAGAATGGATGCCTTGCGCTAATGCAAACGAATCTCAGTCATGCCATGTAATGTCTAACCACTGCTTACAAACACCACGTGGACCCCAACTAAGTAGCCCACACTTATTAGCATGGCCCAGTCCAATTGCCAGTGACCTGCTGAACTGATGGCATCTTTTGGCTCAGTCGCTCTTAGTTCTGTCCCAGCCTACTCCTACACCAGAAAACATCGCCCATTGCAATGGGCGATAGTTGGGCATACGTATCAAATGTTCCGAACACCTTAGTTGAAGATTTACTACTTCGTCAATCGATTTGCCATCCTTACCTAGTACTCTATTCCTAACTCAGTCACTGGTTACTCTGTAGTCCCAAAATGCACAAGCAGTAGTCCGAGGACACCCATGACCGAATACCAGTATCCCACGAATATCCTCTGTTCTTAGCGGTCATCTTTCAAATCTATAGAGTAGGAGGGAGTGAACTACTGCTGCCGTAAAATGGTCCTTTGGTTAGTAAACGGATATCTCGCCTACGCCACAAGCGACCCAAGTTTGCAAAAGCCAACCAGGCCTTCTCCAAATGTTTAGATTTCATCACACCAGACCAGCAAGACTGGTAAGACTCGAGGTAAGTGAAGCGGCCTATGCATTCAACTAATTCACTAACTATCACTAGTTCAGACGATGGTGCAAGCCAATTTTAAAGAAACATTTTGCATTTGGAAGAAGAGAACCGCATCCCGAACATGCTTGGATATTTCTTAAAGGTGTTCAGAAGACTGGATTTTGTCGGCGTCTTCCCTAAACAGAAATGTATCATCTGAGTATCTTAAGTCAACAACTGAATCTCCTGGTATATTAACTTCTGAAAAGTCAGTTCTATCTAAGATCATAACATAAAGCTTATTTTACTTACACTGATAATTAATATTGGCTTGGGTTCGATTTTTTGCATTTACTACATAGATTTACTCATCGTGGTGACTGAGAAACAACATATCACCTGTTTTTGTGCTTGTGTGCGTTTGAACGCATTCATTATGCTATGAGCTATAGCATACCATATATTGAATTTACATTTTGTGGATAATTTTTCCAATAACATTGAAATCTCTTAACAACTGACGAAAATTTCGGGACTACAAAATAAAGTTTACAAATGAAAACAATTCTACAAAAATGTCACAGTCCGCGTCCAAAATTAATGTTTGAGTTTCACACCACAACATAATTAATGAGAAACTAGTAAGTAACTTGGAGTATAATATGTCGAGTCTTTAAGCTTCACAGAGAATAATAACTGATTTTTTGTGCCATAAAAAGCGGCTAACCCAGTAGACTGAAAGCGAGTTCAAAATTATAAACGCAGAAGAAACAAGCAAACTTTAACAAATTGAGAATACCAAAATGAATTAACGAAAAAAAGTGAAGTTTGACACATGATTCATAAGTATGATGGGAATTACCTTGAAAGACAGATAAACATTAAAACACAAGTATATGAAAGGGTTTTTTCAAAGATCAATACGTCGATTTGACGGACTTGGCTTTCTAAGCGGGCCTAGCTAAAGACGACAATCGTTGGGTTGAAATCACAGCTTTCGGAAAAAACAAGCAGGTTAACAAGCTTAGACTAAAACTCATTCGGATAGTACACTGTTCCTCACTAGTCAACAAATAGTGAATACGCGTGCAGAAAGCTAAGCGGACAATATTTATTTTCTCTATATTCAATCTTGTTCATTGAAACATGTACAGACGAAATTCCTAGGTTATATCTCCAATACTTCTCAAGTCGAGTCCGAATAAAAGATGTATAGTATTCCAGTTCTAAGCAGCAGAAACCAAATTGGTTGTTCACATGATAACAGAACAAACAAACATAATGACTATGATTTTTTCACTAGGTTGTTATGCAATAAACTACCAATAACAACAACAGCTAGTATTGATGTAAATTGTATAAAAGAAAAACCAATAACAATTTTTTAAAAAGTCAGGAAAAAACGGTAGAATACTTTAAACTATCCAAACCATGTCATCCATTTTGTCATAGAGGGATTCAGCGAAAAAATCTTAGATCAATGGGACAACATGATAGTATAATACCAAACAAAATAATTCTGATTGAAACTAAGTCGAACTCCGGTGAATTATTGATGATCAAAACTCGCCAAAGTTATATATATATACTATGTACGTAAAAATACGATATTTCTAACCACATCATTTTATTTATTATTGACCAGCAAAGTAGAATAGTTAATTAAGCATCTAATATTAATCCCCATCCAGTGTATAACTACTCATTTCAAGTATGACTACAAACAATAACACCATACATTCTACTCTTATTATGATGGCTAATAGTACTAACTAATTGTATTGATTGAAATATGGGAATGGATCAAACGTCATCGAATTCATAGCTGCAATATTTACGCTTCCAAATGAACTAAATGAAAACAAACAAACAGTAAAAATAACAAATGAAAAGAACATTATCACCATTATCATAGAGAACATCAAAATGAACAACTTAAAGAAATTATCAAATATTAATTATTTCTCCTGTTTTATTTCATATATTAATCCACATAAAAATAGAAAAAAAAGGAAAAAACGACATACGAGAGTAAAGGAAGGAAAGATCAGAAATAAAATGTGATATTCTATCGAATAAGAAGTAATAATAGTTGTCATAGTAGTCTTAATAACAATAATATCTGGGTAATACACATACATAATTACATAAAGGCATACAGACAAAGACATACGGATAGACAGACAAAGATGTACACTAAAAATAGATTAAAACACATTACACAATTTGTCGATGCACATGTATTAATTATTTATATGTGGTCTCGATGATTTGAGTTTTGTAAAAGAGTCAAAAACAGATGAACAAGTGAGCAAGTAAGAGAGAAAAACAATGTTATATGATCTCTTTTGTTTTATATGTGCATAAAATAAATAAATAAATAAATATCATTAATTTTGGTTTACACTGACTATCACCAATTAACAACAATGGTGTACGTATGAAAATGAATGTGTGTAGTGATAACTGATCCCAGGCACAATTCGGAGATTAATCAATAATCAATTCATCAAGAAATATCCAATTAAAACAATGATGTTTCATTGTTTTCAGAATAATGTTGAGATGAAGAGGGATACGAAGGAGAAGTTGGCAACGACAATGGAGATGATCGTAATTTCTCAAATCCTTTGGATTTTATTCTATTAGAATTAAAAGATGGTGGCGTTCCACTATTTACTTCATTCGAACCTATCATATGATGATCAGGCAAAATTGTTTTTCCTTCTCTTGAATACTCCATCATCACTGGTTCCGATAATAAATGCGATGTGTTATCCATCACAAGATGATGAGATGAATGTTCACTTTGTTCAACTTTATTTCTACAGAATACAGAAAAACAAAACAATTAAGACACAAGGAAAATGAAGAAATTCATCATATTCGATAACACAAATAGACAAGAGAAGGTAGACGAAGTGGTAATAAATTTTGATATTAAGAAATCATACTGAAGAATATTTTGTAGTCATGCTAACGATTGATATCAATTCACTATCAATTAATTTGAAGATCTCTTAATTGACTGACTCTAAGGTGACAAGTATTGATAATTTTCCATCGTAATGAATATTCATGAATAAGTTTAGTAATACGCTTATTATATAGAATCATTAAATTTAAGTCTACACTAAAAGGTTCTATCTGGTTCCTAAAATTTCTAATCTATGGCAAAAAATAATGGTCTTAAAGAATTCTTAAAAAGGAATTGTAGAAATCTGTATAAAGGCTATACACATACATGCGGGTGTTTATTTTATCAAAATTTATTAATCCTGTCAAGATTACAAAACTAGGAAATATTTCAGAAAAAAATATCATTCACTAAATTAACTAGTTGATGAGAGTTTAGTGATTGCATAAGCTACCATACTACTGACACTTGAATGGAAAAAAACATGGACATGCTTAGATGAAAAAAATGATTCATTATTGATACTTCAAAGCGAAAATAGTACCAAAAAGAACCATGTAGATAAAAGGTTCGTTACGCTCTAGTCAAATAGTGGAATATATTTCACAAATTGTATAAAATATTTTTCAAAATGGAATATATTTTAACTCAACTAAGCACATATAAAATACAAAACAACTTTTTTTGAAAATTACATACTACACAAAGGAATGGAAAGGCTTCATGAAAACTTATTACTACTGAGAATTGTCCGAAGGATTGTTGACATTTAGGAACAACAGTATATTTTTGATGCCGAGGTTCAGCATCATTGTTATATCGAGAGCTTAGAAAAAGATTGGAGAAAGTGCTTGTTGGACAAGAATCAAAATGTACAGAAAATCATGGGTATTTATAGATATTAGCGTTTGTTACATCAACACTATAATTTAACCAATCTGTTGCTGATCAATAGTAGCATGCCACGCTGATACTCTAGAACGCTGCATTGCATTCTGATTGGTTGGAACTCTGCAGCTCTTGTAGGGCATCTGGAGGCCTCGTCGTAATTCTCGGAAGCCGTCCCAACAACCGTGTGTTCAGGTGTGGCGACGACCACACAAATGTTGTCACCTTTCGAAATAACAACTTCAGTAGCTTAGATATTATTTTCCGATGATAGGATCAAGTGCGAAAATCAAAGGTGGTCAGTTTGTTACATAGTGCCGTAGTATGAAACAAATATTAATAAGACTGGCATTTGTCCGTCCATTATTACTTCCTGGTGATGAACGAGAGATGGTATGACTCAGTGGCATGCATGTTCATCAGACATGTGTTAGAACAGAAACTAGAGACAGTATTGCTGTAGTTTTTTACATTGTTGATAACAGTGATATGAATTCCTTAGACAGAAAGAATCTTTTTCTGGTTATTTTTCCTAATTGAACTGTTTTTTCCTACTATTGGTAGTTTCGTCCACTTACTTTTATTCATTTATTTTTGATTAAATTCATTCTCTCTTTTTAGATCTGTTCTCAGGCTAATTTCCTTATTTGTATGAGGCATATTTATTTTAGTACCCATTCATACCAATACTTAAGTCTTATTATTATTATTTTATTATTAATAATGGCTTTATTCAATATTATATTTTGGTACAATATAGAATTCTCAGCACAGGGTATTTCAACAAGTTTCTTACACAAAAAAAAACAGAAACAAAGACAAAAAGAGAAAAAAAGGGTTAGAAAAATCTAAAAAAAAAACTGTGCAACTTTCCAAATTAGAGACATGTTAAGAATGCAGGTTATTGACTAGGTTAACTCTAACAACCTGTTCGTCACAGAGTATATTTGCTAGGTAAGATATTATAGAACTTTTATACTTTTCCTTGTGTGCTTGGATTTTAATATAATTACGTCTCGTTCTACCAGAAGATATACTAGGAGAAAGATATGAGTGAAAGGGATGGTTAGTATCTGATAAAATAACACCTGCCAGAAGTCTGCATGACTTTAGATGTCTATCCACAACCATAATAATTATGACCTCGAAAGATTTCCCACACACCTTGCTAACTGCCTTCAGCACTCTCCGCAATACAGCAAAGTCTTTTCTCAAAAGTCCGGGAAAGAATAATGGAGAATAATAGGCAATATGCAAGAATTGACAAGTTGTAAGAGTAAATGACGAGTAATCTCAAGAGCATGCAAACCCTTTATGTAGTAAGCAAAACGGAAAACCTCCTTCGATAACAATAAAACGTGGGAAGACCAAGAAAGATCAGAGAAAAAGGTAACACTAAGATAATTGACTTTCAACATTGTGTTTATCAAAGAGTTTCCAATGGCACAAGCATTATGGGATCTCAAAATGGTGTTTAGATGCCGTTCATGTCTCATGCTGAAGTTAAAAGCTTGACATTCAGTTTCAGTGAAACTAGAAACACAGTTATTCTTTAAACCTGTGGATGAAGGGAGCATTACATCAGATGACTGACGTACAAAAGACTTATTTAAGTCACAAACATTCAGCTGGTTATCGCTCATAATCTTTCTGTCACCTGTAAGTTCTTTAAAGAATTTCCACATACTTGGAGAGTTTTTGCAAGACAAGAGTTTTTCAGTAAACATAGAGTTGAGACGTCTAGTCTCTACGTTTATCAGATAATTTAGCTTACGAACTTCATTAGAGTTCTTCTCCTTGTACATTCTTTCGCTCACCCTCCGTAGTCGTTTTAGTTGTGAAGATGTAAGTTGATCAAAACTTACAAAAATGGTTTCAGTGGGACAACAAATATCAAAATAGAATTCAAGGTAACAAGTGATAAAATCAGTAGTGATTTCAAGTGAGTCATCTGTAAATAATTCTCAGTTAGTCGTATGAAACAGGTTTTTCAGATTTCGTATATTTTCTTCTGGGTTATTCCTATATTTGACTTTCTTGGTTTGATGTAAGAGTGTACTCTTCCTATGCTTTCCATATACTTTAAGTAGAATACGAATTATACAGTGATCCGAGCTAGACAATCGAGCACGTTTACGAGTCACATATATACCCACATCATTAATGAAAACGAAGTTTAAATGAGCATCCAAACGAGTAGGAAAATCTACTACATTTTGGTGACCTAGTGACGTAAGGAAGCTACAGTCACATGGATCGAAATCACCATACACAACTGAAAGTGAATCACTGAAGGCAGTAACAGCGAACTCAGTGAATTCATCAGCGAAAACAGATAGCGCAGATGATGTGCAGTCTGGAGTCACGTAGATATTGGTAACATAAACATATTTGTATTTATTCAGATGTTTTGGACGACATCTTAGAGTTAGACAGTCGATAAAGTCATTTGAAAACTTAAAACACACAAACGAAGATCGACACCAGTTTATGTTTACAAACGTAGCTACATCGCCACCACACCTCTTCTTATTGTTTGATCGGTCCTGACGATAAATTTTGAAATCACGTGGTGATACTAGACAGTCATCCTGTAAATCATTTAACCAAGATTCTTGAATTGTGATGGCACCATAATTACGATACATATTTTGAATTAGTAGGAATTGAAGATAGTCCACTTTGTTAATTAGTGATCGTCAGTTAGAATTTAGCAGCTCGAGAATCCACATACGATTGAGGTTCATTCTCTTTAACGCATATTGCCAACCACTACGATGTCTTTTTAGTACTTTTTGTAACTTTTGCAGCGAAAGGTCGTAGGCTTTTCATAAAAGCACTTGTATAGGTTATGCGATTAATGGACATAATGAGACGTTAAAACAAAATGAAAAAAACAGATAACTTGTTGAAATAATTAGATGGCAGAAACAGGTAGCCCAGATATTCAAGCAGGCCGCCGTTAATAAAAGTAGCAATAATTTAGTGCTTAATTATAGTATTCAGTTTCCAACAAGTAGGTCATAGATTCGAACTCCACTCTCAACCTATATTAATTTAAGCATGCAAACAGTATGCATTACTTGTGCCCACACAAAACAGTGTGGCTCACAGCTGAATATATAAATATGTACTTGGTAAATATGTAATTCTTAATTTTCATAAAACACAGATTTGTTTAGTTTACCAAATAAATGATTGAACTAAGGTATGAAATCTGTATCAATAACTTTGATTGACGAAATCTATGAGATCAAATCATTTGATCTTCACTTATTGTAAAATTATCACATGTAACATTCACAACCAACTTACTTTTGTTCAGAAACGACCCATACTGAAATCGAACAGAAAACGAAAGAAATTCGTTAATAATATACATATAAGTAAAATACATAAGTAAATATAAACGAAGATGACAACAACAATGACAGTAACTATAAAGAAGATACATATACTTTATTAATAAAGTAATATTCAGGTTTTTTTTTAAGATACCACTTCAAAAGAATAATTAGTGAATAATATAGACACAAAAGTTAAACTGATTTGAGGAGGCTAATCAAATAATAATAATAATAATAATAATAATAATAATAATAATAATAATAAGAAGAAGAAGAAGAAGAAGAAGAAGAAGAAGAATCAAGACCACATGTATGCATTAATAATCAGAAAAAAAGTCATTAATATGTACATATTCTGCGAGCAAACAATCATTTTTAATTAAACATTGAAAAAAAAAATCTTTATGACGTCCAAAAATTAACAGAAACAAGTCTATATGGTGAATGCATTTTTTTATGTATGACACACATACACATAATTCCCACTATAAATGTGTTGATGTATAATGGCTACAGCAAAGAATCAAGTATATAGAGAAGACACTAAAGAATTCCTTAGTACAAAAATTATCTTACAGTAAAAATATATGAAAGTGTGCAAGCAAACAATGTGCACACACACTTACTTACTTACTTACTCCTGTTACTCCTCGTGAAGGAGCATAGGCCGCTCACCAGCATTCCCCATCCTGTCCTGGGCAATCCTTTCCAGCTCCTTCCAGTTGTTATTCATCCTTTTCATATCTGCTTCTATTTCCCGACGTAATGTGTTCTTAGGCCTTCCTCTTTTCCGTTTCCCTTCAGGATTCCAAGTTAGGGCTTGTCTTGTGATGCAGTTTGATGATTTGCGTAATGTATGTCCTATCCATTTCCATCGTCTTTTCCTAATTTCTTCTTCAGCTGGAAGCTGATTTGTTCTCTCCCACAAAAGGCTGTTGCTGATGGTATCCGGCCAATGGATGTTGAGTATCTTGCGAAGACAGCTATTTATAAATACTTGTACCTTCTTGATGGTGGTTGTTGTAGTTCTCCAAGTTTCAGCTCCATACAGTAGAACTGCCTTGACGTTGGTATTGAAGATTCTCACTTTGATATTGGTTGAAAGTTGTTTTGAGTTCCATATGTTCTTTAACTGTAGGAATGCTGCCCTTGCTATGCCAATCCTTGCCTTTACGTCTGCATCTGAGCCTCCTTGTTCATCGATGATGCTTCCCAGGTATGTGAAGGATTATACATCTTCCAGAGTTTCGCCATCAAGAGTGATTGGATTGCTGTTCTCCGCCTTGAATTTGAGGACCTTGATTCTTACTTCCACCTACCCTTGTTATTTGGAATATGATTGCGTCCCTGTTCAACCCTATTATGGTTTGAGGACTTGTCGAGTGAAGTAGTGTCCAAGAATATTAAGCAATAAGAGTAGCTCGGTCGGAATAAGAGAAACCATAACAACATCATGAACACATCTCTGAATGAATAAGTAAATCAATACAACTGAATTTATGATTAAAAGAAAGAAGTCAAAAGACCACAAGTATATTTACTAGACATCCTGTCTGCATTGAGTGCATATCATAAAACGTTGTCTATATTTGAAAGAGTTGTAAAAACATTGAAAATATCCTTGAAACATGAGATGACGGTTAACTTGGGTGTTAGTGCATAGAAAGATAAAAAAAGAGGATACATTTGAATTTTCATCACTACTCATCAAGCTAATTCTCGTCGACAACCGGAATACTACTGAAGAAGCTTTGAAATTATATTTCTGTTACTTAAGTTAGATCCGCATATTCAATAATTTTGGCTGGAATGATTGATTTAATATATAATATGGTAAATACATTGCTCATCAAGATTGAAATACTTACAGAACTGAATATTGATTACGGGTTATAAAGACATATGATACAGGTAGTTAGAAAAATAAAGCTTATATGAACAAAACATAGTACATTATTTACCAGTTGTGATGTTAGACACATTTACCTTAAAGATAAGGATTTTAATTCGACCTATATAACATTTTTTGCTAGTCTCATCCTTTAAAATATTGTTTCGAAAAATTACCAAATCCTAGTCACTGATAATCAGTTGATTCTTAGATTGATGTCCTATTGTTCACATGAAAGTAGATCGATACAAATATTTAGCTAAAAACTCGTAAAAATAAAGTAAAATTGATAGGAACTGATAAAGCAATCAGTTAATTATTTCAAAAGTTTAATATAACCATAGTGTTTATGACGAATACCTTTGAATAATATGTGCAATTATCGTCAATTAATGTAAAATTGAGAGTTGCCAAAAACCCTGGAACGTTAGACACTCATTTACTACTAGATTGGGAATTTCACAGGAATGCATATTCATAATCTTTAACAAGTATCAAACCATGAAGTCAGAATACACCGATCACTATTCCTACATTTAGTCAATTCATTATATAGTATACCCATAATGTAGTGTAATCAATAAATAACTGTCGCACTCTTCAGTTGGTTGACCCTAAAAATACTACATACCCATAAGAACTTTAGAGAGTCCACTTCAAAGCTAGTCACTACTAACGGCCATTAAAATTTCTTATCTGTTTAGATGTTATAAAACTGTACATTGATTTACTACGAAAATTATAAAATATGGATTGAAGAGCACAATTTCAAACTAATTAGAAACCATAAAATGTTAAAATTTTGAAAACCACTTTTACCTATAAAAAAAAACACATTATCCATGAGTTGAGCTTATGCTCATAGTAAAGTAAAAATTAATGACTTATGTTTAAGACTAGATGACTATTGTGTATACAACAAAAAGAAATAACTAGAATAGAAGATAATAAAAAATCGGTTTTAACTAGAATTACCAACAGCGCTTGATATTATGGATCATTAATAAACATCTCTTAGAGGCTTTAATGCACAACACAACAGTTCAGCAACAACATTTACAACATATACACAAGGAAATTACATTTAAAATAGATGCATACATGAACACTAACAACATACATACAAACCATGGTAGTAGTAACCATAATCTCACCAATTATTACGATAATTAAAATAACTACTAGTACACCCAATACTGCTAGCATCTAAATCAGATTGAAAATATAAGAAACAATGAAAATAATTTTTACTAAGCAATCAATCACTGATAAGTAATTAATAAATAGGAATCTCTGGTCAATGTTTCAGTTTTTTTTTTAGAAAAAAGGAGATTGTTAAACCAAAGTAGGAGAATACAAAGATAGATTAGATGTGTACTAAAACTAATTTAAGAATAAAGATGTTTTTGGAAATTAACTTAAAAACTGAGTTTTAAACAAAATAAATGTTATTGAAACTTTAATAAATCATAGTTATCATGAGAAAAGAAAAGTAGTGGTAGGAGACTAACTATTAACAGTTATACCGATTTGGGAATATTACATTTTATTCTTATGACTGATGAAAATTACCAAAAATCTCAATGAATTTACTTTAAATCAAGTTTCAAATCCAGTTGTTGTAAAGAAAAGGTAGTTTGAATAAAATATTTTGATAAAACTGTTTTACAGTCGTTTTGTCATCTACAGTGTATTCTTTGAGTAAAGTAAACAAGAATTCATATGGCTAAACTTATAGGTTCGATAGCCAAACACTAAACATAAGTCGCATAAACATTGATATATTTCAATCCGGCATTTCCACACGATTTTTTGATGCTAACTTTACTTCAAATATTACTTTTGATCAATTTGAGTAGTTTTATGGGTTGAACTTCGTGTTTGTTTTGGATTATCTTTCTTAGTACGAACGGGTTGTGATGATTGGTGAATTTTGAAGTATTACATTATGAACTGACCTTAGATAACTACTGGAAACAGGAAAACACTGGGGAGCTGTTTTTTTAGTATGGGGTTAATTGAAAATGACCATTTACAACCCCCATCAGCGACCAAACCCAGGATTCGGGTCTCGTGGCAAGCGCTTAAAATTAAATTATTGAGTTGTCATCTAGTGATTCACATTTGTAACTTCAGTAATTCGCGATACTGAGTAACTAACATCCAGTGATATTTGTTTCACGCTTAGCATGGTTGAACTCCACTAACTATGAGTCCTTCTTTAGATTATGTTGAAATACGTTTAGACAGAAGCACAACTTCTGGTAATACGAAAAACTCGAATTTTACAAATCTGATCAATTCTAAAGTGCGTAAAAGTCTGTTTTGGGATGCATTATTTTCTTTGTAAAATATTATGAGTAAATCTTTATTTTGTATTTTACTAATTAAAATAATCATTGTTATGTTGTAAGCTTTGTTGGCACTTAACAGTAAGTTCACTTTTCTACAACTCCTATATCCCTTGATTGAAAGAAATCTTAAATTAACAAGTGATATGTGTTACAATATTTGTTTTTGATTTGTCAATATGATGCTTGAATAACACAGCTATTTTATCACTATCTCATTTAGTATTAATTTTTCCCTAGTATTTCAAAGTGAAGCAGTAGCTCAGTGGTTAAGAAGTTTAACCTGCGGCCACTAAGTTGCACGTTCTGACCCCGATATACCCAGATCAGGCAACCGGGTTGTCACTAGTTCTCCTGCGTAAATTATGGCTTAAAGGCAAGCGCATAAATCCGTACCTAGTAAATAATAACAGTAAAGTATTCCGGAAGACTTAGTGAATTTCGACAATTCATTTACATAACTGACTGCAATTAAATTAATCCTCCCATACACATCGGATTCGATATTCCATTCCTCATTCCCATCATGTTATGTTTCGTTAACAAAGAATAATTTATACAAATATCAATATATTGTTTACAAAAGGAAAGGAGAGAAATGTAGTAACTTAGTGAGTATGAATAAAGTATAACATAGGGATCTTAGTTCCAAAAACCTTATGTACCAATCTACACTACTAGCTACTTAATAACTGAGAATTTTATTTTATTCTACGCAATAAATTTTACCATGACTATGTTTTTAAAGTAAAATATATTTAAAAACGTAAAGTAAGTTTCTTTTTCCACAATAAAACACTACAAACACACTATTTCACTTACTTTGCAATTTTTCCACCAAAGTTTTCTTTTCAGTTTACCAGCACTAGCTTCGAATTGAGAAGCACCAGCTTGTAATGCATCTTAAGAAAATAAATTTGTAACAAAAAAGAAATGAGAGTTTAATAACAACAATTGCTAGACGGTAAAAGTAAAATCGTTCAGTACATTAAATTTGTAGAACTAAAACAATCCCTGAAATATCGTCCATATGACTGTATAATTTTTACAGTTCCTAAGGTGCTATATGATTACAATCAGAAGTGAACATTAATTGGTCACTACTGAATAGTAATAAATGTTATGTTATATTTTGTAGTCCTCAACGCTATATCAATTTTTTTATCAATAGAAAACATAATCCGGTCAAAGGAACAAACAACTCAAACTTTTAGCTGATTCTCCAGAGATTGATTATCATATGAGTTGTTTAGGCTTATAGATCTGGTCTGCTGATGTGTCAGTGAGTACAAAACATGGAATCACGGTTCTCTGAACAATGCTTTCAGTTACTTGATACTACTTTAGCCCTGTAAAATAACACAATAAACATGAATTAACCGTTATGCTTACGTCCTACGGCCCGTTAAATATCATGTGACAAAATTTCCAATCAGAACACTGACTTATATGACCTTGTCTATGCGCTAAATCAACGATGAGTTAAGCAGCATGAGCAGCCTACTGTCAACTCTGGGTCCTTATTGGTCCTCTGAGATAGTAGCTTCTCACCTAACCCAGCCCATTCAGTCCAGAACACAAATATCAACCTCCGTTATATGAATCGTATATTTTAGGCACACATGATTGATATACAAGAGAACCAGACCGCACCATACTATAAAATGAAAAATAATAATTATACGAGATCGAGCCAGAAGTGGTTGTGAATATAGGAGACTGTAACTAATAGATTGGGAATAACTTAAGAATAGTCTATCGTATAACAGTAGCCAATAAGTCAAATGAAAGCTTATGATAAGAGGAATATGAATAAACATATAATATAATTACTTATTAGTTATCCAATAAGAATATAAACAGTTCATAAATATTTCCTAGCAGTAACCATTCATTTATTCTTCGTTCGGGTATAACAGTAACTCACTCCATATAAATAGGCGTAACAATATAATGTCACTAAAATGGGTTAAGCCAACATCAACCAACACGTTTCGTTAATCTGAATGATCTACCTACATGCCAGACAGTATTCTCATTCATTTTGAAAACAAACTTATCATTAGAAATAAACATAGTAGCTTATATGACAATTCAAGTAGCAAGTTCTTACCAGTAAGAATAATTTGGGCTAGTTAGTGGTTGTAGTTGGCGTCTAAGTTGATTGTATAAAAAACTATACCTTAACTCACTATTCACTTGATTTGCATTCACTAGGCATTTCCAAATTTGTCATAAAATAAAAGGATGTGAAGATCTTCATAAGTGGATGTTATCTGCTTTAGAATGTTATCATACACAGACCTAATATTTATTTTATTTTATGCATTACAATATTAGTTAAATATAGTATATATCGTATTACAAAGGAATGATTCGTTTCAAAAAATCCCAAATTAATTAACTATAGCATGAGAAAAATGAATAAATATTTTTCTTTGATGTTTTAAGGCTTAAAATTAGTGTAAATTATCTGAACACGACAATTTCTTTATTACAGATTGAAATCATGAGTCAGTTGAAGCTAGACCACCATTGAAAACCTGGAAGCACTGGACGGCCGTTTCATCCTAGTATGGGACTCCTCAGAAGTGCGCATCCACGATCCTGGAGTTCTAGTGGGAAGCCGTTACCAGTGGAGTTCAACCAGGTCTGTTGTGAGATATCAGCTCACTGAAGACAATGGTATATGGTGGCGCAACTTCGTGGATTGGTTGAAGGTAGACAGTAACACTGTTGGATGCCGGCTCAGTGGTCTAATGGTTAAGTGCTCGCACGCGAAGCCAGTAGGTCCTGGGTTCGAATCCCGCGGGGGCGAGTTCGTGGATGCGCACTACTGAGGAGTCCCATACTAGGAAGAAACGGCCGTCCAGTGCTTCCAGGTTTTCAATGATGGTCTAGCTTCAACTGACTCATGACTTCAATCTGTGAAAATTTCTAAAATCTCCACAAACCCCTTCTGATAATTTCTTTATTAATTTGAAAGATCAAACTGTTCAATATGGTGTGAACTTAGTGAAATGACAAATCACTAAAATAATATCTACAAACTTACATCAATTTCAATATTAACAAGATATATGCTTAGCCATAAAGTGGATAGTATTCAGGATAGTAGTGAACTCTCTCGTTACTATAATTATAAAATATATTTTAAAATGAGAATTAAAAGACTATAGATTAACAGTTAGCAAACCATTATTGTACCTTTACAGATTTATCTAACAAAATAACTTATGACATGAAATCATTTAGGAGAAAATGAGTCCACTAAATAGATAATTAAAAAGGTTACAAATCAATACTGTTATTTTTATCAGACAATTACTTAATACAAAAATATAATAATTATAATAATGAGACGTTTTACATTTGTTGAACTAAAGAGTGAAAATCTACACGAAAAATCACTAATTCAATATATATGAAACGATTAAATAAATCGTTTCACAGTGATTGACCAACACTGGGAAAATATTACCTCATCCAAAAAAAAAACATACCCATTTTACAATAAGTATCAAATAATTTATTATGATAGCACAGAAATATGAATTGGTGATTTTTGAGAAACAAACGACTCAGGAGGACAAAGAAGACAAAGAAATATCAAGTTATTAGTTACTAAACTTTAAGATATAAGGCTTGGGGAATTATTTTCATCGTCCAGAAGTAGAATGTTGATAAGTTTATAATTGATTAGCTTTAATGTTAACCATTATAATTAACTTCGCTATTGTGATCCTACACATCGAATACGCATAAGTATAACGCTTGTCACTTGGTAGATTAGAAAGTATTACGAGTCAACCGTTTAACACAAATATTTATCTCTGTCTACAGATGGATATCTCTCTTTTTTGGAAGCACAAACCAGTGACTAAACGATCAACAGAAATTCTTGTCATTACGTCAAGTTTCTGATAGGAAACTATGACCATCAGAATCACTGTCATTGTTTAAAAATGAATATTTCAGAACACTAACCATAATCATCATACAAAACAAACGTATTATAATATCAATATCCTTGAAATACAATATTATATATAATTATTTAGCTTAATTAAATCAATAAGAAAAACTAACGGATACTGAATGAGTCAACTACCTAATAGTAAAATATGAAAATGAAGAAGAGTTGATTAACAGTAATTAAGTATAAGGAGCTTGAATAAATATCATATAAAAGATTTTCACTAGAATGACACCAAACTAAATGATCACATCCCAAAACCACTAAAGCACCGGAAATAGGAGACGAATATATATTCTAGTTACAAAGGATAGAAAAACAGGAGATAGAAAAAAGGTAGAAAAAAACTATCATAAACCTGATACTTATTTATAACAGTTGGTTAGCTTGAGCTTTAGAACAAACTGTGTATTATTCTAATAACATTTATATATGCATGATGCCTAGTTCATAGAATAATGTCAAGACCATATTCACTAATCATTACCTAAAAAATGATTCATTAATAAGGTACATAATTGATAATAAAACACCGAAGTGAACCTTATTTCAATAAACCTACATAATATATTCCATTATCTTTACTCATGAGAAACTGGGCTTGATCTGAATACTTGAAGAGAAGAAACATCTATATCCTATCAATTCATAAATTAATCGGTTCCATCTATAATCTTCATAGCTGTCATATACGTTTCAGCTGAAGCGCTTGTCAAACATGAGGACTAGAGAAATAAAATATCAATTCAAGAAACAGTTTCCTAAATAAGTAAGATATAGGAAATGTATAGTATTGTGAAATTTTACTACGTCTTACTGTACAGTAGAATTCTCAAAGGTCAAAAAACAAAATATGACAACTAAACCTTCACTAAATAATGAGTAATTAGATGGATACTTGAATTATTGCATTAATAGGAATACACTTAGTTCAACAATTTTTTACGTCGTTATGAACATACATTTAGCCAATAATAAGAACAAGATGAAGAGTAATTCATCAAATGTTTTTGTCAGGAACATTCTTAAAACTAACTGCAACCTTCAGGAAACATACATCTCCAAGCTTAAAATCAAACATAAATAAACTTATCCCAAGAACAAAAATAACAAAACATCGATGTGTTGCATTTCTCAGAAATACTATGCACAAAACCTGGGGCGCCAGATACCAATCATGAATATAGTATATAGACACTATAGAGATGGTGATTTCACCTTAATAGGCACACATACATTTAAACGAAAACTTCCTGTTTTTTAATATTTGGTAAAGATTAGTTTAAATCACAAGCTTATATTTGGGGTAAAGAAAAATATGTGGCAAACAGTCAGTACTAAAAACGGGAAAAGGACGGAAACTAAAAATAAACTATCAATAAGTTTAAACTGTCTTCAATCACATAACAAACAATAATATTAGACCAAAGAAGTCGGAAAAAGGTAATTTATGAGTAATTTATTTAGATTATAATGTATAAATGGCACAGAACAAACTCCTGGCTTATCAAACTATTAGCAATGAATCTTACGTATTAAAATTTTCTGAGTTAAATTGCAAAAAAAATCGATTTTTTATCACTGAAAAAAAATTTGTTCTTTGAAATAACATGTCGTTTAGGTTTTTGTACACCCTAAAATTAAGGCGTACACTAATATAGTAAATGAATACATTAGAATACATTGATGAAAGCACTCAAAAACTCTTAACCCTTACAAACTATAAGCTTAAATACAATATTTTGGAACAATGTAACGCCCATAGATCACTAAATACATACTGAACTTTCAAGTAAACTTTAACTAATAAGCCTTAGTCGATTGAAAATGACCCAGGACACCATAGTGATTTAGTTGATTAAGAATGTCCATGAATTTCTCATTTTGTAGAATTTGTCACTAAATAATTCAAAGGAACTTCTAACACGGAGTGAACAACTTACCTGGGTTTTTTTCTCAGTAAAAAACAAAATCCATGTACATGTGCTAGATATATCCTGTTTAAGTGGGATCTATTATGCTAGGGGAGATATATATCAGGTTATCAAACACTTTAATTTTAATAAAAAACCAGTAAACAGATACAGATTCATGAAATTGAGTGTGAGAACTAATAGTGATATCCAATTGCTCAAATTCAATGACATAAGTTCCTAACACCTACAGTCTACTAAACATTTAAGTGATCAAAAAATAACGTATTTTTATGCATACACAACAATTAAATCAGTCAACAAATATTCATAAAACATAAATTCATAGTATCAAAATGTGTTCATAGAGGAAACCTAACAAATGATTGATTTGAAAAAAATTCATAAAAATGTTTAAACTACTGAACACATTCTAACAAATGAAGTGAAAAAAAAGCTCATGAACCATTAATTATACAAGGTATACCTACAGTAAACTTGACGACTAAAAGAAAATTAGAATATGCTATAGTAATATGAATAGATTATTAAGATCTAACTGAATAATTAGTAAGATAGAAAATAATACTAATATAACCAAATAATTATGAATTCAATAATTGTAACAAATCAAACATTTTTTTTTACTTACCAGCTCGACCATCAAGTTCAGAAAGATTTTTATCTCTTTCTAATACTTTGTCAACATTAACTCTCATAATATCAACAACTTCATTAACTTGAGCTTGAGTTTGTTGTAGACGTTTATTTGTTTTAATTGGTGCTTTATCCGTCATAGCAGTAATATGAAGTTCATATATATATATATTTATATTGATGTCAATATTAATAATCCAAATAAAAAAATTAATAAATCCAAATGTTCTCAAATGATTAATCTTGATTGTATATATTCAAATCTTTCCTTTAACATGAGCCTGAGATAACAATATTGAAGGTTAGAAATATATATATTTAAATGTCTGCCTCACTATCCATGTTTTCTATTAGCCTGGTAAGGAAAACACGAAATGAAATAGATAATGGTTTAGTTTACTTAAGAGAAATGAGCCAATAAAGACAATCTAAAATATAATTAACAACATATTTAGAGAATCCAAAAAACATGCATGTGAACATAAGAGAGCAGGTGATAAAATACAATTAAAAAACTTATCATCTATATTGTTTATCTGGTCAATTTCATTATATTTCTCTTACTTCTTAATACAGTTAGTTTAGAAGCTTATTAGATTTAACAGTTTTTCAGGAAGTTGTAATCCCAATCAAAAGCTAAATGAATTGATATTGTACAACATATCACTAATTGACATACTATGAGTTGACAGTTAAACACATACGCACACAAATATCCAGTAGTTCTGACTTTATAAGAAAAAAGTCACCCAGTTTTTAGATAAGATCGATTTATTATGAATTTGTGAGTTTATTACTTTTTATCCAATTATATGCTGTTTCAAACGATGATAGTGAGTTATATATATATATCCCTAATTGGATGTTGAAAAAAAAAACAAGAAAATTCTGAGTACTCGTAGTGAAGACAACACGGGTGTGGACAATCGAATGTAATTGACGCAAAATTACAGGACTTGTTAATAAAATCGAACAATCATAAAATAAATGCTTAATTTGTAAAATGTCCATCAATTGACTCAAAATGACTCAGACTTCATTGTTCTTGCATTTTCATACAAATTGCATCCTGTTTCCATTCTTTACTGTTCAATCCTCTTGTCTCTCTGCTGCCAGACCTTCTGTTCACGACTAACATTATATACTACTTATGTCAACATAAGTAGCACGCACTACATACTCATCGCTGTCTATATGTGAGATGTGACACAAAACTGTAAAGCCTTTAGGAGCAGCACTATAGAAAGCAATAATTTGTCGAAACCAACAATTGTTCTAGAAATTGAGTTTAATGAACTATCGTTGTTCAAAACAATATCTTACTTATGTAAGATGTAATCCAGGTTATTTGTGATTTGAATTGTTGTACAATTTTAGGGAACTCATGGAATAGGGCATTCTAGCTTTAAAAGTGTACGTACAAAATGTTTGAGACATTGTGTGTTCAGAGACATGCTCGAAAAAATCATGATCTAAGGTATCCGTTGTAGAATGAAATTGTTGTACAAACTCCCTAAATAACAAATATGTGTATGGCTACGGGAAATGAAGCCATAACTCGTTGATCTGTGTACAGAGTTTACACCACCAAGTCATGTTACATTTATACTACATACAGTAGAGTATTATACCAGAATACAAACTAACTAGCGCCAGTCTTGAACAGTAGTCCATAAGCTTACATTTATTTAAACCAACAGCAATCAAACTTGTAGAAAGCCAGGTTTATCCATTTATAACCTAAATTGAATGCATGTCGTTCTAAAATGGATAAACGTTGTCCAAAGCTGACCTTGTTCAGATACTTTCCCGCTTTTACTGTAATAAACATCGTATATTTATATTTTACAATATATGTGAGGCCCCTTTCAATTATCTCAAACAACAGAAACTTGTAACTTGACTAACTGATTTAATCCTTCAGTAAACTCTAGCCCCAACTTTAGTAATGTCGACATGATGATTTTATCAACATCAAGAAGCGTGCCAGAAAACGCCGGATATCTTACATAATCTATTTTCGAAAGTGATTGCAATCACTGGGTGGAATTAAGCGTACAGCTGTACTACGTGTAGATTTCTAGAAGCTGAAAATAGTAGAACAATGTTAGGGATTCGAAATTTATTATCACAACATTAGAGTACATATTTTACTCTTTGTAATATATACATACGTGTTTTGTGGAAGTGTTTTTCAAATAAAATTAAATAATTTCATAAGAATTTTCCTTTTCATAAAGTTTGACTAAGTAAGAACAACAGTCAAACTCCCATTTTATCTACAATCCAATGGTCAAGTAGAACGTTTTATTGAAACATCTAAAAATGCTCTGCAAAAATTAAAAGTGGAGGGAACCATCGAAGAGATCATATAGAGGTTCCTGTTCACCTATCATTTTCCACCAATTCTGTCCGGCAGATGATTTACTTAACAGAAAAATACGAACACATTTCGATGCCATTAATCTGACTCCAATTGTCGAGTTTCACCGAAACAGATAGATGGAGAGGCGATTCAATCGACATCATTGAACACAAAGACGATTTTTCAATTTAGATCAAAAAGTACTTGCTATGGATTATCGTAGTAAACATCTTACATAGATAGCTGGTCGAATAATGCAGAAAAAAAGAAGTGTGGTTTACGAGGTGTCAGTTGCCTCAAACGTTTTGGGTGCGTCATGCTAACCAACAAAAAGCAACGAGACCCAATATAGAATACCTCCTGATGTTCTGCTGGACACCTTTGAAATCGGAATCTTTGGAACAGACAGGTCCGTCTCTGTGGAAGCAAAGAGCAATATCACCACTTTATTGCCTAGAAGGCGGACAAACAGGAAGCACAGACCAGTCATACGGTTGCAAACGGACCCTAACACCAGACCTTATGAATCTGCTCAAATGGTAGGTGTTTGCGGGATACGCATTGGATTCTGTTGAGACATATTGATCAGCCATTTCTTAACCAATCGGTGCTAAGATACCTTCCCATGAGGCCGTAAACCAGAAATGCTTGGTAGACCAAATATTTACCCTAAACCCTTGCATAAGAGCTAATATCCATTCGTGATGGAAGCTTCAACCCAAACTCCTCCATTAAATGAAATGATTTACGTGAGAAGATTCGTTATAGATGTCGAAATTTGATCACTTCAGTGGATAGACTAATTTATGGACGAAACGCCCAGACTTAAGATAGTGAGTCTCCGATTTTGGCGTAGAATTTATCTATCCATATAACTAAGAAGCACTTTGACATTTTAGCTTATGTTACTTCAAGATGAGAGGCAAAAATCTAGTTTCTAACCCTAGCTTCTAACTCTAAGTCCCGATTCTAATTTCTGAAACCAACCTAAAGTCCTCTTCAGAACCCATTAAGAATGCGTTATTAAGATCCCTTTGGCGTCGCTCAGAAGTCGTACAAGAATCGTGGTCCCACTATTTTGTTTACAAGTCCGACTATGACCGGATACTGGTTCTTAATTGACTAACAACCGCCCAAGATCCTACAAAAACTGTTGATTAAGTTGAATGCTAATAAACATATCACATGATAAACTACGGTGTATGGAAAATAAGATAAAGAGAATATCCAATAATGTTTGCAAACCTTGACTATGTCTGTCAAAATAGATAGTTTCAGTTTCAGTTTGGAAAGGGCAGGAGGTTTGATAGCCTGTGCTAGCCCTAGCAATGGTGGTCTCTCAGTTGATCCAATTTTTTTTGAAAGAGTGGACGGATGGAGCCTCAACCAAGTGCTGGGGGTAATTAATTCTACTCGATGATGACTCAATGGGATGGTTGATAGTCAGCTGACAAGTAATTTGTTCTGGGCTTGCAAACGTTTTAGGAGTGTCCTCGTAAATTCACTGTTTTGGAAGACAAGGAGAATGAGGGCATATCAAGTGCAAATTTATCACTACGTAACTTGAAATCTGTAATCACGTCACCTCCAGTACTTTGGTATGACAACGGAAATAAGTTTAGCCTAAACAGTTGAGCATTATGCGGGATATTCGCTATTCCGGGAATCATCTTAGTTGCTATTTTTCGAACCTTTTCCAAAACCTCAGTATCCTTTTTTAGACAGGGACTAGTCCCTTGTATGCAGTACTCAAGTTTAGGACGCAAGAACACTGTACGCAAAGTCAAAAAAGTTTTAGCGTCGACATGAATAAAGGCCCTACGTACTGACCATAAAGTTTAAGAACCTTTGGCGGCTTAGTACACGGCAATGTGCAGTAGTCTTTAAGTCTTGGCTAACGATGACTTCTAAGTCATTGTGTGTCTGGACAACAGATTGTGTAGAACTCTGTCAAGAGCTATGCTGGAGTTAATATTGGCTACGTCTATAGGTAACTTTTGGTCCTTAGGAGAGCACTAGATTTCTCGAGCCACTAATAAGTTAGTAAGACAGGAACAACCTATTCTAAAAATATGATGCTTCTTCAAAATGATCCGATTCTCATCGAGATATTTAAACAGCTCCTTTCGAATAATCTTTTCTAGAATTTTACGGTCACACTAGTTAGGTTAACGGGTAGATAATTCCCAGATTTATGTTTCGTACCTGTTTTCGAGACAGGACTTAGTACGGTATTCTTCCAAACTTCTGGTAAACAACCATCGGATAGCCTACCTCAATAAAAAACAACCGAGCAAATTTAGAATTTAATACACGTAGTACAACCGAGTAACCTCACAACGTCAAGAAATTGGGCGAGAAACCAAAGGCGAAGGTTTTTCAAAATTTTATCCTTTATTAAACGCAAAGAATGTATTTGTACAATCTCAGCGAAATAATTTGAAGTAGATCAGTAGCATAATCGATAATTTTGTTGTTTGATTATATTTTACTTGAAAAAGCTTGGACCAGAATTGCCAGGCGAAACGTTGGATTTAGTTCAAATTCTTTGTCTGAGATTTCACAAATACATTCTTCCTCTTTAATTATTCAAATCAACTCGGCGCCTAAACATTGTGAAACTATTCGTTGAAATTTAGACGAAAGTTCTTAGTTTTATCTTTTATTGTTGAGATCTTATGCCCTATTAAAATAGGACGTTGAATCAAGATGAACGGATTACTGTGAGATTTTATAAATGAAGAGAGAAGCTTATAACAAGTTGGAAAAAACAGCCTATGCAAGAAGGAACATCAAGAAGCAAATCGATGTAAAAAACCTCAAAAATAGAAGTACCGCTATTATCAAAAACTCCAACTCTTGCAATTTATTTCAATATCCATAGAACAAGAATACCGAACGATATAATTTTTCCTCTATGCCTTAAAAAATTATAAAGTCTCTAATATCCGACTGTATGCATGTCTATTTATTATCCTTAAACTTTTTTTCACTTCAATATCACGGTTTCAGAAAAAGTCACTCATGTATAACCAACCTGCTGACGGCGGTGGACAGAAAGACAACCATCGTTGATCGCAAGGGGAAAGTTGACGTTATTCACCTCGACTTCTCAAAAGCTTTTACAAAGGTCAACTACATCTGTCTTATCAATAATCTCAAACTATTAGGTATCAAATCACCTTAAATTGATTGGCTCACTTTATATCTACAAAATCGACATTTTAAGGTTAGCGTTAACTTCGAATTCTCTCAGTCGATGGAGTGTCTCAGTGGGGTCACACAGAGTCCGGTACTAGGACCTCTTCCTTTCTTCATTTATGTGAACGATCTTCAACAGCAGGTGACCTCATGTTTATTACTTTCTCTGATGACGTGAATCTCTAGAGAGGCGTACACATCCAAGAGAATAAACTGGCACTTCAGGGCGATCTGAATCGACTTCAAAGTTGGGCAGATGACAGCAAGCTTATCTTTAACACTCCAAGCTTTGAACAAGTCCATTTGTGACATGCTGCAGACTACAGCTACAACTAAAGTTACTTCCCTCTAGAGGTGTATCAGGTTGAGAAAGATCTAAGAGTGTTGGTACCCTATGATTTAAAGTTTTACGCTAACTTCGATGAAAGTGCCTTTCGAGCATACTTTGAACTGGTAACTTTGAATTACATTTTCGGACAGTTCGACAAGAGAACTTTTTTGCACACAATCTTCAACGGTTTTATTCTTCATGATTTAGAGTACGGAAACATAATATTTCCTCCCTCACTTCGAACGGATAAGCACACTCTCAAACGTATCCGACGGCGAGCCAAGTATACACTTCGGAGAATCAGATTTAAGACTTCTGAACAACGCCTTCGATCACCGAACCTTACATATTAGGGCATAAATGACTTAGAAGTGACTTGCTAATGACTCACTTCTGGATACCTTTTAAACACCTACTCAATCTCTGTTTCAACTCAAACCTAAGGAGCAGCACCCAGAAATTGGAGACACGACACAACAGTATGGACTGTAGACACAACTTCTACTCCTAAAGAGTAGTCGAATGCCGGATTTCGATGCCGAATGAGCTAGTCCAAACGAATTCCCTGCAGTACTTTAAGAAAATACTTGATATATTCTTAAGGACTAAGGACAGTATCTTACTATGATTTACTAACTTTCTCTTTTATCGTCAATATTCCTAGGTTCCCACCTTGAGGTATTGGTGATCCACTGCTACTAGATACTGAAGCCCGTCTAGAGAAAGCTTCTTCTATTCAGACTAGAACCACATGAATCATTCAGAATTTGTTTGGAGGTCTGGCATATGTTTTTAATTGAGTTTTATTAGGCTGGTTACATTTCCAATACTAATGTGACAATTTCGTACCTTAATACCTGAAGCAGTTCTTTATTTTTAGTAACGTTTATTCTTAACAGCCTGAACGCTCGGCAGTTTTTGTCACAGTGATGTCATCCAGTTGTTAGATGTCAATGAGATTTTATCCAGAGAATGAATAGGTTCTGATGAACATATATCAAACCACAGTGCTCGATTTATCTGATCCTATTGAGTCACGACAACAAAAAGGTATGATGAGACAGAACAGAGGACAGGACTAAAACTATTTACATATCTTGAAACTAGAATGACAATAAATAATGATACGTTTTAAGTAAATTTATGTTATATGCTAAGAGAACAGTTTGTTGGGTAAACAATGTGAACATCGTGGAGCATAATATTTGACACCCAGAACTCCAGGAATTTCTAACAAGAGTGACTGAACTTTCTTAAACTTATTTGAAAAAGCGTAAAATAAGATTACAAAAAACCGAACAGTATTCCTACGATGTCCACCATTGTAAATTTTCTATATTTTGTAGTTTCATGGAACAATGTGAGCTGGGGTCCCGCTTTTGTGCAAATACTTGAATAAAATTATACAAAAACAGCTTTCCCAAAATCTTAACTATTCTATTAAAAAACACTTTTAGGACACAAAATAGAAGCAATTGTACAGAAATGATATGCTGAAATAATTTAAGGGAAACCTCTCGGACATACCATTGACGTTGGAGGTATAAGCCAAATGTAAAACAAAGTGATGGGTATTACGAAATACACAAAATCGACTAGTACTAGAAACTTTACACTTTTAGCATGTTCATCAGGCCGGATGACGGAAAAAAACTTTATTCAGTATTTTTTAGCAACTGACTCATACCAATCCACAATTACCCTAAAGCATCCACTAGTAACCTCATAGATACATTTGACAAAGCAATCAGCGTACCATTAAGACCTCCAACGAGTCCGTCAAATGTTCCCGAAAGTTTTAAGACGTAAAAGCAATGCGTATTACTTTGGACAAAAAAAACAGCCATATGGTACACTACGCACATTTTCCATTCTCAAAAGAAACCTCAGAATTCACTTTTTTATTGACTGGTAAGCCGTTAAAACTAGTTTATAAGGGTTCTTTCCTGAACCAAAGATCTCCAAGGTTTCACTGATGCGCAGTAGAATGAGACGTTGCCAATTGAAATCTCTTCCAGTTTAACTATCTCAGAACCAAGCAAACCAGAAATCGATGGTGGTCGGGTGTGAGGATATTCTTTGACAATGATCGGCATGTTGAAGTGTGTGAAAGCTAACAAAATGTTGTAAGAATCTGGTGTACTGAAGTGTGGTCTGGCGTAGACGTTTAACCAAGCGTTTATAGTTTGAGGTGTTCGCACTAAAACTCTTGAGGTCAGCACCAACGTCAAGGAGTTATGAAATTATGCTCCTTCTTTCAAATGGTAAGGACGTAGGTAATTTAATTTAAAATCCTTACATGTCACAATCGGATACCACGATAGGATTCGGAATAATAAACATTCCATCCCCACCAGACTGTCCAAGAGCACGGAAACTTTTTAATTAAAGATATTCGGTGTTAGTTCACTGTGATGGTCGGTATTCAATATAATCCTCAAACTTCTTATATAGTTCGTCCTGATAACCGTCATTGGATGACGCCTCAACGGTGTATTAATAATCAGTTTTGATTAATTATATTATCGCGCCAGGCACAGATAACCAAAATAACAGGTACGGTAAGTAAGCACGAAGGATTAGTGCCGAAAAGCAAGCGGGCAAGAGAATGAGCAAGAGAGAGAGTCGAATCAACGAGCCAATGAACAGAATTAAAATGTACACATACATACCTAGAGAAATGAATGGTTCATCGAATCAATTAAGCGAATAACTCCAAGGCTAGCAGAATGAATATATATGCTTAGGCAGTAAGTAATGCTCAAGCATATATATTCACACAAGTTCAAACATAAAGTTGCAATGTTAAAGATAAGTTGTTATTGTACGAATGACTCTGCCTGTTAAATTAGTTAATAAAAGGGCTTAACCAAATTAATTGTGAACAAACGCAATTGCACGTGAGCTGCCATATTACCATCATTATTCTTAAGTTAGCATTAAATCTTGATCGTTGACAGCACTGAATGTATAAGTCCTAAAACCAAAGCAGAGACAAGCCGTTCAACGTAACTTTCAACATTGTGTGTACGGACGAGATGAAGTTACAAGCTTAACTCACTTTTTACTCGTTACGTATAAAATTATGAAGATCAAGTCATAGTGTGATGTACGCTATTTGAGTCAAGAGATCTAAGTAGTAAGTAGCACCAACCAGGTGAGGAGTGCATGACAGCAGAAGTTTACGAAGGTCGACTTGAAGAATACAGAAACGGAAATAAGAAAGTATTGTGAATTGGAAGAATCATGCGGAATTTGTGGAACAAACGATGAAATTTTGCAGATGGAGTATATAATGTATAGTTCTTGTATTTTGCTAAGAGATTCTGCACTTTTGTATTAAAATACAGTTGCCGTCCTCTGCCTAAATGTTTGTTCATTACAAGCGAACAGCTCATTTCAAATGTCAAATATTTCACGGAGATTGTCGCAGAATGATAATGAATGACATACAATAGAGTAAATCACAACGACAGCCAAATAAAGATCCGGGATCAGGTCAATGTGATTCAGACAATCCGGATGGTTATGTTAGTAACACCGAAAATTTGGTGCTGAATAACCTAGTTAAGCAAACCATGCACTCAGCTTTTAGAAATTCTCAGGTTGTTGCAAAAGCTCAACTATAGGTGCGGGTGACAAACGTTAATCGCTAAATTTGACATGTACTTTTTAGGTGATATAAGGGCAACAAATTTCCTTGATAATGCATCAAGTTGCTGATGAAATAAAAATCGCAACATCCATTAAAGAAACTAAATGGCGCGTTTGTGGTATAGGGGAAAATTTTCTTGGTTTTTCAATGGAGAGGACTTAGATCCGACATTACTTGGATCGAAATTATTATCTCTATTTGAAATGAAAAACACTACAGTCTCGCATATTGCCTCATTTTGCATTCAGCAATATAACGTGTTTCATACCGGTGGTTTCTGTTAATAATGTTCTAACTTAATCGAGGTTATAACATTTTCTATCTTCAGTATTTGACCGTGCTACAACTATATGTTTTGGCGGAAACTCTCAGGGTCACAATTGGCTCGCTTTCAAGCAGTCTCATTTTTGAAAATATGACTGCGGAGGTGGAGATTAATCCGTTTAGACCTGGTGGTGAACTTTCAAAGGAAGTGGATGATATCCTGAAAAACTCTACTATTTCAAGGGATACGGTAAGTTCTCTTGTTTTATTTCTGCATAGGTGTAAATGCATTTCTGAAATCTGCAACTAGTCTTTCGAGTGATTGTTTTGTGTAAAGCTATGTAATAAACTCAGTATGTGTAAACCCTGCTTTTAATACACGTACGCTTTTATAACCGGATTGGAGTTTTAAGGTCTATCGGACGTCCAAGCCAGATCTATCTATGGGTTTACAAACGTTTTTATAATAATAATGTAATTATTGTAAATACTGATGACAAGATTTCTGGTAAACTTAGTACTCAAGAGGTTTTTTGGTATTATTTTGTAGAGTTTTAAATGCATTTAACAGATTACTCCGTCCGTTCCGCACAATGAGTTTTTTTATTTCTAAAGGTATAACTAGCTGGCGAATTACTTTTCATATGCAGTAATCCATTTTATATTGCAAAACATTCATATCTTTCAAGTTCTAACAAATATTTAGAGGAATAAACCGGATCTGATCAGTCTGAAACATCTGTACTTAAATGAAATAAGATACTGTCTGTTTGGTGCTTCTGATTAATATCAGAAGGGGTTTGTGGAGATTTTAGAAATTTCACAGATTGAAATCATGAGTTAATTAAAGCGCAACTTCGTGGAGTGGTTGAAGTTAGACAGTAACACCACTGGATGCCGGCTCAGTGGTCTAGTTGGTTAGGCGCTTGGCGCGAGACTGATAGGTCGTGGATCCGAATGTCGCCGAGTGCGAGGTCGTGGATGCGCACTGCTGAGGAGTCCCGTACTGGGACGAAACGGTTGTCCAGTGCTTCTGAGTTCTCCATTGTGGTCTAGTTTCAACTGACTCATGGTTTCGATCTGTGAAGCTTCTGATTAAGTTCACTCGAAATTCTCTTACAATTTATTTACCCTATTCTTTGTTTGTAGTAGTCCAGTTGTCTGTTGAGTAAAATCTCAACGCTACAGATTTGCAAACAGCTCTAATTAGTATGGAGTGACCTACAATATCACTTGAAGGTCAAGAATTTATATGTCCTTAATTTGTGAAGGCTAACTAAATCGTAAAACTAGGTGAAGTAACCTACATTTTAGGCAACTCTTTTCAGTAGTCAAACTGTTCGTCAGTTCAGATCGATTATATGGTGACACTTTATATTCGAGACTAAGAGGATTTTCAGAATTAGCCATTTGCTTTTCTTCAAGTCCTCATAAGATCCTTTTTGGTTTTCCTAAAATTTCAGTCGTCTTTAATGGCAGCCCACAATCATTGTTTTTCAGTTACAAATTTCTTCTCGGAATTTAACTTAGCCGTTTCTGTTTAAGGATTATTATCTAAATTTAAACTACCTACTTTAGTTTAACACTCAACATATTGTTTCTCAACAAATAATGACTCAGTCAATGTATTGAAATAGACCGCGACGGAATACATCCTTGTTTTCTAATCTCGTTAAGAGTAACTTACTAGTTTAAACTCATATTTTAAATACAGTCAGTCAGTCAGTCAGCTACAGTGACTTGGTAATGCTTCGATTGTGTGCTATTTGTAAAGGCAGCATCCAAACTATGCGAGATCCATTTTCGAGAATAGCTACTGTCTGTAATCAACCTGTGCGTTACTAAGATGATACATAATGTATTAGTCGTTTGTGTCCGTACTGTATATAGAATGTCCCCATTAATCTGAGCTATAGAAAGTATTGGTTTGAGCAGCTCATTTACTATGTAATTCTGGACATACTTCTAAATAACATTTTGTGTATAAAGGTTAGTGGTCCTAACTAGCTGACCAAACTAAAATAGTTTGGCCCTATTTAGCGTTAGTGGTCTTAAGTATCTATAATTAATTCACTAATAAACTACAGGCTAAAAAGTCACTCTGCCCATTTCGGTCTGAACAGGTCAGTAAGACCACTAGCTTCCACAAAACGTCACAAGGCTATATATATGAGTTTACGAAATCGCGATTTAAGATTATAGTGTTGTCTCAATTCCGTAGATTTACTCCTACCTCTTTTTTCAGATAATTATCAATGATCCAGCGTTGCGCCGCGCCAACGGAAATGCGACATCTGTAGACGGGATTATATCCAATAATGTTCACACAAAATGTGCTGAATCACCTTTCAAATCCCAAACGTCCAATGGTCTCAGTGTTACCGATCGTTCTCCACATCCACCTGGTCTAGTAACGTGCGAGGTGGTATCTCAACATATACAACCACTTCAAAGTCCGACCTTTCAGTCTAGCCAAGTTGAACATGTCAATATAAAGAGCAGTAGGAAACCTACTAAGTGCTGTGTACTTCAGTGAAGCTAATAAACATAAGTAAAAACTGTGAGCTTACCCTTAATTTTTACATCTACAAACTTTCCTTTTGATTGCAACTGTGGAGTATACTTAGGATTTATTTTAACACATAGATATTGGTACAAAGAGGCACCAAATACATATGCGCCACACAAATCTCATTCGATATGTGTGAGGGCTGTGATATTGCCCGAGTGCCCAAACCGAAGCAGATGGTTTTCCTATGGGACCACTCTCCGAGCCTTCGACCTGAAGGTCTGATCCACAAAACAGTGGAGCATCGTATGGAGATGCAATCCCATGGAAGCCGGTGACCAACGATTGGTTCATACGTCATTTGTTCCTTCAGGATACTGGAGCCCATGTGCACCATTTATTTGGAATCCTGTTAAAGCGCCGGGAATTCTCTTTTCGTCCTCTCATTTTCGTAAACAACACCCCCGCCACGAGAAGGCAGTGAGTAGGACTTCCCTGGAAATTCATTGTTAATTCTATACTATTAGTTTTTTTTGTATTTGTGGGCGAATTGAACCAGGAAGAAATTCGAAAGTGGCAACTTGAGTAGATATGTGCTGACGGATTGATGGTACCATAAAGTGCATGAACCGTCACCAGGTTTTCATTTCCGATTCCGTTTCATATATCTTGGTTTGAAAGATAGAACATGCACAAAGATATGTTGTTTGGCAACAATTATAAGATCTCATCTGTTCTTTATTTTTGTAGACTGACGAAGTTTGATTTATGTCATGATTTATTTTACATGACCTACATTTAACCACTTAAAGTAATATACGTATAATAGTTGATTAGATTACACAGAACACTTGATTGGATAGAATTCTCAAACCTGCTGACATATGAAAATAATTCAGATATATGGAGAATAAACTAAGTATTTAAAATGAACCTGTTTCTGTCCAAATAAATAAAATGAAATCTAGCCAAACACCACAACTGTTCTTGAATGTGGTTGCTTATTGGCTAAATCAATGAAATTCTAACCTTAGGATCACACTTTCAAAACACTTTGTCGATTGTAACAGCTTCTTAATACTCACAAAGGTATGGCTAGTATCGAAATGCGCAAACACGTACTTGATCACTGATTTAAATCTAATTGTCACATTTTAATAATAGGAATAATAAAAATGGGTATAATAATTAAGTACAATATGAAATTTAATTGCCTCTTGTTATACGCCATAAATCCAGGCCTACCAATTATTTTCTTGCTACGTTGACCCATGAAACTCGAATTTTTTTCTCTTACAATTAAAACCAATAACCATTGATTTCATAGATTAGTACTACGTCTTGTGAATTCATTTAAACGTCACCCTATAATAGTATTATTTCACATTTTTCACGTGGACAGATGATCCTCAGACTTACCTAGAACATTCTTCGAATACCTAAGTCAATTAAAATATTGAAACTTAATCATCCAAAAGCAACAACCAAGTTCATATTACTGTATCAGACTTTAAATTATGTATTGTAATGCAATAATTACCAAGGTGTACAACACTGAGTATTCACCGATTTTTTGATGTTCCTTTTCTTACCAACTAATTCTTATTTGATGTGAATCTCATAATATCTTAAGCTCAGTGTTTTCCCTACAAACAATAACTTCATTTCCAAATATATACTCTGTCAGTTAGCCAATGTTTTTGTCTTTAATAACCATTCATGAGGAAATTAGGCCTCATTTACATCGTCAAACTATCGAGTTGTTAAGTTTGGCCATTCCAATATTTTATCAATATGTTGCGCAGTCATAACAACTACAGTGGTCCAAATATACCATAATGAATGTAATACATGTTTCGTTCGTTTTTATGATTTCATATTATAACGAGTGAGCTAAACTTGATCATACTGTCCTTATTTTATCTTTTATTTTAGATCCCGTTGACAATCTGATGAAATAATTACTTTGCCGAAAATACGCCACTGTATGCTATTCACCAGTCATACCTTCACAAGCTTAGTGTTTTAATAGGTGTTTTCAGATGACTTAGCATGTCTTATCTATTTAAAAACACGTAAAATCATATGCATACACAGTCTTCCCGTTTGAATTTTTATCCTTTTTTCCAACAACTCAATAAAAACAAACTTTAAATCGTCCGGTTTTCACATATTACACCAAATTACATTTTATTTTACCTACTTTCTCAAACTTTTAAATTTTAGATGAACACCTGAAAGATTATTTCTGCGTCCTTCGTTATATGCTGTTAACGTGGCTTTTATGTTTACAAAAACTAAATCTAATTCATCCATTACGATTGAACACTAACGGAGACTCTGAAAATCAGGACCTTTCTTCAAGTGCAATTTCTTATGACATAGGTGTATTCACATAAATAATACGTAAAAAGCATTTCATTTTATTGCTCTCTGCCTGAAGTTCTATTTGATCAGTTTGTTTTTGTTTACTTTACTACTTTAGATTTAAAAAAGATAAAAGGTTTACTTGATTGTTTGTTTTAGATAATACATCACTTCCTTGCTTTGATTTTTTCCATACAGTTTAAGTACTAAGTGTGACGCTTCAATTTTGTCAACTGTATTCGGTTTCACCTCGTCCACCGTTATATATATATCATATGGGGTTGTGTCTCTTTCATTTCCATGTTGTTGGACACGCATTTCTGCGCATGTAAGACAATAACAGATTTCCTCTTCTTTCCATATTCCGATTTGATAGTTTAAAGATGTTCTCTCTGCGTTATTTTACTCCTATATTCTCAAGTAACTTGTGCACATCTATCTCCTAATGCCCCTCCTTTTTCTGTACCATTTGTACAATTTCTCTGTTTTGTTGATCATTATATATGTTGGAATCTATCCTCAGCTACCATTTTTATTCCGTTTTAAACACCTTTAATATTGTTTCTTTGTATTTTAGCCACTTTGTTTCTTTTCTTGATTTTTAATTCCATCTGCTTCAAATAAAATTGATTTGAAAATTACTATGATATTTAGTTTTTCTTGTGCGTTCACTTTTTTCATTCTTTTATGAATTGGTTCTCAAATCGTGGCGTCTAATTTGGTTTGAGCATTTGCTCATCATTACCAACCCTAGGACGCATCCAACCTAAAGTCAAATACACAAATCTGTATTTGGCTTTTGATTGTCCTTACCACTGTTTTTTTTTACAAAAAATCGAAAATAAGTCTCATCACGCATTTCGTTTGCAGTCACACATTTGAAAAATAAGCCACAATAATGAAATACATATGATTTAATAAATGTTTGCTTTGTCCATGAGGCCTAACCCAAGATTTTTATGCCTCTCAGCAAACACCAATTCAAATTATTTAAGGGAGATAGGTTAGTAAACATTTAAGTTCACTCGGCACAATTTTGGCTCTGGTTCTATGACACATCGTCTTGACGTTGTATCCATAAGGTGATAGGCTATTAAGTTACTAAGCTATAATTCTCCTTATGTACAGTTAAAAATCGGTCTGGAGTATCCATTTTTCCTTTTTTATATATTCGGTTCTCACAGCTATATTCTGCTCTCTGTCCTTTATCAGTGCGATACTTCCGAAAGAATTTTCATGGATATCCATTATATCATGAACCTTTCCTAGTCGTTTTGAGTTAGAAATGCAGTTTATGTTCTTTGATAGGACGTTATGATTGAACACTATGCTATATAACTCTTTCTTGGTTGCGATAAACTACTCAAGTGTCATTGTGAATAACATACATTCTGATTGCTAGAAATACTGATTGGTACTAGCTAGAAATAATTTGAGGATCTAAAGTGGATTTTGAAGTCAGATTTGTTACTATCTCACTTTTGTACGATAATATTAATTGGCTATTACTGCAATTACACCAAAGCTTGGGACAGCCATATGAAGACGTGACACCATTCCATGCAGCCATTGACAATTAAGCTGGATCGTGTCGATAGATCTACTATCAACTATTATAGCATATTGTCATCCTATCTTTCCTGAACAATGTTTGTTATGCATCAGTAGTATTGTCGCAACTTTCTGAAGCCGAACAACTATTTTGCGAGTTGATTATCAATCATGTTAGATGTAATTTAATGATAAAGCTAGTAGTTTTTCACCAGTTTAAATTAGCTGTGGCAACATCGAGGACTAGCTATTCGCTTGTGATAAAATACTATCTTCATAAGATCTGCAAAAGCAAACATCCACATAAACTACTATGCCAGTATAGGGTCGTCAAGTTTAAGTCCCACTGAAATCATGAAACGATCAATGTCAAGCCACCATTAAAAATCTTGAAGCACTGGACTACCGTTTCATTCTAGTGTGGGACTCGTCAACCATGCGTGACCATCCAGTGCTTCCAGGTTTTCAATGGTGGCCTAATATTGATTGGATCTTAGTTACAGTGAAACCATTATACCCCATACCAATTATATAATACGTGGGAAGTGTTTAATTACCCATAAATTTGATTAGTTTCGAGTCATTAGTTCTGCAGTAGAAATAAATACACGAAGTTACTAGTCTTTGGTCATATTTATTAATCGTTCTTAGATTAGATTGCTAGACAATTTGTCCCCGAACTTGAGAAAGTGCTAAAGCATATCTGAAATATGTGATTTGCAAGTGATCAACGGGCATTGAGTTGTCACCAACTATCAATGATCGGTATTTCCTCATAGTCAGGGTGTTTTCTAAGTTCAGTAGGGGACTTTACGAATTTTTCTTGACTGGGTGGTGCACTTGGGCGTCTTTCAATGCAGAATTGGCATGTTTCTAGACACAATTCTACCAGCCAATAGTTGATCAAAAATTAGTGCAAATTAGAATGTTTTGAATGACAACAAAACTACCACTCAGAACTATTGAAGCTACTATAAAAGCTATTAGCCTACTTCTTGAGGTTCATTGATGTTGTTTAGGGAAGAAAAATGAAGTCTTCAGTATTGTTGACTCATAACTCGGGTTGCCATAACTTTATTTCCATTTTTCTTGCCATCAGTTCTTGAAAATTGTTTAAAAAACAAATAGATTTGTTTGCTTACTTGTATGTGGTTTCTTTTTCCAGTCATCTTACTTTTCTTTATTCTTTTATTTGTAATTATCTACTAATTTTACTTGTATGATTCGGTTCCGAATGTATGGAATAGTTTATTTGCTATACATTTTTAGGACTGATTAAATTTCCAATTCTCTTTTATGTCTTACGTTATTTTAAAAGTCATTTTAACACCTCGTTCAAAAACCATACCTTTTAAATTATTTCACCATTTGAATATGAATAATGTAGAACAGTGTAAATGCGAAAGTAAGGGTAGACTTTCGTTTGTTTGGTTCTTTACAAATCCTAACCTTTACATATTGTGGAGTACTTTTCATTGGTAGAACTGATAGTTCAATATCATATATTTATTTAGCTTATTGTATTACATGCCTACTTTGATAAAATTTACCCATTCAAAGTAGACAGTCATTTAACATAAAAAAGATTCTTATCTGAGGGTAATTTATGTTATGGACTGAGTCTGACCAACAACCGTTGAAAATAAATATTGCAACATGTTTTGTCCTAGTATATGATTTCTTTGCAGTTTAAAATCTACGAATTTATTGGAGATCAAAATTTGTAATTTCAATCTTGACAGATAGCACATGACCATGGGGATGACATCCAGTGGTTTACACCCACAAATTCCATCGAATTTAATTGTTGCATGGACAACATACATTGCAGTCGGTGATATTTGTCTCATACCTGATATGATGTTGAACGTTATACAATCAACCATGGTTTTTATCTCCTATTGTTTGCTAGATTTCCAGTGATCAAAACTATCTAATGTATAAGGTACGTAGACAAATACATCAATACATGACATTGTAAACAACATATACTATTTACTGAAGTCATAATATGATTAAATCTAAAAAATATTTACATGCTAGTTAGTTAATATGTAGTCGGAAGACATGCTACATTTATGCAACATACCATCATGATGTTTGTTTAAATTAGTCGAAAAGAACGTTTGGTATTCATGCTAAGAAACGATGAGTGGAATACATTTATTGTATTGATATCTCGATAGTATGAGAATAAGATACAACATAGTTATACAACATTTTTAATTATATATTTTTTCGTATTCACTGAATTGTGAAAAGTTTTGATTTATCAGAGTCTCATTTTATGTTCGATATATCTAACATTTGCGAATATTTTTATGATCAAATCTAGCAACCGATTAGGTTCAATATTTACAATTCAGTCACTACATTTTATTCCATTAACCAGCTGGAATGTAAATCTTACTGTCACCATATCTCTATTTTTATTGAGTTATATGGACCGTAATGAATAAATGGATGTCACGTTTATAGATGTCATCAGAAGACTACGTTGTTTCCTCATTAATGTTTACTATCACGTTTTGTTTTAAACATTCAGTTACTTTGTACTCTCTTCAGATATTTAGATACGCAGCAATGATTGTGTGCCTTATCACCACGCTAAACGAGCCCTATATGACCTTTCCCAAGCCGCTAGTTGATGAAGACCTCCAACTTCGATTATTGAAATGGTTTTTAGCTTTTCTCTACATCGTTATCAAACTTCCAAATCTACAAATATTCCGTAGTGGGAATTGCCCACTTAGCGCTATGGCTAGACCACGAAGAAATAAAACAAAACAAAGTTTATTAGCTATAGGAGAATGAAGTATGATGGATCTAGTTATACTTCATCTTACTTGAAGCCTCCAATAGATTTCCCTGGGAATTCATTGGTAGGCGAAATCAATTTGATAATTTAATATTTAGAGTCATTTTCAAGGTAAGTAGAAACCTAGCAAAAATGGCGGAGTTTCAGCAAATGTGTTATTATCTGTTATTGTAGAAAAAGTATACATTTTCGATTGTATTACCTTGAGAATGAAGTTTCGAAAAATAGATCTCTTCATGAAATCACTCTCTGTTGTTATATCGATATTCTCCTGATGTTCCAATATTAGTTTAGGAGTTCTAATAGCTAAAAAATAAAACCCAACAAAACTATGGCAACGAATAAACTGGAACATGATATACGAAAGTGAGCCAAGTGACATCCTCAAATAATTTCCCAGTAATAAGTTTAAGTCCAGACAACAATATAATTCTGTTATTCCAAATACTTGAATAAACTATTAGTAAAATCAACATCGATCCAAAAGTTGACGATCTTAATTTCAACTATATATGACATGTTGAAACTAGGGTTAGACAATTGTTCAATAAATCCTAATTTTTCACTAGTTGCCTATCTGGTCCCAGTTTGTGATGAGTACTACCTTTTAAAGTCTTAACAAAGTTATTTAAAATTTTTCAATAGTTATTAATCGTTTAGAATTAATTAAAATCAATCGGAATGCCAATAACAGACTGATCAATTGCAGTCTTAAACCTCAATGCGAAGATACAAGTCAAACAGTACCAAGTGAATTCAAATCTGAATGTTTCTAAAATAAACACATTGATTTAGAACCATAAAGACTGAGATTTTTCAGGAGAAATCTCTAAATCACCATTTGATTTTTGTTTACTATTCTAGTGATTATCAGAAGAGGTTTGTGGAGGTTTTAGAAATTTACACAGATTGAAATCATGAGTCAGTTGAAGCTAGACCACCATTGAAAACCTGGAAGCACTGGACGGCCATTTCGTCCTAGTATGGGACTCCTCAGCAGTGCGCATCCACGATCCCGCACCCCGCAGGATTCGAACCCAGGACCTAGTGGCTTCGCGTGCGAGCACTTAACCATTAGACCACTGAGCCGGCATCCAACGGTGTTAATGTCTAACTTCAACCAATCCACGAAGTTGTGCCACCATACACCATTGTCTTCAGTGAGCTGATATCTCACAACAGACGTGGTTGAACTCCACTGGTAACGACTTCTCACTAGATCGTGGATGCGCACTACTGAGGAGTCCCATACTAGGACGAAACGGTCGTCCAGTGCTTCCAGGTTTTCAATTGTGGTCTAACTTCAACTGACTCATGATTTCAATCTATTCTAGTGACTGTTTGCATGATACTATTTTATGAAGAAAATAATATTCAATACTGAAAAAAACCTATTGCATTAAAATAACCTAAAAGGTAATTTGAAAAGCATCCATTTTGTCTTAGTATTTTTTCAGTAGAAAAATTGGTTAAAATTTGACCTTTCAAATTTCATATAAATTTTCTTTAACCTGATTCTTTTCAAATATTTGTAATAGTTAAATTACCAAATCTAACCTTTTCAATTAATGACATGCAAAGTATAATCGTTTAAATCATACAAAGTAGTTTGAACTATATTCATTGTATTGTGTAAATTAAATCAAATTAGCTTCTATTTTATTAGTGGAAGTTTGAATTTATGCATAGGAACGTTTGTTGTCTTTCTTAATTTAGTACGGTATAGATGAAGGTTGTTACACTGATTATATTTATGTATTTTAACACATAAATATTTGATGGGTTTTGTGGATATTATAGTAATTTCAATGGTTATGATCATGAGTCAGTTGAAGCTAGACCATCATGGAAAACCTGGAAGCACTGGACGACCGTTTCGTTCCATTGTGGAACTCTTCAGCAGTGCTCATCCACAATCCCGCCTCGCAAGATTCCAATCCGGGAACTATCGTTCTCGTGCGCGATTGCTTAATCTCTAGACCACTGAGCCGGCATCCAATGGTCTTAGTGTCTAACTTCAACTAATTCACGAAAATGAGCGATACATCTACCATTGTCTTCAGTGAGTTGCTTTCTCACAACAGATCCGGTTGAAATCCACTGGTCACTGGTTCTCACTAAAACTCCAGGATATACCTCTTGAAGCCAGTAATTAGTGAGCATATGTTGATTAATATCAGATATTTGTATAAAGGGCACCGAATACATATGCGCCACATAAGTCACTTGATTTGTATTTGATCTGTGATACTATCAGGGTGCCCATACCGAAGCAAGTGGTTATCTTAAGGGGCTACACCCGGAACCTTCGATATAAAGATCTGATAAACAAGACAATAAAGCAACGTCAGGAGATGCAATCCAATGGTAGCTGGTGACCAACGATGGGTTTATACGCCATTTGTTCTATCAGGATCCTGGAACCCATGTGCACCATGGGTTTAGAATCAAGGTTCCCCAACTCGCATAGGTTGGTCTCCTATATCCACCAATCGCTGGACATTCACTTTTCGTTCCCTCAATTATGTAAATAACACCCTTGGTGCGAGAAGGCAGTGGGCAGGACTTTCCTCGCAGTGGTTGTATACACATGGCCATGTGAGAGATTTTCGAGAGAGAGCTGACTCTCTTCACCATCCACCGTACCAGAGCATCTGGGGGCACATCAGTTATATCGTTATTATGAATTGAATTATTATGAATCATGGCATCGATACAATAGGACCAATTCTTCGTGTACGTTTAGATACTAAACAGTTTGTTACTTATTTTTGCATTACTACTTTTACACTTATTTTACTACCATTGAAATCTTATTGATTCATTTCTTTTGTGGTAATCTACAAACTTATAACTTAGACTTGTACAAGTCTATAAGAAGTTCTATGTAGTTATTTCTGTTAGAAAATTTTCTCATCAATTATAATGCTAAAGGTATATTTTCAAGTCTTTTATGTTTGTAACAAAATATTTCAAAACCATCTTATAAGTTGCTTTCACTTATAAGCACACACACAATTATTTAGCTCATATTCTTTATTTACAATAACTTTTTCCTTATTACTAAAATATAAGGATTATTTTAAATTATTCCTTTGTATCAAAACAGAATACCCTTAATCTTTCTATAGTTTAACACTTGAATAACTCTTGTCCTGTACTCTAGAAGAATTTCGGATAGATTTCAACAATATACTTCTTTAATAATCTGATATTCTACTGGTTTACTCAATAATATCAAGTCACACTCTGTCTTGTATGTAATCTAAAATTCTCATTATGATAAAAACATTTTTTATTGTTGTTACCATGCTGTTTAGCTAGCCGCATACCATATTCTTTTGAATATCTAGTGAATTTTAAGGACTAAAATAATGAGGTATCAAAATGGGATAAATAAGTTCTCATATTTTGAGTTAATTGTAACCCTGGTGTCAAATACATTTTAGTTAAATTGAATAATCAATAATTTAATAATGATGTAAATGTGTATCATGTGTATCATGATGTATCATGTAAAAATTTATTATTAAATGGTAATACAAATTACTTACTTACTTACGCCTGTTACTCCTCGTGAAGGAGCATAGGCCGCTCACCAGCATTCTCCATCCAACCATGTTCTGGGCAATCTTTTCTAGCTCCTTCCAGTTGTTATTCATTCTTTTCATGTCTGCTTCTATTTCCCGACGTAATGTGTTCTTTGGCCTTCCTCTTTTTCGCTTCCCTTCAGTATTCCAAGTTAGTGCTTGTCTCGTGATGCAGTTTGACGATTTGCGTAATGGATGTCCTATCCATTTCCATCGTCCTTTCCGAATTTCCTCTTCAGATGTAGGCTGGTTTGTCTTCTCCCAGAGAAGGCTGTTGCTGATGGTATCCGGCCAATGGATGTCGAGTATCTTGCAAAGACAGCTATTTATAAATACTTGTACCTTCTTGATGGTGGCTGTTGTAGTTCTCCAAGTTTTAGCTCCATACAGTAGAACTGCCTTGACGTTGGTATTGAAGATTCTCACTTTGATATTGGTTGAAAGTTGTTTTGAGTTCCATATGTTCTTCACTTGTAAGAATTCGACCCTTGCTTTACCAATCCTCGCCTTCACGTCTGCATCTGAACCTCCTTGTTCATTAATGAATACACAATACAAGAAATCGTAATTCACATTTGACAAATTGACTTATATCTTCCAAATTTTAACAAATAAATTCTTGTATGTTAGATGAAACAATTTACGCTTTTCAATTCAATCTTGGAAATCTTGCACTAATATGACTTATTATCAAAAATGGATCTTAATGAGACATGGAGAGAAATTGTAGCGGAATAATACTGAACTCATTTATGTGGTGAATTCGCTCCAAATACAGTGATATCAACTATTGGAAAAACAGGCAAGTATACATACTTGATATAAAAAATGTCTTGATTGACACAGATGAAGATGAATAAAAAAAGCAATGATTGTGAACAAATTAAAAAGCAATTTATACTGTTGTTTAATTATAAACAAACCATATGAGTATATATTTTATAAACGTGGTTTAAGAGAGAAAATTAAGTGGAGCATAAAAGAAGAACCTTAAAAATGGAAGATAACTTTCATAGACTGTGTAATGTCAATTATAAAAATGTCGATTGGGTAAAACTCAGAAAAGAATCAAGGAAGTAGAAACAAAAAATTATGATTGTCGTAGAAAAAAGTGACTTTATGTGACCAATTCTTAAAACTCAAGTCAACAAGGCACAATATAATTGACAACAAAGCATAACTTTAGTTTAAATCATTTTGTGGCAGTGGCTTCACTACTGTGTGATCATTTAAAAGTTGTTTAATTACTAATTAAGCAACTAAACAATAATTATTATTCAATAAACCATGTTTTAAGAATTCGTTTTATTTATAAATCGCTATAATTATTAGTTTGTACTATGCCGAATGCAAAGATCTTGGATATGAAATATATCATTTTTATGCTTCATTGTAAATTTGATGTTATAGTGTGGTTCACTGATAAGTTTCAAAATATCAGAAACATATAAGAAGCATATATTAAACGCAATAGATGGATCATTGATATATATTAGATACAATTTTGACTCATTAATTATATGTTTCGTAACTGTTTCTTATAAATTTTGAGTAATAACTCATACGGAACAATGCAAGAATAATATTGGATCAATCAAAAACAAGTCTGAACAAGTTGATGTCATGTCATTTCTGTCAAGGTGATTCATAAATGATATGTATGTAAATTTGTGTGTATGTATATGTGTATTGTTTAAGAATGAAAACTTGTGTGACCTTTATGGTTCCGTTGTTCCGTTGTACTATTTAAACTTGGATTAATTTTAATTTGGTTATTTATTCTCTGAAGAAGTGACTTATACTAAGTCACGAAACGTCAGAAAATCCAATTTTCTACTCATTGGGATATTACAAATATATTATTTTTATTTATAACAATGAACCCAATGCTCAATTTATTCGAAATTATCAAATCAAGATTTAAAACATTGTTAGACTGAAATGGAACATCTTTTGTGAACATTAGTATCATTTACTCAACTTGACTTTTTTATAAAAGGGGTATGTCAATGTGTCAAAGTATACTACTTTTGGCTTCTTCCAATGAGGTTTTAGTCAATAATGATCATACATAAAATGACATTACAAATTTGTCGAGGATTTTGACGTTATCTACCATTCAAGTGAACTGAAAGATACCATTTGAAAAAAAAACACAATTCTAACTGTTTCATTTAGAAGATATTCCTAGCCTTTAGTAAAAAGGTTTCGGATATCAAATATGGTTACTTGTTTTTTTCTTCTAAATACTACTATTTATTAGTTTTAAGCTGCAGAATAGAATTTACGAAATAATGGAGTTCATATTATTCTGCTAAAGTTGTTCATGTTTTACCAAAATTAATAAAACGAGAGAAATCTTCAATAAATTGTTTTTGTCACTTTAATCCTCATATTGATAGATACTCATAAAACTTTCTTTTAACTATTTACCTATATAGATTGACGTTGAAATAAACTGTAGACAAACTATTCTTATTGTCATAATTTCTCTTTTATTACAACCCAGCTATTCCTATTACTTAGTAATCTTGGACACTAATTTACTCGACAAGTCCCGAAATCAGAACACGGTTAAACAGGAAAGAAATTATATTCCAAATAGCAAAGGTAAATGGAAGTACGAAGCACAATAAGAAAAATGACTGTATACTCATAGTTTTTACATCAGAAGATTCTAGAGACTTCTCCAAGCCTCGGTTAGCGCTGATTGGTTAAGAATTAACAAATCAGCGTGCACCTATGCAATTATGCATGAAACATGCTTTAATCCAATCTATGTCCTGTATACTATATTTCTGTTACATGAAGTGAACCAGGAAGAATCTTTCCACTAAAAAGGATTATGTGAATATAATTAGCACAAGTATACAATTCAATAATCTTGAAAATTTGCATAAAAGATGTAATGAATGTATATAAAATCATTTGTGCTTTATTGTTAAAATAAACCCCGTCAATTTTAAAGAAAGAATTCAGTTCTTTTTTGGATGAATTTTTAATTATTTAAAGTGGAAAATCTAATAATTAATTTAATAATTCATTATTATATACATATTGAAATTTATGAATGATGTGTAGAGTAAGTTGTTTCCTGATGAAGAAAAGTCTTTACTTTAATCATTTTTCATTTAATTGTGTAATCCACTGGGGTTTCCCGCGTGGGTTCGAATCACATCCCCGTCGCCAATTGTTATAACTTGTGAACCTGTGTGCCCTGTATAACGCGACGATATCGCCAATCAGAGAGCAGCGAATGATTGATCAAACCAGTGACGCATAAAACACGTGCGAGCAGTCTAGAGTCCTGATTGGTCTCGTTTTCTGTCTAGCCCAGCCAGTTAAGTCCAGAACATCAATCTCATCCTCTGCAATATGAATCATTTATTTCAATCATACTCTGTTTATATATCAACCAGACAGACCACAACGTACCATAAAATATGAGACAACATTTGTCCAATATTTAGCCAAAAGTGGCAGTGAATAAGGGAGATAATAATTAATAGACAGACTACAACTCAAGAATGGTAAATCGTGTAGTAATAGTCTATGGGTCAAATTAAAGCTTATAATAAAAGCGACATGAATATGAACAGTTTAGTTACATAACAATTATACGATAAAAATATACTCATAGTATTGATCCATAAAGATGTCAACGTCTGAAGGGAAACACGGGATACAATGGACATCTAGGATGCAGTTGGACGATCTGGACTTCGCAGATGATCTGGCCCTTCTACCCCAAACGCAACAACAAATGCAGGAGAAGACGAACAGTGTATCAGCAGCCTCAGCAGCAGTAGGTCTTAATATACACAAAGGGAAGAGCAAGGTTCTCCGATACAACACAGCATGCACCAATCCAATCACAATTGACGGAAAAGATTTGGAAGATGTAAAAGCCTTTACATATCTAGGCAGTATCATTGATGAACATGGTGGATCTGATGCAGATGTGAAGGCGCGGATCGGCAAAGCAAGAGCAGCATATTTACAACTGATAAACGTCTGGAACTCAAAGCAACTGTCAACTAACACCAAGGTCAGGATTTTCATTACAAATGTCAAGACAGTTCTACTGTATGGGGCGGAAACCTGGAGAACTACGAAAGCCATCATCCAGAAGATACAGGTGTTTATTAACAGTTGTCTACGCAAAATACTTCGAATCCGTTGGCCGGACACTATTAGCAACAACGTACTGTGAGAGAGAACAAACCAGATCCCAGCGGAGGAAGAAATCAGGAAGAAGCGCTGGAAGTGGATAGGACACACATTGAGGAAAGCACCCAACTGCGTCACAAGGCTAGCCCTCACATGGAATCCTCAAGGCCAAAGGAGGAGAGGAAGGCCAAAGAACACATTACGCCGGGAAATGGAAATAGACATGAGAAAAAATGAACAAGAATTGGATGGAATTAGAAAAAAAGGCTTAGGACAGAGTGGGTTGGAGAATGCTGTTCGGCGGTCTATGCTCCACTGGGAGTAAGTAAAGTAAATTGATCCATAAATGGATCCCAAAAATTACCATTTATTATTCTTATCGGGATATAACAGTGTGTAAACACATTAAAATTGTACAATCTTTTTCAACTGATATGACTGACAATTCATTTAACATACCTATGAAGTTATGTACAAATAATCATTTTATCAATCTCTGTTATATTATTTAATGTTATACTGTTGTTTCAATTCACATTTATTATACTAGGAACAGCAAACATTCTGAAATTAACTTTATTTAGAATCTTGGGTACAGAATGTTAAGTGATCCTAATCTATTACAAAATGAATATACAACGTTTCCCGACTTTATATACTTTTTTATTTTTTGTTAGTTTATGAACGACATGCATTCAGGTAAATAATAGCATAATAGTTCCATATTATATGGCTTAAATATATTGTGTATTCCCTGAAATTTATTACTCGAACAGTTATTTGATTTAGTTTCAGCAAAAATGACCAGTTACACTTTTCTTCAACTTATCTCTTTCCTTGTTTAACATGTAAAGAAAATGACTTAAATATAACGTTAGATTGCAATAAAATTTCCTAACTACTCGATCAATGGGCAATCTATGTCATTCAACAGCATATATATAGGATTCTTTTCTTTTTTTTCGTAAAATTATTCACGAAATGAAGCAAAACATGGTTTAAGTAAACGAGAACAAGAATAAATATTCTATTGTTCATTTCAGAGGTTTAGGTTGTTGGTAAAAGAAAATTGAAGTAAACAAATTAGTAATGAATGATTTGTTATTTTTGCATTAATACACATTTTGATGTAAGAAATGAAGTGTATTCGAAAATTTTTTAGCACAATGTGTGGCGTCTTTAGTTTCTTTTTGAAAACAATCTTTTATTGAAAGAACACTATTGGTATACATATACACTTAGCTGATTGAAACAGCCTTTATTAATAATGTCATAGACACTGAACAAGTTAGCGGATATATGAATTCAATAACTTGGTGAATAATGTGCTAATGTAAATGGTAAAAGGTATTGAGTTACAGTCTTATATTGAACATCAGAATTGAGATTTACATATATGTATATGAAAAGTTCTGAAATAAGAAAAAATGAATATTCTGGATCCAAATAATACTCACATTTCAACTGTGCTAGAATTTGTTTTAAACATATTTAAATAAATATCAGAAGGGGCTTTTGTGGATGTTGATCTAGCCTCAATTGACTCAAGTTTTGAACTTTTAAAATTATTCTTATATTAATCAACATATGCTCACTAATTACTGGCTTCAAGAGGTATATCCTGGAGTTCTAGTGAGAACCAGTGACCAGTGGATTTCAACCGGATCTGTTGTGAGAAAGCAACTCACTAAAGACAATGGTAGATGTATCGCTCATTTTCGTGAATTAGTTGAAGTTAGACATTAACACCATTGAATGCCAGCTCAGTAGTCTAGAGGTTAAACAATCGCGCACGAAAACCATAGTTCCCGGGTCGGAATCTTGAGAGGCGGGATCGTGGATGAGCACTGCTGAAGATTTCCACAATAGAACGAAACGGCCGTCCAGTGCTTCCAGGTCTTCCATGGTGGTCTATTTTTAATTAACTCATAATCTCGACTATTAATATCTCAATAAAATTATTGTTTTCATTGACTTGATCAACTAATGAAATAAAGAAAAATATAAGCTCTCAATATATTTTGGTCATCTCATTATTTTATCCATGATATCCTTTTGAATTATAATTACAAATAAATTTCTAGAAAAGAAAGATTTAAAAATGATGCTGATTTAAAATAGTATTAAAGTTCCTAGTATAATTGATTGAATATTTGACAATCTACAATTCATTGACAGAATAAAGTTTTGAACTGTTATTTCATTTGTTTTATCAACTGAGTAACTAATCAATCCATTTTTTTTAATTACTGGACAGTAGTTCAATATGTATAATTATTGACGTTTCTAGCTCTCAATATTCAATCTTACTATTGACTATCGATTATAAAATATTTTAAAACAGGAACTACAATAATTTTAAGAATGATTTATCTTCAAATTACTATGAAAATGTTCTCAGAATTTGGAGGAAGTGAAAGATCATACATTAACAAGTAAATAACTAAAGAATCATGCTAATTCAGCAGAGTACTTTATGTTTAGATTTCTGAAAATATAATGTCTATATTTCTAACTTCATCAGTGGTTTGAATAATTCAATAAGAAGTTTGCCATTCTAGTCATTTGATAATCGAATAGATAGTAAAAACCTAAACTTGTTGACTAGTTTGACTAAACAATTTAATGAGGTCAATTATGCAAGTTTCGGAGATCTGTGTCCGACTGATGAACAATAAACAACTTAAACTTAAATACAATAGGCCAAAATCACATTTAGTTTAGTTGATGAGTATTATTGTTTGACATGAATCGATGTATCAATTCCCTCAAAATTTCAGATGTGTTTTGCTGATTAATCTCAACTACAAAGAAACATAGGATTATGATTTCATTCCTACTTCTTCCATCTACTTAACACCAGTACGCATAATTCTCCAAAAAGCATTTGATGGGAAGTGAACAGGCCGAGAACAAACAGAATTTAATTTACTAATTTCGATAAATTAATTAGTTAATAATTATTATCAATGAAATAAATCCTTGAAAAAAATCAATAACTATTGAAGGGCATTATGTTAACTGTTTCACCCTAGTATTATATTCAATAACATCAGAGAAGAAAATCCTTAACTAAGGTAATTCAGTAACATGTTCATTTTTCTGATTACCTATTTAGATTTAATATGATATTAAACTGTTCATTGTTAGTAGTAAATTTTGAATAGAGTGAAACACCATTTATCTCTGAACAAGACTAAATGTGATTCAGTGTTTGTTGAAAGTTCAAGATCAATTGAAACTTCTCAATAAGTAACTAGAACTAAATTGCTTTGTAGTTGAAAAATAATAGACTATTATTACGGAACTTTATCTTGTTAACAATCAATACAACATAGAGTTTTCTATGACAGTGAATCATGTTTATGTTATATAACAAAATAAAATGAAGTTGAAAAAAACATTCCTTTCAATTATCCTTCTTCTACAATTACAACTGAAAATTTTAGGTGTATATAGTTGAATTTTCATATTGAGTAAATTACACATATTTTGCTTAATAACCGACAATGGAATCCGGAATCTACGTTTTGTTAGTTGCAATATATATCTCATTTTTAACAAGTAAATTGTCTAAATTATATTGCGCTAATATATCACACAATTCCAACATTTTTCATCTTCTTATTACACTATTCATATATCCCATTGTCGTTACTTTTGTCAAGATTCAGATCCCTTTAACACTAAGATAGAATTCGTTTGTAATTGTAAATAATATTGAATCAATCATTGAAATTAAAATGTAAGTTAAAAGTAGAGACTCATTATTTCAGTCTTTAATATCAATCATGAAAAAGAAAATTCATTTCACTTCACATTTTTGGTTTAATACAGTAAATTTAGTTGTATAGTAGACTATTTATGTGTCATCTTTCTAAGTAAATAAAGTATGATTAATGCTATCAACAATCCAATGTAACATAATATGATGTTGAATAACTTGATCTCAGGATTGGATCAAAAATTTAATGAATTTAACATTAATAACCTACAAAAAAAGAAACAGGATATATGTTATTTGTAATTGATTAATCACTGGTTGGTGATCAATGTCATGTTTGTCAGGTCCTTCTTAATGCAGATCAAATTCTATCGACTAAGTTACAATGTGGTCACTAGTCTAAATGACTCGACATCAGTTCCCTTAAGAGTAAAAGTACACCTTGCTGATAAGTGCCAAGTAGCATGAAACCTAGCTCAAGGGTTTCGTTTTGACAATCTCCAACCATCATACTGAAAAACTGATTGATATTGTGTTTTTTAATAATTTTAAACATAATTTATTCAAACAAACTTTTAAAATAAAAAAATTACATATTCTGAGACATTATTATTTCTATATCAAACTTACTTTACATGAAACCTTTCTGATAAAGCATAGAAGTTCATATTGATTATTATATAGATTGACGTTATTTTACATTATTATTGAAAGAAACAAAGAATAAACGGAAGCATATCATTTGACTTAATCAAATGACATAATATTTACTACCTATAAAATAATTTATATTAACAATTCTAATTTATGATATGGTGGAGAAGATTTGTAGCTCAGGTGGATGATTTTGGTGGAATTTTGTTCTCTGAGCTAGATGGTTTGGTCGTGGAGCTTTCATCGTTCTTCTATTTGAAGTTTGTGCTGATGATGTCGTTCAAAAAAACGATGAAAGCTCCACGACCAAACCAACCAGCTCAGAGAACAAAACTCCACCAAATTCTAATTCATTATGATTTCGATATAACGCATAGTTTATAAGATAGAAAAGTAAAATATTGAAAGATCAAATTATTTATTTATTTTGTTAAAAGTACATCTTTTGTTGTGAATTTGATAGAGCATTTTCAGTATGAATTTAATTTACACATCAACTTCATCTTGAAACTGGATGACATAGGTCCAAATCCTTCAGGAAGTATCAGTTCCTCTAAGATTATAGTACAACAGAGAGAAAGCCTGATGTAGAGTTTTTTATCGACTACCTTCAATTACTCGATAATTCATCTTACATATGTTATCAAGTAGTAAATTATGATTATTCTCTGGCGATTTCACGTCATGAATTTATTTTTGTGAACTCAGTATTGCAGTGATATGTTATTTAAACATTTAATAATTCACTGGTTGATAAATCTATTATATTGTTGTTGCTAAACTAGCTGATCTTTTTAAAAAATACTATTAGGCTTTACTGCTTGTTTCATAAAGTTTGGCCCGATATCAGTTACCTAATGAATAATTTTGGAGACAATGTTAGAGAGTATTTTAAGCTGATTTAATTGGTCAGAATTAGTTAACTGTGCCAAATGAGTGATAAAAACGGTAGTGGATGTATGAAAATACACGTGAAATTCCACCTTGTTACTAGATATGAATGATATTGGTGTTTAAATCATTCTTAGTCTAAGTTTATTCATTCTATTATTCATGCACTGGACAGTAGCTGTAATTAAGTTGGTTTGATCAATAAACCATCATTTAATAAAACTGTTAAGTGTACTTACTGACAACTGACATACAACGTAGAAATGTGTAGGATTTCTCAAAGATCATAAATAGTCTTCTGAAAGATTTGCATAAAAATTGATCTTAAGTTAGTACAAAAAAGGTTACGCACAAAATAAACTTTGGTTTCAGGATTTGAAAAATCAATTATGAACATTGACAAATTAATGAATAACGTGGAAAACCTTCTACACAATTCAATTTTCTAACCTTTTAACAATGAATTCCTATTTTTAGTTATCCATCAGCTCATCGACTTAATGCAAACGTAGGTAATCTCAAAGTCATTATGAAGGTCAATTAAGTATATGTATGGAGAGAGAAGAGATATAAAGAAAACCAAAGTTTAGAATGTTAAACGTTAGATTATACCTCAGTGATCCTAGTTTGTTGTACTCACCGTAAAACCTAAACGTCAGATGCATATGAAATCATAAGTGTTCACTTATGTTGAGATCGTAACTAGAACGTGACAGATATCAAGTGTTCTAATACTACTATTTAGTTTATATCAGTCCTTATATTTACAAACTTTTTATGTTGATTTTTAATTTTCGCAACAACTTGTTTTGATTATTATTAACTATGAGTAATTTCATTTGATATTGAGACTCCGTTGTCGTATTGTGCAATTACTCACCATCTTGTCATTAAGTACATTCTAATAACGTTTAACAATATCAAAACAGTAGAATTTTAAAGAAATACTAAATTCTTAATATGAGGACTATAATATTTGCTTAATAGAATGAAACATTTATACAGTTACATTTTACAATGAGCGCCCCCAAATGCCGTGGTATGGCTGAGGGTGGAGAGGGCACGCCATCCATCTCAAAATGCTCTCACACGGTCGCATGTATACAGCCTCTGCCAGGGAAGTCCTACTCGCTGACTTCTCGTGGTCGGGGTGTTGTTTACGAAATTGAGAGGACGAAAAGCGAATGTACAGCGCTTTAGCCGTGCCGGTGGACATGGGAAGTTGGAAAACCCTGATCCCAAACCAATGGTACACACGGGCTCAAGTATCCTGAAGGAATAAATGACGTATGGACCATTTGTTGGTCACCGGCTACCATGGGACTGAATCTCCTCACGATACTCCACCGCCTTGTGAGTCAGACCTTTAGGTCAAAGGCTCTGAGTATGACCCCCTAAGAAACCATCTGCTTCGGTCTGGGCACCCGAGCAGTCTCATAGCTCACACACAAATAGAATAGAATGAAATAAAATCTACAATGAGTTATTACTTTGTTTATTGCTATTTAAAAATCTTCAAATATGACATACATTATGATATCTTTTTCATTACTTATCGACTATTCTCTTCCATCTTATACATTCTACATATATATATGCACGATATAGATATTTAATAATTCATTAATTTAATAAATTTGTGATCGATAAGAAATGAGCTTATTTATATAGACATCCATATCATTGCTTAGATTTATTGTTTAGTCCTTAAAAAAAAATTGAAGTACTTAATTTATGATGTCCATTAACTTTACTTTGTCTGATACTCAATGAATAGAAAACAATTAGATATGATGAATTTCCTCGAGATTTTATAATAATAGTTTTTTTGTGGAAATAATAATTAACTAAAATTTGCAAATGATTTAATCACTTTCCCTTTGTTTATTTAAAGGTATAAATGTCTCATATTTCCCCCCTGCTCATGTAATGAACGAGTTGGGGGAAATCAATGTAAAATTACAAAGTTCCTTGGTATAATATAAAAATTGTACATTAAATACATTATTTGCATATCATTCATCAGTTGTCTTTTACATGCTTCATGTTGTTACTATATTTTCTTTCTCTTTCCCCTCCTATTTCTTTTAATTCTATCTTTTTAACCTTCTTTGGACAGGCATTCAACTTCAGATTGATGTTACATACTAGTTATGTCTGTCAACATAAGTAACATACACCATATCCATTTTATAACTATTTACTAAATACTATGTGGTCAATTTCGTATTAGAACTTACATTAATAAAATTCTAACAATAAAGTAGTTCGTTTATATTCATATATATATATATATATATATATATATATATATATATATATATATATATATATATATATATATATATATATATATATATATATAACTGTATGACCTAGAAATGGAACACACTGAAAAGGCTTTTCTCAATTAATTACTATGATTCAATTAACTATAGATTATGATCCAATTCTTTATGAGTTCCATGATAGATACTGTTAATAATCTACCAACTCGAGTTGTCAGTTTAGGGATTCATGAAAATAACATTAACATTTGTTTGAAATTTCTCAACATCCATATAGTAAACACTTAAATCAATGACGTAGCAAAATAAATGATAAAGTTATTAAGGTCTATATGGAAAGATATATTATGTAACATACATACTTTTTACATTACTAAATTACAAATCATTTTTAATTTAGATATAAATAAATGTTTTATGTTCAGATGGCAATCAACTTTATGTATACCAGATGTACATGAATTTGTTATTTCCCAAGGAAAAATACACCTACTTAAATTATCCACATATGTTTATTCATTATATTATGAATAAAAAAGTAAACAAATGATATACATTATAAGATCATTATGAAGGTTACTAAGTTCCAGGTATAAACAACAGGTTATTACTAGAGAGTAAGGTATATATATAACAACAACGTAGAACTTTGTACGTTCATACATCAGTTCGAGTTGCTATACCACATTAACGCAGAGATGCAGTTGTCGATTCAGATCCCGTAGTGATAGAGGTAGTAAGACATAAGCAGTAATTGGAAAGATGAGGGTTTGTAGATGTTCTTCAAGGAGTATAATACAGTGAAATAAATTTGGAAAGAGAAAAAAGAAAGGGATATGAAGAATTCAGAAGATTAAAATTTGGGAGAACACAAAGAGTGGATGCACCTGCACTATTGCAAACGATTTTGAGCCATGTCATTCAGGGTCTCTAACCATCGGTTGCTATCGTCTCTCAGATCCCAACCAGGTAGTCTACACTTACGAACATGACTCAGACCACTTGTCAGTGACTTCATAGATTTGTGCCATGTTTTGGTCTAGCTGCCCCTAGCTTTCTTCCAATATACTCCTACACCACAAAACATAGCACGTCAGGGCAGTCGGTGGTTGGGCATACGTAACACGTGTCCCAGCCATCTCAACTGATGAAGTTTCACCACTTCATCACTTGATTTGCCATCCTTACCTAGTACCCGTTTCCTAACAACTGCATTACTTACTCGATGGTCTCAGGATATACGAGGAATGTTTTGAAGATACCTATGATCAAATACTAGTAACCTACGAATATCATCTACTCTTACCGGCCATGTTTCACTGCCATAAAGTAGGACGGAACGAACTGCTGCGCAGTAAACACGTCCTTTGGTTGATAGACGGATATCTCGCCTACGCCATAAATGACGCAAGTTAGCAAAAGCTAGTCGAGCCTTCTGTATCCGTGCTGAGATTTCGCCACACACCAGAGCACAAGGGCTGATGAGACTTACAGGATAAGTGAAGCGGTTGACACGCTCAACTACTTCACTCCCTATCATTAGTTTGGGTGTCGAAGCAACACAATCCTGAAGTAACATTTTGCATTTTGAGAGGGAGACTCGCATCCCGAACATGCCTGCATTGTTGCTTAGAGTGGTCAGAAGACTCTGCATTTTGTCAGCGTCTTCACCAAATAAAACTATGTCATCAGCATATTCTAAGTCAGCAAGTGAACCTCCCGGTAGAATTCACTTGATATTGTTTTTTTTTTACTTGAATCTTCCCATTGATGTTTTAGGACTGAAATTGATCAGTCTCCTATAAAAAAAACAAACAATATCAAGTGAATAAAACTTCACCCCATTGCACAAGCAAGTGGCTATCAGGACTCAGTAGCTAAGTGGATAACGCGATGGCGTTTGAAGCGAACGGTACTGAGTTCGAGTCCCAGAGTGAACATCAACTCTGAGATGCAGGTACATCCAGCTGACGAGTCCCAAACAGGACGAAACGCGCGTCCTGGATTCCACTGCTAGCCACTATCCATCTTTGCTCCCGGTAGAAGTTCAAACCCTGGAAATTTAGATGAGGAAAGTGTTATCTCTAAAAGTACGTCGACGACAAAGTTGGACAAGAATGGAGAGAGTGGGCAGCCCTGACGAACACCACTTGAGGTAATCAATTCTGATGACAGTTCGCCATAAGCTCTTACTCAACCTGTTGTGTTCGAGTAGAGAGCCTTTACAAGGTTAATGTACTTCTTTAGTACTCCTTTCAGTGATAAACACTGCCGTAGAACCTCACGAACAACAGAGTCAAATGCTGCCTTAAGGTCGAGAAATTACGATTATGGGACATCTGAATGTGTGTCTGTGTTCCAGAACCTGATGTAGTGTGAATATCTGATCTATACAACCACGTCCATGTCGAAAACTAGACTGATTTTCTCTAGTCTGTTCTTCACGAGCTTTGGTTAGGCGTCAAACTATTATTGAAGCTGATATTTTAGACACTATATTAGTCAAACTGATTCCTCTGTGATTGTCACAATGGGACTTTTGTCCCCTCATATAGACTGCCACAATCAGTGATTGAGACCAGTCAGATGGGATTACGTCCAGTTCCCAAATTCTACCTAAGACCTCGGTTAATTTCATTGCTAATACTGGACCACCATCATTAAAAATCTCAGGAGTAAACCTGTCAGGGCCTGCTGCTATCCCTCGCTTCAGACTTCCTATGGCTTTTTCAACTTCGTAAAGAGACGGAGGACCTACATTAACTTGCCATTCAGGTCGACTGGAGATCGTGTGGCTGAAGTTCATTTGAACTGATCCCTAAAGTGTTCTGCCCATTGATCCAATCACCTGGATTGAAAATGAATAATATTTCCATATATATGACATAAAGAAATATTTTCTTTTTCATTATACTACCAACTATGAATTGATAATCATTGAAAATCAGGGAGTTCTTAATGACAGGAGGTTGTCTGTTCATAGTATTATGAGGTCATCTGTTTGAGCCATTGAGGAGGGTTAAATCATATACATGATATTTACTGGTTTGTTAAAGGAAATATAATGCCTACTATGTATTTAAGACTCCATTCAAAACACCATATACAAGCTCGTATTAATAGACATAATAAATGATAAAGTGTAACTGTTTTGATCTCATAAAATTCAGTGAAATGTAAATTACTGATAAAACAAATCAGACACTGTTATTAATTTTCACACTAATAAAGATCCATAAATCTAAACACTAAACCATACACATATAGTGGGTTTTTTTCGATGTGTAAACATTCGTGATCACTTTTGTCCTAATTCCAAATATTGGTAGTTTGATAGTTGAGGAAATGAAATCCTTCTATATCTGATGAATAAAGACAGGCGTAGCTGTAATTGTTTTCATTATAATGCCTTGACACTTAATATATCTGTTGAAAATTTATAAACATGGAAAGACCCTACAATAATAGGATAAAGAATGAAATATATTCACAAAAATTTATGATCTCCATCAGATAATAGTACAGATAAATATTGCGATTGGTAGATGGCTGAAGATAGTCGTCAGGGAAAACTGGAACTAAGATGCGTGATTAATAACACTCGTCACTAGTAAACTCAAGAGGAGTGATATTCCCTAAAGGATCTCAGACAGATCAAAGTCTGAGACATTTTAGTTGAGGCATGGGGGAGCTGAGATATTTAAAATCGATTGATCACTGAGTATTTTCCAGCGTCATATTTATCTATTCCTTTTGTGCTCATCAAACTCTATCAGTTAAGTCGCAATTTCATGAGTTCCAGACATCCCAAAACCAAGGTTCAGGATTTCCTGTTGACTGCTTCTGACTACCTAATGTCTCAACTTAGTGCATACGACGTCAAGCCACTTAAACTTGGAGCCATGCTGAAACTTGTTATACAGGGTTGGGTATGCATGAACTATTTAGACAGACTATACTCAATGATCAATTAGTTGTAAACGTTTGCACTACATAATTAACGTGGTTTTACGATTTACATAAATGTTTATCTTGATTGAAATATTTGTTTGAATTGTTTTATTGTAAATCTGTTTACGAATTAGGTGATACAGTCTATTCATGAGAAATTATTTGATCATACAAAAGTTGAGTATAAACATTTAACCGGGTTTAAATATCTAGTCACCAGTTTTCCTAAATTTGATTGACATCTACTTTCATAGTTTCTTAGATCAGTAGTTCCGCTTTTAAATGTTCACAAACCCTTCTATCTTAATTGGCTAATTTGTTTCAAATAACTAAGGATTCTGGAACAATGAATGATAGTAAAACTCATTATAAGAATTCTATTAAAACATTTTTGTAGCAATCAGTATTTGTGAAAAATAAGATATTGAATGTAGGAAAATGGACTGGAATGCAGTTGGAAATCAGATACACCAGCCATCAGTGCTGAATATATAACTTGAGGTAGTCGAATTCCCTTTTTAGTTTGTTTGCAGTAAAGCATTTTAGTGATGTAATCGGATTACTTTAATTCCGAGAGACTAATTCTCAAAAGCCGATATATATATATATATATATATATATATATATATATATATATATATATATATATATATATATATATATATATATATATATACTGATGAAACAAGTAACTGACTTTCTAAAGCTTGAATGGCATGGATGTTTTGCATAAAATCACTTAGTTATCTACTACTCTTAATAGCAGAACAATATAAATACAGTGTTAAGTATTTTAAATGCTTAGTATGTAAGACCATATGAATGCTATTAAGTATCTTTCTTTGTATTAATGTGATCAGCATTTTAAACAAAATATCAGGTTTCAGTTAGGCATCAAATTAAACCTAAGCTCAGTAGATGTTTTAAAGTTTACTATAATTTGCACATGATTTCTACTGTTAGTATTCACATGACAAAGTTTATAACATATAAATCAAGAGATTAAAATCACAATGTTTTTGATTATTTTTGTGACACAAAAATATCTATGAAACAAGAGATCCATATTTTTAGTGTGAATATTCATCATATGATATAAGATTTCATTTATAACTTATATCCAAGTAATTATATATTCATTTAACTTAAGCGTTTACCTTTTCAAACAAACAGTTCCGAAATCGAACACAGACTAGATGCTTAATATCTAAGTACAATATTTTGAAAAGAAATGACTTGAAAGATACATTTTCTTGAGTTCATGTATTTGACGTGTGAATTAAGATTACTTTTCTGGTTAGCACTTTTTTAGAGAGCTAGTTTTCTACGGGATGGGGTCGCTAACCCTATGCCCATCCCTCCTCCTTTATCTGGGCTTCGGACCGGCAGTAGCCCCCGGAGGGACTTCAGGCGGACTTCTGAACCAAGATTATTTGCTTTTAATTGTATAGTGTTATGATAAAATTCCATAATAAAAACTCGGTTATTGATGTTCATTATTATGATTGTTGGTACTCATTAATATTCAGATACAATATTTCATATTCATTGATCATCAACAAAATCTAATTCTTGTTTTTGGATGATGTTTAAATTAGATTGAAAATTACAATGTATCATCTGCTACAACTTGATTTCATTACTTAATGTGTATTAAAACGTACAAAATTGATAAAATGTACTGGAAAGCCACTCGAATTTATGGTTTATAGTTAGATAAGGCTGTTTAACTTTAGCAACTTAGTTTTGTTATCTTCATTATAAGTGTTTCCAGATCATGTGTATCAGTGAAAGTAGAATGAAAATGGGACCTAAACTCTGTTCAACCTAAAGACATTTGAATCAGTTAGTGAGATATTTTTTAAGTTGTGAAAGAAATATACATTTGTATATATACCATCTTTTATTAACTAGAGAACATTTTCTGTATGAGCCATTCAATTTAGTTAAATAACAAATTAATCCAACTAGTGAACTAATAGTCATTTAGTTCATTTGTATTAAATGTTTAAAACCTCCCATTGATACTATGATATTTAATTGATTTGCCTCTCAGTTTTTGGGATATGTGCATCCTGTGTAGATTGCCTCAATATTGCCATTAGGTTACAAACATTTTCAAGCGGAGATGAACTATCACTGACAGAGGGATCCAATCATTTATAATATAATATGTAATATGTGACCAGATTGTATGAGACTGGTTGATTACGATCTACTAAGTCCTTCTTTTACATTGATGAAGCATTATGTAAATTCTATATAAAATTTATTTAAATGTTTAAAATACTTACCTTCATTACATTATGTAGTTAAGTTCAAGACATTTGTTACTAGATTCTACCTTGAAGAAGTTTAAATTAACTCAACAAATTAACTTAATGAGTATGAAATTTTAAAGTAAAAATTGATATGCTCATAAGTAATTACGGTAATTCACTAGTTCAGTTTATAATAATCCAGTATGAGATATTTATTTATTTATTTCAAACAGTGACAGATACGATGTATAACTAACTAGAAGTTAATAATTGTTAGGTTATGAAAGGAAAAGGTGTTACTCAACAATTCAAAACAATAAATAAAGATCTATTGAAAGACAAATTTTCTTTTAGCATCATTCATCTGAAAAACGGTAAGTGTTTCAAGAAGATATGACTAGAACATAAATCAAAGATTAATATTTAGTATACATATATATGTTATCGAATTAAGTTACAAATCGAGGTTATTCTTATTTAACTTTTCAACAGCTTTTATTATATAACATAAGTAAACATTTATTAACATGCACCTTATTCAATTATATCAAGCATCAAAAGCAAACTCAATGTATCCACAAACAAAGTAATCAAATTTGTAATGAGTTGAAAATACATTCAATTTACCAAAACTGAAAATACACAAAGTTGAACTAATCGATTATAGAATATAAATAAGTTACATATACTGCCATATTACCGTTACAATATAAATGATGACACAAAATGTAGAACTTTCTTAAACCTAATAGAATTTAGATTTTGTTGACTTGTGATTTTTATAAATTTAGTGGTTAACTTCTTACAGTTGATTTAACCAAAAAACTGTAAAACGTAAGCAATATTATTCAGTATTCATACTATATCAATCATTAATCGGTCGTACAAGAGATTAATACCGTTTCAAATAGCATAGCGGCAATGTTTTTGGTTTTCATAACAGATGATGGGGGTTAGAATCTAACATGAAGCATAAACCACCTCGAAAATTGCACATAAAACTTAATAATGAATACCAGTTGGCATGAAACCTAGTTCTAATCTTCAAAAAACTACCTTTTAACAATTAACAAATTTATCACAGTATGATTTCATGATTACACGTGCCATATCTATTACTGGGAAGCATCACATGTTTTCCACTAATAATCCTTCCAAGTTCAATTAAAATTAATACACTTTTATAAACGCATTTCAGGTTATCTTGTTGATAAGTGTACTGCTAGTACAGAATTATCATGAGTTATGACATGAGAACTCAAATTGAATGAAAATACTAAACTATCAGAAATTAACGCTGATTAAGAAAGATAATAGTTTAAGTTCATTGCATGATATTTATAGAATTTAAGGACAACTTATTTGATTTACAAATTAATATTAGTTACAAGATCGAATGGTTTTGAGTTCATTATCTGATGAAGTAGTGGATATGCGCTGGGAAGAAGTCCCAAACTAGAACCAAACTACAATTTAATAATTACATAGGCAAAATCATAGTCAAATTGCATAAGCATTCAGCAAGGCAATGCAAAAGCTAATAATAGGATTTGAGTACATATATTCATGGGAAGGAGAATGAATCATCGAGTGCTATTTAAGCAATCATCATTTAAACTAGAGTCTGTCATATGATCTAATGATAATAAGTGTACAAAGAAATCTGCGAAATGTTCTTGTTCAAATAACATTGTCTGTTAAGTAAGTTAATAAATGGGTTTAACCAAAATTAACCACAATCAAATTTGATTTAATTTAGTTGCTATAAATGATGATATACAAAAAACAATCTTTTCTGTTTTATTGATCGCTTGTTGTTATTGTTGTTGTTTCCCATAGTAATGATCAGATTTCTATTTACCATTTTACTTAACTGTATCTATTTATATTACTATTCTCATTAACGGAAGCAAAATTTCTAATGAAGAAATACTTTTATGCAAAAAAGTAATTTAATGGTTGAATTCATGAGTCAATTAAAGCTTAACCACCATAGAAAACCTGGAAGCACTTGACGGCCGTTGCATCCTAACTGACTCATGAATTCAACTATTAAATTACCAAAAATCTCAACAAAACTCCCTTCTGATAAAAAAGGTAATCAAGATGAATTCATTGGTTAGTATGATTTTATATAAGAAAACAAACTGAGAAAAACCTAACCTACTTTAAGACAAATTCATTGTATAATTTTAAGTAAACAATTGATAAATAGAGAAACTGGATATCATAAATATTATATCCATTTATCTGGATATAAAAAGTTTCATTAAGGTTGATATCATAATATTATTAGAAAAAGTACTAGAATGATCGAGATGATTAAATGGATAATGCTTGTTCTTATGGGACTTAACGAAATAACTCAAAGTTGTATTTTATCTAGAATATAGTAATATAAATCACATTACGCCGGGAAATGGAATTAGGCATGAGAAAAATGAACAATAACTGGGTGGAACTAGAAAAGAAGTCCCAGGACAGAGTGAATTGGAGAATGCTGATCGGCGGCCGATGCTTTATTAGGAGTAACAGGCATAAGTAACTAAGTAATAGTAATATAAATAATAGGTCCGAATTAAATCCTATATCATGTTTATTCAAAATGTATGAAATCAATTGTAAAACTATTATTTATATATTAAATAACAAGTTATTAATGAAGAATAAAAGGAAGATAACATAACAGTCAATAATAGTTCATTACTGACTTATTATTATAACAGTATATCATTAACATTTCAGAATTAATCAATCCAACATTTAACAAGTATCAATTGATTGTCAGTACATTCTTTTAACATGTTATAAAGTTTAATGAATTTTCTAGTATACTGAAGTAATGTTTAGATTGTACTGTAGTGAAGGTGAACACAAGTGAGGACAACTGATTGTATTACATCTTAGTAAAATCTGAGAACCGTTGAGTAAATAATTAATTTACATAATGACAATCAATCGTCTCAGATTTCGCTGTTCCTTCATTTTCACAACAATCATTCTCTGTTCTCGTTCTCTTTTCTTCTATCTTTTCAACTTTCTGCCTCCATGAATTTCATTTTCGATTGATGATACATACTACTTATATCTGTCGACATCAGTAGCACATACCGCACTCGTATATATTGCAATTTTCTACATGATTTTTATAGAATAAGTATGATGATACATCAGAAAATTTCTTTATTCAAAACACAATCGATTATTTACATTACTTTGTAAGTAAGATTAATTATTTTATCTTAATGCTTCCTCATCAGTAGTATACAGTGTAAACAATTGAACATATAATTCATTTGTATTGGTTATTGGAAACCTCCCGTTGGTGTTATGAATAGCAATCGACCTGTCTCTTATCCTATGTAGATTGTCTTGATATTATCGTTAAGCTACAAACATTTTCAACTACAGATGAATTATGGCTAGCAGTGGAACTTTGAACGTGTGTTTTGTATTTTGTTTTGGATTACTTTATAGTTAAACAAACATTAACTTGATTTGTTAAGTCACAGAAAGTTTCGATGCCTTATAACTTTGATTTACCATAGTTTGAAACTTATCAGAAAGAGTTTCACAATATTCTTGCATGAACCTTTGAGCTAATCGACAGGGATAGTATAATAATGGTTGCCTTATTAAAAATTACTTCGAAGCATTTGTCTTACATTGGATTTTCAATTGAAGAAATTGAAAATTCTCTTACAAGTTCTAATAAATGTACATTTCATATTTGAAGTATCAGAAGAAATCTTCAAAATCATAAGTGATGTTTATTTCTTCTCAATTTTGTCGTTTATCTGCTAATTTTGCTATGATAATACTGTTATAGTATAATAAATATCTATTCTAGATGGCTTTCTTTATGGAGTTTTAAATTTATTAAGTATTGTGTTTAGTGAAGTTTTTTCGAAAATTTTCAACTTGTTTTTACTGTACAGTTGCAATTCTCAAAACATAGAAACGTTTGTCACAATTGATGGATTTTTCAGTTTGACATTCTCAGTGAGATTAAACTACCATTCCATATATAACACCGTGATTCGTCAAAATTTCCAAAGATACCATGAATCAATTGAAGCTAGACCACCATGGAGAAGCTGGAAGCATTGGACAGCCATTTCGTCCTATTGTGGGACTCCTCAGAAATGCACATCAACGATCCCGCCTCGTAAGATTCGAAGCCAGGAACTATCGGTCTCGCGCGTGAGCACTTAACCTCTAGACAACTAAGCCGGCATTCGCGAAAACGAGTGACACATCCACCATTGTCTTCAGTGAGTTGCTTCCTTACAAAAGACCCGTTTGAAATCCATCGGTCACTGCTTCTCACTAGAACTCCAGGATATACCTCTTGAAGCCAGTCACTATTGAGCATATGTTGATTAATATCAGAAGGGGTTTTTGTGGATATTATAGTAATTTCAATGGTTGAGATCATCAGTCAATTGTTTTATTATTTTATCTTCAAACTCTCATTAAGAGAAGTAAACTGATTCCAAGCGCTAATTTACAATAACCAGTTCAGATTACTATATTTGATAGAATACACGAAGTTGCCGATAAACTGTTATTTAGAGAATATAAGTAAATGTAAAATTGCTTTGAAAACTTTGTACATACGATTTCAAAAATCAGGTTTAACAACCTAGTAGATTGGATGTTAAGTTAGTAAACACTGAAATACAGTATCTATTAGATGGTTAGATTTTGGATTTACCATATGACACCGTAAAATTATAAAAAGTAATCCTAACGTTTTCTAATGGAAAAGTAAGTCGAGATTCATGTGTTCTACCAGTAGTTTGTCATCAAAACTGTGTTTATCAAAGCTCATAAACCTAAACTATTGGTACAATGTGTTTTCCACATAACGTTTCATAGAAATCTACATCTTAAAAAATGTACAAAATAGGAAAAAATTTGTTACAGTCTACAATGACTAATGAATTAAATACAATTGATCATCATTGTCTAAACACCAAGTAATTGTTTTGTTTATTTCACACAACCCATCCTTTTTTTTACAAAATGACGAAACAATCTGTATCGCTGGTAAACAGTTTTAGAAACAAAATGAATTTTATTTACATTGATTTGTAAATAGTCAGACTAACAAATTCAAACGGTCTAAATAGCATAAATTTTTAGTGGCGACGTTTTATGAATACTTGGATAGAAGTAAGTAGAACTGAATATCACAGGATCATTTGATTCATATTCGATTTGTAAGTTTCAATGAAAAAAAAATCAATTTATTTACTTTTTAGTGTATGACAACCTATGAATCTGAATTAGGACAGTTATCGGGAAGAATTTCTTGGCAATATAGTTTATTAGAAGAGGGTTTTGTGGATATTTTAGTAATTTTAATTGTTGAGATCATGAGTCAATTGAAGCTAGACCATCATGGAAAACCTGGAAGCACTAGACGGTCGTTTCGTGCTAGTATGCGACTCCTCACCAGTGCGCATCCACGATCGTGCCTCACGAGATTCCAACCCGGGAACTATCGTTCTCGCGCGCGATCGCTTAACCACCAGACTACTGAGCCGGCATCCAATGGTGTTAATGTCTAACTTCAACTAATCCACGAAAATGGGTGACACATTCACCATTGTCCTCAGTGAGTTACTTCCTCACAATTGACCTGGTTGATGTCTATCGGTCACTGGTTTCCACTAGAACTCAAGGATATACCTCTTGAAGCCAGTAACTATTGAGCATATGTTGATTAATATCAGAAGGGGGTTTTGTGGAGATTTTAGTAAATTTTTAGTGAATCCAGACCATTCAGCAGTCTTTAACTAATATTTTGCAAAATTTATGTTTCCAATTCTGATCTTTGATCTTTTATTTATACACTGCTGAATTATAGTAATTGAGGTGATTCATAAAACATGATTATCTTGATTTTGATTTGTTATTTTTCACACTTCTAAGGAGGTTCATAAAACAAAACAGCTGGCTAGTATCCAATGGGTTTCAGTGCTTGTTTAATTAAAAACTGTCTATTATGTATTAATCGAATTCAACTACCTCCACAAACCTCTCATTCTAACAGTATCACAATTTTATTTTATTTATTCTCAATTTAAATAGTATTTATATATATTAGTAAATATACATGGTAGCAAATAATCGTGAATTATTAAATACAATACAGTAATCATATAATTCTAAGCTAAGATAACTAAATCAGAAAATTTCTGTGTATGACAATCAAATAAAACATGGTAACATTTATATTTAATGTGAAGCAGATGTTTCATTATAGTTGATGTAAATAGTTTTGGTTGGCAAATTCAAATGAAGTGTAGTTTAATCCTTGAATTTTCTTTTATATTTATCCAGTCCTTTTACACTATTTGTATTACACTAGATTAACTTAACACTTAAATCTAATCCAAATTATAAATAAATAATATATTTGTAATATCCCAATGAGTAGAAAATTAGATTTTCTGACGTTTCGTGACTTAGTGTAAGTCACTTCTTCAGAGAATAAATAACTAAATTTGGGATATTACAAATATATATTATTTATTTATAACAATCTACCCAATAAATAAATTTGAACGAATAATTTCACAATATTTGGGCGCCGAGTTAATATGAGACATTAAAAAAGAAGAATAAATATTTGTAAAATCTCAGCTAATGAATTTTAAGTAAATCCAACGTACCTATTTATATTCGATATTTTTGTTGTTTGATTATATTTTCCTTGAAAAAGATTGGACTAGATTGCCAGGTGAAACGTTGGATTTACTTAAAATTCATTCGCTGAGATTTTACAAATATTTATTCTTCCTTTTTAATCTACCCAATGCTCAATTAATTCGAAATTATCAAATCAAACCTTGGTAATGATACCTACTAATCCAAATTTCCTCATTTCTGAGAATAACGAAATAACATCATTACGTAGTGATAAATGAGTGTGTATTTTACTTTCTTTACAGTATGTAAAGAAAGCAAATTTAATCAACTGTCTTTTCTACACTGTAATGTATTTTGGTAATATGAATTGAAAAATATGTATATAAATAAATCTAGATGTTCTCTTGTATTTTACCCTCATTTAACGATGATAATGATTTCAGATTTTTATTGTGTAATTTCTTTTCATTGTAAAAAATATTACATTGACAATCATGATTTAAATTCTATGGAATAGGGATGAATGAAGATCTTAAGGATTTCTATGTATCATCTATTAGTTTTACACTATTTGAACTATATTTAAAAGATGCCATTTAAATTAGTCCGAAACATATTTATTCAGTTCATATTAAGCAGTGATATTTAATTTCTTTATGGTATACAAAACATTATATAGATAGAATGAACGTGAAGAAATAGATATTCTCCTACATAAAAACTGAGTAAAACTGAAATTTATTCACGAAATAGTTGATAGGAATATTTTATCTTATTTGAAAAAATAAATAACCTTTAACTGAGATCAGATTGTGGTTGGAGGTAGTCGACAGGAAACCCTAGACCCGGGTTTCGTGCTACTTGGCACTCATCAGCAAGGTGTACCTGTAATGTTGAGGGAACTGGTGCTCCCTGGTGGATTCGATCCCATGTCACTCAGCTTTACAATCAGAGGCCTGACCACTGAGCTATCAGAGCCGCGACCGACCTCCTGTAGGACTGAGATGTAATCACAATTAATTGATCACTGGATGGCGTTCATTGTCATGTGAGTGACACGAGATCGAATCCGCCATGGAGCACCAGTTCCCTCAAGATTACAGGTACACCTTGATGACGAGTGCCAAGTAGCACGAAACCCGGGTCCAGGGTTTCCTGTCGACTACCTCCAACCACAATCTAATCTCAATATATAGTGCCCGCAGTGTCGAGTCACCTAGACTGGTGACCACATTGCAGCATGATCGATAGCATTCGATCTGCACTAATAAGGACTAGACACGCATGACAATGATCGCCACCCAGTGATCAATCAACCTTTAACTAAATTATAAAGCAGTAAAGTATCTCTATTTTGGTGGAGTTTTGTTCTCTGGGCTGGATGGTTTGGTCGTGGAGCTTTCATCGTTCTTCTGAATGACATCATCAGCACAAACTTCAGATAGAAGTGAAGTGTTCGAATTTCTCCATATGTGTTTCACAGCTTGTTTTATGCACCTCGATGTTGATTGGTTTTTATCGACCTTAAATTTATCATTCTTTACTTCTTTGTTTTGGTTGTGTCTCCCATCGGTTTAATTTTTGTTCCTATATTTGTGCATGATCTTCCTGAGTGGTTGATGAGTTGGATTGATTTCAATATGTTTGTTGATTGCGGATTGACCTGAGTGCCAGGCTTCTAAAAATTCTCTGATGTTTTTGGAGTTTCCTCTGTCTAAGATTTGTACATTTTCCCAATCAAATGAGTGTCCATAGTTATCCACGTGTATTGATATAAGTGAAGAGATATCATGACGTTTGACTGCTAATTGATGCTCATGTAGGCGAAGGTGGAGGGGGCCTCCGCTTTGTCCGATGTAGTGTTTGTCGCAGTTGGTACAATTTATTTTGTAGATGATCTCTATTTATCCTAATCTTTAAAAAAAGTATAATAAAATATTTACATTTCGAAGTAATTTGATTACTTATCCTAAAATCGTATTTTACATATCACAATTCTTACATTTTGGTTAATATCGAATCTTTACATTATAGCCTTTAATTAAATGTCATTATTCAATTTAAATGAATAATCTAAAAACAGAACATGAAAAGCTAAATTATTAGTTGATCAGTTATCGTACTTGGTATTCGTTACTTGAATCTTCCCAATGATGTTTAGAACTACAATTGATCAGTCTATTATTAGTATATGTGCATACTATGTGTATTGTCTCAATATTGCTTAGAGTCACAAGCTTTATAAACAAAGATGGATAGTTACTAGCAGTCCTGAACATTAATGGGAAGATTCAAGTAAACAATATCAAATGGATTTAAATTTCACCCCGTTTCAAAAGCAATTGGCTATCAGGACTCAGTAGCTAAATGAACAACGCGATGGTGTTTTAAGCGAACGGTAATGGGTTCGGGTCCTAGAGTGAACATCAACTCTGGAATGCAAGTACACCCAGATGATGAAACACAAACAGGACTAAACACGCGTCCTGGATTCCACTGCTAACCACTATCCATCTTAGCTATCGTACTGTTTAATTGTCAAAATTTCAAATAGGATTCTTGTCTTAATGATATAACAGATGTATTATGTAATACGAAAATACTACTGACCTGAAATTTTTCAAATGTTTAACGAATTTTTAATATTTAACGTTTTAATAATGACTGAGTAACACAATAAACTAATAAATGGGAAACGTTTTGATGAAGTTTTGTTCTCTGAGTTAGATCGGTCAGAAGAACAATGAAAGCTTCACGACCAAACAATCCAGTTCAGAGAATAAAACTCTATTAAAATCATTCACATGAGCTATAAATCTTCTCTATCATCTCAAAGGGCAACTATATTTTAAATTTTCTTTTCCAATCCATTAATATCATTATTACACTTACAATTCAGTAGGTTTCAATCAAATAAAGAATTTTTTTAAACATAAACCCCTTTAAAGATAGGCTTAGTGATTAAAAATTTCAAGAGTTCATTTCAACTTTGTACATAATAATACTCTCTCTCTCTCACGTTTTATTGTTCTACTCAACTTACATTTAACATTTATTGTCTGAATAAAAATGTATTTTGTGACCTTTTACGGATATACATTTAATAACAAAATAAAAAAAAGGATACTAGAAAAAAACATCTATCACTCACTAATATAGTGTTTACCATCAAAGAATACGTGTCAACCCATAGTGTAATGATTAACCTCTATATTAACTGGTTTAAGGTATTGACAAAACGTGATTTAAATACCAGTAACTATAGTCTATCTCAATAAGTCATAAACTTGAAATTTGTTTTTATTTAATACGATAATGACTTTTTATATATGAAGTCAAGTCATAGTAATGATACATAGCTTTATGTTTCAACCAAATTCTATCAACTTATGTGATAAACATTGCAATCAAACATTCTTAATGATTATGTAAAATAGTCCTCTGTCGATTCTTTCCAAATATGTTCGATGACGACGGCCTGCTTGAATATCTGAACTACTTGTTTCTGCCATCGAATTATTTCAACAAGTTATCTGTTGTTTTCATTTTATTTTAACGTCTCATTATGTCCATTAATCGCATAACCTATACAAATGCGTTTATGAAAAACCTACGACCTTTCGCTGCACAAGTTACAAAAAAGTACTATAAAAGACATTGTGGTGATTGGCAATATGCGTTAAAGAGAATGAACATTAATCGTGTGTGGATTCTCGTGCTGCTAAATTCTAATTGACGATCACTAATAAACAAAGTGAACTATCTTCAATCCCTACTAATTCAAAATATGTATCGTAATTGTGGTGTCATCACAATTCAAGAATCTTGCTTAAATGATTTACAGGATGACTGTCTAGTATCACTACGTGATTTCAAAATTTATCGTCAGGATCGATCAAACAATAAGAAGAGGTGTGGTGGCGGTGTAGCTACGTTTGTAAACATAAACTGGTGTCGATCTTCGTTTGTGTGTTTTAAGTTTTCAAATGACTTTATCGACTGTCTAACTCTAAGATGTCGTCCAAAACATCTGAATAAATACAAATATGTTTATGTTACCAATATCTACGTGACTCCAGACTGCACATCATCTGCGCTATCTGTTTTCGCTGATGAATTCACTGAGTTCGCTGTTACTGCCTTCAGTGATTCACTTTCAGTTGTGTGTGGTGATTTCGATCCATGTGACTGTAGCTTCCATACGTCACTAGGTCACCAAAATGTAGTAGATCTTCCTACTCGTTTGGATGCTCATTTAGACTTCGTTTTCATTAATGATGTAGGTATATATGTGACTCGTAAACGTGCTCGATTGTCTAGCTCGGATCACTGTATAATTCGTATTCTACTTAAAGTATATGGAAAGCATAGGAAGAGTACACTCTTACATCAAACCAAGAAAGTCAAATATAGGAATAACCCAGAAGAAAATATACGAAATCTGAAAAACCTGTTTCATACGACAAACTGAGAATTATTTACAGGTGACTAACTGGAAATCCCTACTGGTTTTATCACTTGTTACCTTGAATTCTATTTTGATATTTGTTGTCCCACTGAAACCATTTTTGTAATTTTTGATTGACTTACATCTTCACAACTAAAACGATTACGGAGGGTGGGCGAAAGGATGTACAAGGAGAAAAACTGTAATGAAGTTCGTAAGCTAAATTATCTGATAAACGTAGAGATTAGACGTCTCAACTCTATTTTTACTGAAAAACTCTTATCTTGCAAAAACTCTTCGAGTATGTGGAAACTCTTTAAAGATCTTACAGGTGACAGAAAGTTTATGAGCGATAACCAGATGAATGTTTGTGACTTAAATAAGTCTTTTCTACGTCTGTCATCTGATGTAATGCTCCCTTCATCCACAGGTTTAAAGAATAGCTGTATTCCTAGTTTCACTGAAACTGATGTCCGGAGATGTCTCCAGTCACTTAATTCATCACGATGTTTAGAACCTGATGGTATCCCAAACCTCATTCTTAAAAAATGTGCCGACGTCCTATGTTATCCATTCACGACTATCTTTAACCGATCCTTCTCATCTAATCTCATACCGAAAATGTAGAGAAAGATTAAGATAATCCCTGTAACCAAGAAATAATTTTGGTAATAAGAATGTGAAATTTAGACCTATTGCAATAACTTCATCCTTCCTCAAAACAATGGAAAAATTATTATTACTTCCACTTTAGCCTGCGATGAAAGAGCATATTGATCCGTATCAGCTTGCCTAAAGATGCAAATGAAGCACCTTAGATGCTGTTGCTGTTCTGCATCATAATATAGTGTTCAACTTAGAAAAGGGTAAGAAGTGTGTTCGATGGGCTTTTCTGGATTGTACTTCAGCTTTTGATTCTATACCAAAACAACGTTTACTTAACAAGTTAATCAGCATCAACACTGACAGCTGGATAACCAACTGGCTATGTCCCTACCTCTATGGAAGGGAACAGTATACTGTATTTGGAGGAAAGTATTCAGAGTCTCTACTGTTTCATGAAGGTGTATCACAAGGAGCTGTTCTTCCACTTCTTCTTTTCTCTTTTTTTCTGCATGATCTACCGTCTTCCACAGAAAACACTTTTGTAAAATATGCGGATGATCTCACTGCATGTGTGCCCATCTCTTCCTCTTTACATCCTATAGAAGTGAATGAGTTTCTATCTCGTATTAATTGTTGGTCTGTTGGTAATGGTAATGTCAAGCTGTTAAGTTTAGCATGAGACATGAACGGCATATAAACACCATTTTGAGATCCCATAATGCTTGTTCCATTGGAGACTATTTGATAAACGCAGTGTCGAAGGTCAATTATCTTGGTGTTACATTTTCCTCTGACCTCTCTTGGTCTTCTAATGTTTTATTGTTATCGAAGAAGGTTTTCCGTCTGACCTACTACATAAAGAGATTGCATGCTCTTGGGATTACTCGTCATTTACTCTTACAATTTGTTAATTCTTGTATATCACCTATTATTCTTTCCCGGACTTTTGAGAAAAGACTTTGCTGTATTGCGGAGAGTGCTGAAGGCAGTTAGCAGGGTGTGTGGTGAATCTTTCGAGGTCATAATTAATATGGTTGTGGATAGAAGTCTAAAGTCATGCGAACTCCTGGAAGGTGTTATTTTATCAGATACTAACCATCCCCTTCAATCTTATCTTTTTCCTTGTATATCTTCTGGTAGAACAAGACGTAATTACACTAAAATCCATGCACGCAAGCAAAAGTATAAAAGTCCTATGATACCTTACCTAGCAAATATACTCTGTGACTAACAGGTTGTTAGAGTTAACCTAGTCAATAACCTGCATTCTTAACATGTCTCTAATTTGAAAAGTTGTACAGTTTTTCGGGGTTTTTTAAACTTTTTTTATTCATTTTTCTCGTTACTGTTTTTTGTGTAAGAAACTTGTTGAAATACCCTGTGCTGAGAATTCTATATTGTACCAAAATATAATATCGAATAAAGCGAATAATAATGATAATAATAATCTAACTTTATTTTGTGTTAGATTACCGACTATGATTACCAAGTCAATGTCTACCTTTCTATTTCTAAAGATGGTATCAGACGAAAATAATGAATAATTAGGGTATATCAATAACAGATAACCATCATTATCTGTTAGATTAACTGAAATGTAACAGAGCCTTAACTAATCCTTCTGATCATTGGTTTGTTCTTTCTTTTGAATTTATTCTGTAAAATCACAGAAGTGGAAACTTCAGCGAAGGGATCTCTTTCCAACAAATTTATTATCAAGCTGTATATATATATATATATATATATATATATATATATATATATAATTTACTTGTCAGTTGGTAAATGAATGATCAGAAAATGAACATAAATGTATTAAAGCAACCAAAGCTTATTGATTTCTGTCCATTATATTACATAATATAACCCAATATTAATCTTAATGATTTAGTTACTTCTCGCCAAATACTTATGAAGAACTTTCAAGGAAGTATAGATGCTTAAAACGAGATTATAGCAACTATCTTACAATCAATTGTGATTGTGATTAATTTCGGTTAAACCCATTTATTAACTTATTTAACAGACAATGTTATTTGAACAGTAACAATTTGCAGATTTCTTTGTACACTTATGATCATTAGATCACATGACAGACTCTAGTTTAAATGTTGATTGCTTAAATAGCACTCGATGATTCATTCTCCTCCCCATGAATATATGTACTGAAATCCTATTATTAGCTTTTGCATCGCCTTACTGAATGCTTATGCAATTTGACTATGATATTGCCTATGTAATTGCTCGTGTGTACTTATTCGACTCTCCGCTTCAAATGCGATTGGTGTTCCTTAGTTTACTTGTAATATTATCTGAGATATTTTTATGAATAATAAATGAATTGTAATAAACAATAATATAAATGCGTGTTACTTTACTTGATTAAACTTGATACTAGACTTTTATTTATAGGATCTAACAATTGCCTTTCAATTAATCGAAGTATTATTTTTGTCAAGAAATCTGAAATTACTGGATTCTTACTCATCTAAACGTCATATGTGCGTATTGTTTATGAATTCTAACACTAAGATCAAACATCCTCCTAGCATTCAATGATTTTTCATCTAAAGTCAGTGTGTGGCAAAATTCACTTCCATTCTAGATATATGAAAGTATAATGTGAAGTTTTTCTAATTAAACTTTAGTGTGAAGTTGTAGAGCTCGTTGAATTTCAATGAAATCATAAACCAATCTAATTCAGACCATCACTGAAATCCTGGAATTACTGGACAGCTGTTTCGTTCTAATCTGGAACTCCTCAGCAGTGCAAATTAACACCGGTGTATCCTGAGTTAGTGTTCGTGCGCAATATCGAAGGTCCAGGGTTCGGTTCGAGAGTACAGTGCCGTGGATACACACTGCTAACGAGTCCCATATCAGGGGACAAAAAGACCTGGATTGAATGGGAGAACACAATTGAGATAGAGATTTTGAAATATTTGCCATGAAATTATCATTAAAAAATGACATTAAAGTATCTATTTGATGTTTTTTCAAAGCTGGAATAAAACCAGTAGTTTGATATTTTTAAGTAAGGTGCAGCTATTTTAACTAGTCTAAAATATTTGACAATATAATGAAAACGAATATGTAATGCACGACATTACTTACTTCCATTGAAAGAATATATATCACGCCAACATGGGTCTTTCATCAAATAGATTTGATAATGTTACAGACACTTGTCATCATAGACTGATATTAAAATGAAAAGTCAGTTAAAAGTAGAAAAGAACTCAGTTAAGCTTAATCACTGTTCATGGATTTTAAGAATCTCCGATCTACAAATCCACATGGGGCTGAATTTATAATATAAGCTTATACAAGTCAGTGATACGTGTATTAGTTCAACACCTGACATTTGAATGAGTAAACTTAACCCCATTAGTTACATTTTTAGTTATTTTAGGATCTAATATTAATCTGTTGCATACCAGTACACTGCTATCCATAACTGAATGACGGTTCTGTTTAAATTACGAGTTTTATAAATGAGATTACTGCAGTAAAACAGTATATCTAAATGTGCTAATGTATACGTGTCAAATAATTAGCGATCCCGGTAAGGTCCTGGACGGCCATTTCTGGGAATCCTATACCAATACAACCGGTTTTCACTCACTGTCTATCTGGAGTCAAAATTCTGAACCATACATGATTTTTATGACTATTATTTTAATTAATGTTAGGAAAACCTTCGAAAATTTCACTTGAATGAATGAAAACTTACCGATACCATTGATTAATAAAATTATTCATTAAACATTAAGTAAAAGCAAAACTATCAGATGATACTTATGGTTACAAAAAACAAACACAATCTAATCAAGAGGTTATTTCGTGATCGTACAGAAAATGATTCTAAGGGAAATTAGTATGACATGCATTGTTTGCAATTATTTCTTGATAGTGATAATGATAAAATAAAATATAATACACCTAGAATTGTTATCAAGTATGAAAATTAATAATCGTCAACATAGAAAACGGGTAAGCATTAGCATATTTGACAACGATATACACTACAAGAAGAATCAATTTGAAAAGCGGATATAAAAAATCATGGAATCGATTTGGAACACCAAGGATAAACATCATTTTCGAATAAATATCTGAACAAAATTCTTTCAAAAACAATTCATGAGTTTGAAACAATGAACAAGATTCGAATATCAAGTGGATGCTTATGGTGGTATTGCGTTTTTCGAGTTAGATATTTTTAATTCCATGACTTTCAGTATCATCATTTAAGAAAGAGTAGTGTCTGACTATCCTATACAGGACAATGATGAAAGGTTAAATTGTTCAACTCAAGATACACAACATTACCTACGATTCATGACTCAGTACACATTTAATAAGGATTTCAGCAACGCATAAAGAGATTCATAATTAGCGAGTAACTTTTGATGAAGGACTATGGCAACTGTTTGACTAGTACTGGTAAATAATTAGAATAAAGATAAGACTGTTGGAGTACTAGATCCACAGAAATCACTCGGTTAGCATCTTATTTTTGTAATTTATTTTGAAAGTTTGTATTTCTCATTTTTGTTCCAAAACGCCCACTTTAGCCTTCACTTTGTATTTCCCATTTAGAATGGCCTTAAATGTCATTGTTTCATTTCTTCTTTTAATGCGCTATTTTGTGACGTTTCGCAAGGACATTTTTATATTGTATGTATACGCTTGAGTTGTGTGCTTGCTCGTTCATGCTTCCGACTGCTACTAGAATACACTTTTCCCCCATCCGAATCTTGACTTCTTCCTCTAGTTAGTAGGGCTGAGACGTAATGGAATAGTTTAGGTTGTTTTGTCGTTGTGTTGTTAATCCTTTGTTCGTCTACCGATTTTAGACGATCTCGTAATTCCTTCAAACACAGAAAGAACTAAGTAAATATTATCAAAATCAGTATTCATAGTAGTGAGGCATACATCTCAAAACCTCTAGGAAATGTTAATTCACAGTATTCAATGTTTCTCACCATGGGATGATTGGTATCAAGTAGGAAAATAAAAGAAAATATCAAGCGATAAAAGTCTGTTTAGTCCTAGTTTGTTTCTCTTGACCAGAGCTTCCTCGCTATTTTCAGTCAAGATTGAAGTCAGGATCTTGAGACCTCGTGGCGACTATGTTATCTTCATACCTCTAAATGTAAATCCAGTAGTCAACTTTTCCAACTTGAACCAATTCGTTAAATTACGGTGTTCAAAAATTTATTTCATCTGTAATAATTATTTCACTCTTGTCACTTTAAACCCCACCAATAACAATGTTTGACTAGGAATTCACTAATCTATCTAGAGAATTGTTCCAGATGAATTGGTTCAATGAAATTTAAATTTACGTATATATAAGTATCTTCCATATAAATAGAATTAGTTTTCGTATTTTAAATTATATTTGGAGAGAACAAACCAACTTCCAGCTGAAGAAGAAATTAGGAAAAGACGATGGAAATGGATAGGACATACATTACGCAAATCGTCAAACTGCATCACGAGGCAAGCGCTAACTTGGAATCCTGAAGGGAAGCGAAAAAGAGGAAGGCCAAAGAACACATTGCATCGGATAATAGAAGCAGATATGAAAACGATGAATTACAACTGGACGGAGCTAGAAAAAATTGCCCAGAACATGGTTGGATGGAGAATGCTGGTGAGCGGCCTATGCTCCTTCACGAGGAGTAACAGGCGTAAGTAAAGTAAGTAAATATATAAGTATCTGCCATATAAATAGAATTAGTTTTCGTATTTTAGATTATATTTTCACATAGATTTTATCATTATAGTTAAACAAACAATATCATTACTTTGTTAGTAAAAGTAATCTAAATTTAACCTAATGAATAGCTTTATTATATTGTACACATAAAACATTTTGAATTTCGATACAAAGCCGATAAGAACACTCAATGATTTGTTACAATATCCATTTATTGTTATTCGATAGTAATTCAATGAAGGTGATCTCAAGTATCATTTGTAATAAATTCGGCTAATACTTTGTCAACTATAAGCTGTGTTCCTAGCTCATTTACAATTAAATAGTATATTAATAGTATCATATAATATTTGATACATAACTATCGATGAGATAAATTAATTTAATATAATGCAAAAAAAAACATAAGTGACAAGCTAACACTATTCAACATATAAAACTAAAAATTGTAAGTATATTCAAATAGTTAAGGAGAATTGTAACACTTAAGAAATGATGTTTACAGAGTATCCAATGCCTGAAAACAATTTTTAATTTTCACAGATTGAACTCATGAGTCAGTTGAAAACCTGGAAGCACTGACTCATGATTTCAATCTGTGAAAATTTCTGAAAATCTCCACAAACCCCTTCTGATAATAATCACCTGCTCACTAGTGACTGACTTCAGGAGACACTTCTGGAGTTCTAGTGAGAAGTCGTTACCAGTGGAGTTCAACCAGGTCTGTTGTGAGATAAGAACTGACTGAAGACAATGGTGTACGGTAGCGCAACCTCGTGGATTGGTTGAAGTTAGACATTAACACCGTTGGATGCCGGCTCAGTGGTCCAGTGGTTAAGTGCTCGCGCGCGAAGCCAGTAGGTCCTGGGTTCGAGCCCCGCGTGGTGCGAGGTCGTGGAAGCGCAATGCTGAGGAGTCCCATACTAGGACGAAAAGGCCGTCCAATGCTTCCAGGTTTTTAATGGTGGTCTAGCTTCAAATGACTCATGATTTCAATCTGAAAATTTCTAAATATCTCCACATAACACATTCTGATAATAATTTTTAATTTAGTCATTCTATGACTTGCAAATAAAGTGTTCAAGTTAACTAATTACATGACATAACTTTATTTGAAGAAAAAGAATATAATCAAATTCAGGTTTCTGTAATAACAGAGAGTAATGTATTTGATGTACCAAATGCATCATTTAATTTTAAGTCACCAGAATTGTACAGTTTTATTGTATTCTTATGCTTCTTAAATTTTTCTGGAATGTTCATAATGCAGCTATTTAGTACACTTTGTTTTAAATCAGGTTATGTGAACTGTTAAGATATATATGACAGAGAGATGGGAAATAAATATTTTCTTCTATGGTTATTATGTCTTATTCTTCACACATTAAAAAAACCATATAAAGCAGTATTTGTGTAAAACAATCTACAAATCACTTTTTAAACTGATTATTACACGTTATCCTGAAAGAGTATACTACAAGAATAAGTTTTAAGATTATATAAATCTGTTTTTAGATGACCTATATACTGAGGACATTGGATCTTTAATGTTTCTTCACCAGAAATCTTCTATTCTTGAGCGCCAAACATCAAATAGGAAGGTTTAAAAAATGGTACTTGCTGGATAAAATGTAACCCTTAGATTCTAGAAGCGTCTGGAAAACATACTGAATTTAGCAAAAAAAAATGCCGGTAATTTTTAATCAGAATTAAGAAAAAGTAACGAGTGTTTTTCTAGATTCTTTTGAAAACGTATAAGGAAAATTGATTTCTTAAAATACTTTTATCATTTTCTTTGTTACCAAAAGTGTTTTTGAGGCTATCCACAGTTCCATTTATAAAGCCTAAAAGCTCAAATTGTAGCGTGTGCTACTTATATCGACATGAGTAGTATGTAACGATAATCAGGATTATAATGTCGGACAGCAGAAGGTCGACAAGCAAAGAATGGGAACAGAAAGCAATTGGTATGAGAATGCAGGAACAATGAAGTCTGAGACGATTGACTAAAATTTGCAAGTTCAAGACATATCATTGACATTAAGGAAATTAAGGTATTTACTGTATGGTTCTCGGATTTTACTAAGATATGCTTTAATTTTCTCTTCAGATACATTCGATTGTCCCCGTTTGTGTTCTCGTTCACTACAAAATAACGAGTAAATAAACTTGTAGATCGTTTTAGATTTTACAATATTATTGACTTCTTAATATATTTACTCTAATGTGAACCCTATATTTTTTTAGATAATTAAGGTCTTTTGATTTCACTATTTAATGGTTGTACATAAAGTCAGCTTTTGTATAGTTGACATTCATTTACTTTTAAAATTAGACATTTGAAAGGTATAGTAAGTAAGTTTAATTTATTTCGTAGTTTATTTATAATGAAATTAATACTTCTTAAAACTCTAATATATTAGGAGACTTGCTTTCATTTGCAAAGCGTTTTTACTTTATAATTGATATTACTCATGACAAAACATTTAAAACGAATAAAGAAGTGATTCTAGTTTGTTTTTATTTCTTTCTAAAGCAAGATTATTGATTTCAAAGGTTATTAATGTTTACAGTGGTTTATTTATTCAAAATTACTTACTTACGCCTGTTACTCCTCGTGGAGGAGAATAGGCCACTCACTAGCATTTCCCATCCAACCCTGTTCTAGGCTATCCTTTCCAGCTCTTTCCAATTGTTATTCATCCTTTTCATATCTAATTATATTTCCCGACGTAATGTGTTTTTTGGTTTTTCTTTTTTCCGCTTCTTTTTAGGATTCCTAGTTAGGGCTTGCCTCGTAATGCGGTTTGATGATTTGCGTAATGTATGTCCTGATTCATAATTGGTTAAGACAAAAAAACCTTATTTTATGATTAATTAATTAATACAGAGTATATACCTGTTTTAACCTGTTTTTAATCATATAACAACTTCCGATACTTTTCTAATATAAATTGTTAACATGCCGAAAAGTTTGATTGATAACTGAGTGTAGATTTATTCATGCATTGCTCATGTCCTATACATGTATTCGTGTATTCATGCAACATAGATTAGTTTTGATGACATCGTTTTAAAATGTATAGATAAATATAGTCTCAAGTTTAGAAAAAAACAGCGATGCATCGTTGTAATGCTATTTAATCCATAGAATGATCTGTAAGAGAATAAAACTAAGGAAACAAACAAAAAACGGTATCTAAATGTTTACGTAATCAGCTTCAATATTTGTTAGTTTATCACACAAAATGGTAAGTTAACACTATTATAAACGTCAATTCAACTGAGGAAATTCTTTTGATACTAATAAATTATGAGTTGTCCTATAAGTCCTCATGAAATTTTGTACAGACTTTATGTTTGATTCTTGAAAAGTGAATATTATAATCAAATATTTCACTGTGCCTATGATAGATTGAATGAGATAAGTATACGATTGATTACTTTATATTTTATTATTCTAACAAAATTCAGAAATGATTTCTCAAGTGATTTGCTTAACAACAATACTTATCTCTTGGACAGAAATTTCCATCCTTAGAAATATTTCAGTGATACCGGAAATCACGTTAAATGATTGTACTTCATCCGTAAACTGTCTAAATCATAGTAAAGATTTCATCGACCTGTAAGGCTTTTTTACTATGGTCACTTTTTTTCAGGAATGTTTACATGTATCTGATTAAACTACATATTGCTTCAGTATATGGTTTCAGTAAATTGTCGATGACCTTTTATGTTAATTATTAAATAATTTTCGTGCATCAAATTAAACACACAACATATATCATTTGAATCACTTTTAGATCAGTTCTCCAAGAAATGGATGTAGTATGTTTCTTTATTAGAAATAATAACAAATTATTTCATTCATTTTTTGAATTAGATTACTGTATTGATTTTATTCTACACATGATTAGCTGATAAGGGATTTTCTAAAAGTCAACCTTAGATACGAATTTTATTTTTCAAACTTTATTCTACTTGATCAATTTTAGATTGTTATATTTAACTTACTGAACCGAGTATTCTTCATAAATGGAATTCGTTCAAATTTACTTCCTCAAGAAATCTTATCAGATGAATTTTCATTTAGACTGCTTGTTTCTAATAAGTTGATATTCATTAATTGATGGGAATCATCTAAGTGAATTAATAAGTCTTACTAATTGAACGCTATATTCGGTTCCTAAGTTATGCACGCAACCCCTAAGCTAGAACTATACAGCGATCTGAACACGAGAGATAAGGCACAAAACATGCGAGAAGCACTTCATTCCAAAGTTTCTTTCTAGTACAGAAAATATAGTGTTTTATAATATTTAAGATGTCATTGGGTTTCCCGAAAATTCTGGAATGCTACTACACATAGTAGCAGTAAAGTAATCAGCCAATCAGAAACTCTACATGTGACTTTTCACTTTCTTGATGTTTCTGGCTGAAACTTCAAGTGAACGCTGATTGGATGTAATGTATCTTAGTGTTTCCTGAGCCTTTCTTGTCTTTTGCGAAAAGTTCTCTGGATCACCTTAACATGAATTTTCTTGATCTATTGTAAACCAGTTAGAGCACGTATTTAGGAGTTGCATTTAGATTTAGATTTTTGATTGTCAAACTTGCTAGTGTATTTCACTCACCTTTACATTGTGTTGATATTCCCAATTCATGTTCTCAATGTTTTCAGTGACTTTTTGTTGTATAGATAAGATCAAAGTTTTTATTTTCGTTTGTTGAAACATTACTTTTAGGCACAATGTTTCAAAATATTCTGTAGCCATAGTTTTAACGCTTTTATTAAAAGTGATTCCTTTGATGATCAATAGTATGTAATACAACTATGATTTTCAACCATTTCTTCTAAGATTACACTTTAATGATGAGTACCAACTTTTATAAACCTGAAATCTAAAGTTAGTTAGTGATTTCCTTCAACTATCTAATGTCAAAGAAACTGTACAAATCAATTCCGTCTTTTAAACAAGTGACTATGTTGCAATTTGATCGTAGGAATTCAATCATGACTTAAGCTTATACAAAATCATACTGATTACATTAGTTTTGTATAGTATCAGCTAGTTATCTTCCGTATATTTATCTATTTATAAGTCAGTCTTATATATATATATATATATATATATATATATATATATATATATATATATATATATATATATATATATATATATATATATATATATATATATATATATATATACATAAACTGGATGCACAATTATGTTAGCCTTAATAATGGAAAATAAACTATATAGAAATGAAAACTAGCGTAAAATAAGCCAATCAGATATATACCACAACTGTTTTCAGACCTATTATTCATATCTATATGCATACTAATTAAGTTTGTATAAAACTTCTGAACGTAACACAGAATTAAGTTATTTGTATAAAATCATGGAAAAACAAACAAACAAACAAAGAATTATTGGTTGGCATTCACTTTTATAATGATAAGTTATGATAATTAATTGTGCTTTAGTAAAATAAAACTTTTCTTTGCATTTAGCACAGTAGTTTCATACATTAGATATTGACATGTAATAACTCTAAAAATATGAGCTTAATCGTGTTTTATACTCTTCAGTATCCTAAATATAAACAACAGGAAAGGTAGAAATTCAGATTAGTTCAAAAAGATCAACAAGATGTGATTAACAGACAGAAAAAATATAACGTTAGAACCATAGAACGTTACAATTAGCCAACTATTTTTTTTTAAAAGTGAGTTGATCCTCTTATTACCTAGTTCACTCATAAAAATTTACAAATAGCTAATCATAAGGTAAGTTACAAATGTAATATAACAATCTGAAAGATGAAGTATTGTATCAACGCCTTGTAAAAATACTAAGAAACATATTATGCACGATTAAGGAGAGAAAAAAATAACATTGCAATAGTGAATAGTTTTGTATGATAGATATGACATGATAGATAAACATAATAACTGTTATTAATTATTGGGTGGATACAACATATTATAAATTTATTATTGATCATAAGACTTAGTAGTCAAGTAAAGATTTAGCACTCAGGTATAACCTATACTTAAACGAAAATAGGTGAGGTTTGATTTTAAAATAAAAGATATTAAAAGACAGAAAGATAACAACATTTGGTAACAGTATGTAGCACAAAATGAGATCTAACAGAGAATAAGGTTTACTTAAAAAAAACATTAAATATAAGACTGATTTAAGCTCAATTTCATTGATTGGGAATATAACAAGAAATAATTATAATGATTACAGTATCTAAAGATCAGACAACGATAAATAAGCTAAATAGTAGCTTAGTCTTAAATTCGGTGTTCTTTATGATATTGATCAAACCACTGAATCATCTAATCTCCAGTAATGAAAATTTTTTCGTATTTATTTCAACATACCAATTATGTATATGTTGATACTGACCTAGATAAATACCATGACATAGAGAAGTTGCTACGGCAACAATTGGTACTGCGGCTTTTTTTATAGTAATATTATCATAAAGTGACATCACACAGTTGATGTGTTTCTACCGATACAGTTTCTTGAACAAAATCACAAATACTGGGATATTATTTGAAAAATAAAAGCAGTCTTGAAAAGTAATAACCGCTCCTATCTCCTCATACAGTTATCATAGCTGAAATGTTATAATTTATTAATTACCAATCACGGTGATTGAGTCAGATCACTTTGAATAGTGAGTGTCTTTGATCTCCCGCATTTAGTACTGCTGCATATATAAATAGTAACGGTACAATTTGCTAACAAGTCTGAATAAAAAGTTGCAAACATCGGCTATTTTCAATAATGAACTAGACAAGCTAGAAGAGCATATGAGTAAGAATATTATTCAATTTTTCGATGATTTGAAAAGTGGAAGGCGCTTACATGTGAAAAAATCAGTCACAAATAATAAATGCAACTGCGTCGTAGTGGTGAAACTGCACAAACATGCATTCTAACGAAACCGAATTGCAGTTAACTCACATGTAATCACGAATAAAGTAGAAACATTTAAGAACATAGTAAAAGTACTGGTGTGGTGTGAGCTTCTTATATTGATATAAGTAGTATATAACGTGCGTTAAAAAAACGTAATGTTTGGCAGCGGAAGATGGCGAAGATCAAGAAAGGTAAAGCGAGAACACAATGGAATTTGTAAGAAAATGTATGAACAATGGAATGGGAGACAATGGATTGGTGTTTGCAACAGAAACAGTTCAGTTTGGTCTGATGCATGAATATTTTGCAAATTGACGATTTACTATATGGTATTCAGATTTTGTTGAGACAGACTGTAATTGCTGTGCTAAGTACATCCGTTTGTCCCCACCCGTGTTCTTGTTCACTACATTATTATACAAAGAATTCCAAATGATGATTATTTAAATATGGTAATCGTTAAATTAACATAATAGCTATCAAAAACAAAAGTAAGCTCGTTAATTAACAGTGTATCAGGTGAAGAAGTTATGGAAATCAACAATTGTTGAACAAGAGAGCTTGCATACTAATTTTCGACTATCCAATGTCACAGTTGTAGAACTCATGTGGAATCAACCTGCAACCTTCGATTCTCATATGTCAACAACTTACCATTCTGTGATATCTAAGTTTAGGAATCGGAATGATCATTAAATCCAATAAAGTGATTCAAATAGATGAAGAAATCTATCCGTTTGTTCATTCACTTTTTTCTACCTTAATATTTGTCATTAACTTGTGTAATCATAAGATAATTTTAAAACGGAATAGTATTTTCATCCTAAACAAGTGTGATGGTAAGACGAGTAGTTAGTTTATGCAACATGATCAAATCAACAAATTGAAAATCCACCAACTTCTTGTATTCATCAAAATAAATAGTCAATTCCTAATAAATACATGTTTTGTTATATACCAATAAGTAAAGAAGTTGTATTTCTGACGTTTCGCGACTTACTGTATACGATTTCTTCCGAGTAGATAAACAAAAGAATTAAATTCGCGCAAGTTCAAATAGTACTATATTTATTACTAACTATCTACCCAATACTCAATTTATTTGAAAATATCAAGTCTAACAATGGCATTGATACTTATAAATAGTCAATTATTACAACAAATAAATAGCATCACATGGTTACTCAGAGATAACCAGCCTGGAAACACAAATAACTTTCTCAAATACATACTTGTTTTATCTATAACAAACCTTTCTTGATTTCCAATCAGTCATTTACGTGTCGAGTTGTATTTTTATTGAGTTGACGGAAATCGCTTGATTCATGTGTTAACACTTATTAATGAGATCACAATTTATTAGAAGTTATTGTAATATGAAATTGATTTTCTATGTAAAATGTAAATGAATAATTTTGTGATTCAAAATGGTGGGGTTTTTTTAATTCTTACCGTTTTTCAACATATTGCATAAAGTTTATTTATTCATTAAATATACTTCACATAAAAAATGGTTTGCGTTACGATAACACGGTATCTAATTTATATTGTTTGAATATCGTTGACACCTTGTTTAGAACTCATAAATAGCTTTAGAATTTATACTTAAAGCGATATGGATCGACTGTCATAAAAAACGAGACCGGAAAATGCATTGAATGTTCTAGCACCTGTAAGTGTATCTCATTCCTCTTTAAATATTAAGCCATTTTTATTAGTACATTCCCTAATTAAAACCATTTACGTGCTGTCACTTTATGTTAACACCGTCCCCAGGAAGTTTAAATAATTTGAATAACATCAACAGTATGTCACATGATACACGCATTTTGGTAGACCTGATTGATATATTTTGGTAATTACTACTTTGTTGTTCCGTGCTCAATGTTTTCGTTTTAATTGCTCAGACCATGTGACATCAAGAATCAAGCATACAAACAAAAAATACCAATCTATCGACTGACACAACAAAGTGTTTAGGTCTCAACAAACTACTTGCTAATACATGGAACTCATTTAATATCTGTCAAAACGGTGAGACTATAATTTATGAACGAATGAATCACATTCAGGATAACAGGTCTTGGATTTCGGCGCGAAATTCATTCACCCATTTGTTTAAATAGTGTTTTGGCATTTTAGTTGATGTCAGTTCATGATGAAAACCCTAAATCTAACTCTTAACCCTAACCATCAACTGTAAGTCATAACTTTTGTTCTTCACACGGCTTAATAAGCCTCATTTAGCCTTAGTAAATTGGAGGACGTTCTCAAGGTCACTATAGAGTCGCTCAAAAGTCGTCCATAAATTATAGTCTCAACAATATCCTTTATAATAAAACATCTGTGTTTACATTTGCTTTAATAGTTACGGTATTTGTTTTAACTGAGTGAATACTTAGAATACGTAGGTCAAAATTTGAGTTGAATAGGGAATTTGTAGAGAAGTTCAGACAGTTCGCATTTCCAAACAAACTTTCTCCACTTGCAGATAATTTTTCAGTCAGCTATGAAGCATCGACAATTATAATCGTATCGATAAACATGATCAGTTTTTAATTATCACTTCTTGGGCTACATTTCTATTCTTTCCATTATCACGAGTTTTTAAATCACTATTATTTATTCATTAAAATAATTACTAGTGTATTTCACGTTAAATAACTTCCTTTAGAATAATTATGGGATGTAACATCTAACTTCGTGAGAATGATGTAGCAAGAATCTACTATTGTGTAGGTACCAGGAGAAAAATAGTGGTCATCAAATAAAAGAAAATGAAATCGTAATCACTATGAAATTCAAGAGTTTTCGATGATTAGTTTGTTGACTTCCAGTATTTTAATGTTTTTCCAGTCGACACTAATCCTTAACAGAATCGTCTTCAGAATAAACGTTAGAACTATGAACTTGGATAAATTAGACCTATTATTAAATTTCTTCGTTATCTATAGCCAACTAATTACGAATCCTTTGTCATTTAATCATCCTCGTCATATTAAAAGACTCGTATTTGAACGAAGAATATTCTTTTCTATAAATTCTCTTCGTGTTCTACAATTATATATCCAAATTAATAATCCGAAAAATAACCAGGTTAAGGGCAAAGTACATCGTTTAAATCAAGTGAATTTAGGATTGTGATGAACAAAATACAATAAAATTGTTAATGTTAATATGACTCATATAGAATGTTACCTTGAATCTGCGTGTATGTTAAGTGAGATTTATGATCCATGATCAGAATAAATATGGGTCAAATAGAGTGAGATGGAAATAATAGTGCAATTACAATTCGATCAAATAGGTAAGACGTAAGTAATACACAGAGATGAATGCGAAGTGAATGAATCATGTATAGGGGAGATCAATGATGTTTAACCAATAATAATAATAATAATAATAATAATAATAATAATAATAATAATAATAATAATAATAATAATAATAATAATAATAAAATAGAGATTCATGCATAAAGATAACAGGGACAATTACAATTAGAATGAGTTTTGTGGAGAATTTAGGAAGTTTCACAGGTTGAAATCATGAGTCAGTTGAAGCTAGACCACCATGGAAAACCTGGAAGCACTGGACGGCCGTTTCGTCCTAGTATAGGACTCCTCAGCAGTGCGCATCCACAATCCCGCACCACGCGGGGCTCGAACCCAGGACCTACTGGCTTCGCGCGCGAGCACTTAACCATTAGACCACTGAGCCGGCATCCAATGGTGCTAATGTCTAACTTCAACCAATCCACGAAGTTGCGCCACTGAACACCATTGTCTTCAGTGAGCTGATCTCTCACAACAGACTACGAAAGGTCATAGTCAAATTAGGTCATTCAGTAGTTAAGATCACGATTGATTAATTGGCCTTGATGTTGGCCAGAGGAGGAGGAGTGGTTGAATATATTTCTTCTGTACACATAGCTCCGGTTTCTTCATCCGGATGGCTATTGCTTCAGCCGTTTGAAGGACTTTCAGTCTGACCAGTTTTGGCAAAAAATTACTTACCTTATAAATAATTGAGAAACATTGGTTTATACTGGCACTATGACCGGTTTGTACTAAATGGGCCAATATCGAGTTGTTCACTTTCTTCATCAAACCTTTGTTTAGCCACTCTGGAAGATGTTCACGAGCACGAAAATGTAAATTCCTAGAACTTCGACCAATATAACTCGCTCCACAGGAGCAGTCGAACTGATAAATACAAAATGAGGTGGTCGTTCATCTTTTAGCTTCGGTGTAACCGTTGGGCGCGTAGAAAATACTAATCGCAGTTCTCCGGCGTTAAAAGACTTTTGTATTGTCCTACGTAATCTCTGAGTTAGTATTTCACCAGCCGCATCCCCTCTGAATTGTAGACGCATGAACAAGGATTTCTTCTTCACCGTTTAATTTCGCCTTCGTGACCATATATTTAATTATAAACTTTCTAAGGTTGCCGTTCTCTCTGAGAGTATTATGCAAGGTGTTAAGCTCTTGTTCAACTACATCAGTAGAACATATAGTGCGAATACGGTAACTAAGGTTTTTGGTCAAGTTTCGTTTGTACTGTAGAGGTACAAAGCTCAGGAAATTTGTATACTGCCCAATCCATATACTTTTTCGCTTTAAGTTCCTTTTTAAAGATCCATCCGCTCTCTTAGTCAAGAGAACGTCTAAAAAGGCTATTCGGATATCACTCTCTTCTTCAGATGTAAACTGAATGGCTGGATTCACTTCATTAAATCGCCTAAGAAACTCTTGAGGCGACGTATTATCTTTACAGAGGATGAACGTAACATCCATGTATCTACAGTAAAATACGGAGTTTTGAATAATCTATTTTAGTGGACCATTTTCTAGTTTGGCTAGAAAAATATCAGCTAGTATAGGGCCCAGTTCTGAACTCATTGCAACACCATCTGTTTGTCTATATATTTCACTATTGAACTTGAAATTCATTTTTCTGATTATTAATTTGGATATATAATTGTAGAACCTGAAGAGAATTTATGGAAAAGAATATTCTTCGTTCAAATACGAGTCTTTTAATCCTTTGTTGCATGATACCGGACAATCCGAACCCAAAGTTATGGCATGGAGTGGTTGACATTTATCAAAATTTGACTGCCTTTTAGAAACGCTAACTCGAATCCTTTCATTTAGATATTTGATTCCATCTTTCTGAACATACTCTTATTGATTCCCGGGTACCGAACACTTATTTATTATTCACTTCATTATTGTTTGATACTCTACTCTATGCTGAAGAAACCTTTAGCTGTATAGAACAAGTTGTACTATATGGGGATTCTGTACCTTCTTCGTCTAAAGTAAATCCAACCAAATTACTCATAAACTTTATGGTTTGATAAAATTCAATACGCGTCGCTCAGAAAGACTTGTTTATTATGCAGAAGAAATTAGTCCGGTTTAATTGATTAAACTTTGACTTGTTAATTCTCTGCATTCATAACGAATAGTGGAATTTCGGTTGTTACACTGTATGACGTTTCAGTGTAAGTCAGTACTATCTGTCTATTGTGAGGACGGTCCGCGGGTACTCTGATGAATAATATAAAATCAAATTAAAAGTTTCAAATAACCAAAGTTTACTACTGTATTGCAAATTATCAACGGTTTGTTTTGGACAATAACTATAATAACGATTTTCATAACAATCCTATAAGTTTTAATTTTCCAGAACCAAATGACATATTTCTAAATCACAGTAAGATAGATACAAATAGCTGATGGTCGAAACTATAAATAAACTTTAGAGCTTGGGCAGAACAAACATATCAGTCCTCGGTGCTCCTTTCCAGTTGTTCGCATGTCCTATTCATTCTTTCATGTCTGTCTCCAGTTCCTGGCACAATGTGTTCTTCGGTATTCCTCTTTTCCTTTCGCCTTCAGGATTCCAAGTTAGGATTTGCTTCGTGTTGCAGTTTGATGATTTCCTCGATTCATGTCCTACTCATTTCCAGCATCTGTACCTAACTCCCTCTTCGGCTGAAACCTGGTGTGTTCTCTGGCATAGTAGGTTGTTGCTGACGCTATCTGCCAACGGAAACCATATATTTTGCATAGACTATTGTTTATAAATACATGTGCCTTATCGATGATGGTTGTAATACTTCTCCAAGTTTCAACTTGGTTTGTATTGAAGACCCTGAATTTTGTGTTGGCTGATAGATGTTTGGAGTTGCAGATGTTCTTCAGTTGTGGGAATCCCGTCATTACTTCAGTGCTCTATATGGTATGCTGCTTTGATGGCCTCATTGATTTCTTCCATTGATAGTGGGGTAGGAAGTTCTGTGTATGCTGCTTGATGTCCAGCGGTTTCAATGTGGTTGGTCCACTTAAGACCTTTTCGAAGTGTTCTACTCATCAGTTCCGCTGTTCTTGAATCTCCGTGATTAGTCCGGCTAATTTATTCTTGACCGGTCGCTTTGATTTGTCGTATTTTGTTCGGCTGCTGATGATCGATGTCATTTTGGTTTTCCTCTCTTGAATCATTCTTAGGGTAAGAATATAGTCCCATTCTTTTGCAGGTGCTTCTTGTGATCAACCATATCTCAGCATATTAGGGTTATTGTTTTTTTAATCTCTCTCCAGTTGTTCGACATTATAGTTTCTTTTTGTTTGAACAGATATTGTCAGCGAAAGAGACATCATGATTTCATCGATTATATCAGTCTCCTGAAGGAAGGCTGTACTAAATGTTTGTAATAGTGTTTATACAGTTGTCCAGTGCTTCTTAAGCTTCATTTTCATCTTGACCACTACTACTTGATGATCTAAAGTTATGTCAGCTCCCCTGCTGTTTCTCACAACTTCCATTGACCTGAATTTTTTAGTGATGTTAATATGATCGATCTGTTTACCACTGGATGACGTTCCTAAACAATACTTTTCTAAGGTATTGAAATACTATTAATTCAAGACTACTTATTTTACTCTTAGTAGTTAGAGAAGAATTACAAATTTTAAGTATTTTTCGGTCGAACGGTCACGGAACAAATGACAATGGGAAGTGAACAGTCTATTTCAGATTATATATGGGAAAAGTGTATCGTGATAATGCATCGCAATGAACCCGTTCACATATTATATCAAGATGATTTACGTTTATAGTATGGAGGATAATGGCACACAGTTACTACGGAATATCAGATCATTTACTACTGATTGAGAGTAGGTTCTTCACTAGTGTTCACAATTAAACAATTGATGAACAGTCATTTAGTTGTATAACTATAGGTCTTCCTTTTACCTTTTAACACCCAGCTTTTTATCGAGTTTGGATCGTAGGACAATCTTGGAAAATGTAAATAAACAAACTATTGAGTTACTGAAGACTACAATTTGATAATTATGAATATTTCTTGAATGTGGCAATCATAAACAGCATTCAGGAGAGTATCAACGTACAATACTTCATAAATTCTGACCCAGTTAAAAGCTGGTTTTGATTCGTTTATTTTTTTAAGTTCTGCATCATCAACGGGTAATTTCAAATTCATCAGTCAGAAAGTCTCCTTATAAACGTGGTTCTGCGTATATTTGAATGTCTTTAGACTTTTTTAAACAAGATTCTTTCGCTGGAAGTGACAAAAGGTTCTAATAAATAATACATAGCAACAAAGTTAAGAAAAGTGAAGTTTCAACTTTGTTTCATCTGTAATCTTACAGTAAGTTGTAAACGTATATCAAGTTGAAATAAACATTTATTCGTGTATAGAATGGTAATCACCAGAAAGCTTCTGTAAACAATTTTTGCTCCTACCACTTTTTATAATGTTCCGAAGTATTTGTTGTTAAAATAACAAATAGCTCTTTGAAAGAAAGCTCAAGATAATTCGTCAAACATTCATTCATAAAACTTTTTGTCGACTATCCTAACGTACGAAGTTACAAGGCTTTAGATAGCCTCCTTGTTATCAACTAGCTGTAGTATAACTAGGATTAGCTTGAACTAGAATTCAGGCTTTGTGTTCTGAACATAGTTTCATGCACCTAATTAACTGTTACTGGATTGAATAGTCACATTTCATTAGTTATTTTGCTTATAACCAGTAACAGTTTTATTATGAGCAAATATGTATGTAGTACAAAGGCTATGTTTGTTCATAATGAAATTCCCGTAGTTATTCGTCCCAGCTGATATTTTTGTCAAATCCATCCAGGCCATTTATTCAGTATGTTCTTGATTATTATTACTAACTTAACTACGCCTGTTATACCTCGTGCAGGAGCATAGGCTGCCCACCAGCACCCTCCATCCAACCCTTTCCTGAGCAATTATTTCCAGTTACTATTCGTCCTTTTCATGTCTGCTTCCAATTCCTGACTCATTGTGTGTTCTTGGGCCTACCACTTTTCCATTCCCCTTCAGGATTCCAATTTAGCGATTTCATCGTGATGCGATTTGATGACTTCCGCAATTTATCTCCCATCCACTTCTATCATTTTTTTCTAATTTCGTTTTCAGATGGAAGCTGGTTTATTATCTCCCACAGTAGGCTGTTGCTGATGGTATCTGGTCAACGATATTGAGTATCTTACGCAGAGAATTGATTACAAATACTTGTACCTTTTTGATGATGGTTGTAGTAGTTCTCCAAATTTCGTCTTCGTACAGTGGGACTGTCTCAACGTTCGTATTGAAGACTCTTACTTTGATACTGGTTGACAGTTGTTTTGAGTTCCATAAGTTCTTCACTTGTAGGAATGCTCTCTTCGCTTTGCCAATCCTCGCCTTTACGTCTGCATCAGATCCTCCTTTTTCATCGATGATGCTTCCCAGATACGTGAAAGTTTCCATGTCTTCCACGTATTCTCCATCAAGTGTGATTGGATTGATGTTCTCTGTGTTGTATTTGAGGATCTTGCTTCCTCCCTTGTGTATGACGAGGCCTTCTGGTGCAGAGATTGCTGCCACCACACTGGCTGTCTTCATCTGCATTTGTTCGTGTGTGTGTGGGGGATAGAAGAGCCACGTCATAAGCAATCTTTAAGCATCTTTAAATCTACTCCTATGTCTGACTATAGTGCTTCGGCTGGTATATTGTCAAGTTCTGCTGCTTTCACGCCCTCTAGTTGTTTAATGGCCAAACTGATTTGGGCTAGCAGTCCCAAAAATCAATGGAAAGATTCAAGTAAACAATATCAATTAAATTCAAACTTCGCCCCATTGCACAAGCAATTGGCTATCAAGACTCAGTAGGTAAGAAGGTAACGCGATGACGTTTGGAGTAAACGGTACTAGGTTCGAGTCCCAGAGGGAATATAACATCTGGAATGGAGGTACATCCAGCTGATGTGTCACGAATAGGATGAAACGCACGCCCTGTATTCCAGTGATAGCCACTATCCATCTTTGCTTATAATGCTTGTGAATTAAGGTAATATCGAGGCAATACTCACAGTATGCACATATGGTAATAAGATACTAAAAGACTTGTTTTTGATTGGTCAAATATTATTCTTGAATTGTTCGGTTGTACTATTTAAACATGGATTAATTTTAATTTGGTTATTTATTCTCTGAAGAAGTGACATACACTAAGTCATGAAACGTCAGAAAATCTAATTTTCTACTCATAGGGATGTTACAAATATATTATTTTTATTTATAACAATCAACCTAATGCTCAATTTATTCGAAATTATCAAATCAAACCTTGGTAATGATACCTACAAATCTTTATTATAGTTATTGTCCAAAACAAACCGTTGATAATTTGCAATACAGTAATAAACTTTGGTTATTTGAAACTTTTAATTTGATTTTATATTATTCATCAGAGTACCCGCGGACCGTCCTCACAATAGACAGATAGTACTGACTTACACTGAAACGTCATACAGTGTAACAACCGAAATTCCACTATTCGTTATGAATGCAGAGAATTAACAAGTCAAAGTTTAATCAATTAAACCGGACTAATTTCTTCTGCATAATAAACAAGTCTTTCTGAGCGACCCGTATTGAATTTTATCAAACCATAAAGTTTATGAGTAATTTGGTTGGATTTACTTTAGACGAAGAAGGTACAGAATCCCCATATAGTACAACTTGTTCTATACAGCTAAAGGTTTCTTCAGCATAGAGTAGGGTATCAAACAATAATGAGGTGAATAATAAATAAGTGTTCGGTACCCGGGAATCAATAAGAGTATGTTCAGAAAGATGGAATCAAATATCTAAATGAAAGGATTCGAGTTAGCGTTTCTAAAAGGCAGTCAAATTTTGATAGATGTCAACCACTCCATGCCATAACTTTGGGTTCGGATTGTCCGGTATCATGCAACAAAAGATTAAAAGACTCGTATTTGAACGAAGAATATTCTTTTCCATAAATTCTCTTCAGGTTCCACAATTATATATCCAAATTAATAATCAGAAAAATGAATTTCAAGTTCAATAGTGAAATATATAGACAAACAGATGGTGTTGCAATGAGTTCAGAACTGGGCCCTATACTAGCTGATATTTTTCTAGCCAAACTAGAAAATGGTCCACTAAAATAGATTATTCAAAACTCCGTATTTTACTGTAGATACATGGATGTTACGTTCATCCTCTGTAAAGATAATACGTCGCCTCAAGAGTTTCTTAGGCGATTTAATGAAGTGAATCCAGCCATTCAGTTTACATCTGAAGAAGAGAGTGATATCCGAATAGCCTTTTTAGACGTTCTCTTGACTAAGAGAGCGGATGGATCTTTAAAAAGGAACTTAAAGCGAAAAAGTATATGGATTGGGCAGTATACAAATTTCCTGAGCTTTGTACCTCTACAGTACAAACGAAACTTGACCAAAAACCTTAGTTACCGTATTCGCACTATATGTTCTACTGATGTAGTTGAACAAGAGCTTAACACCTTGCATAATACTCTCAGAGAGAACGGCAACCTTAGAAAGTTTATAATTAAATATATGGTCACGAAGGCGAAATTAAACGGTGAAGAAGAAATCCTTGTTCATGCGTCTACAATTCAGAGGGGATGCGGCTGGTGAAATACTAACTCAGAGATTACGTAGGACAATACAAAAGTCTTTTAACGCCGGAGAACTGCGATTAGTATTTTCTACGCGCCCAACGGTTACACCGAAGCTAAAAGATGAACGACCACCTCATTTTGTATTTATCAGTTCGACTGCTCCTGTGGAGCGAGTTATATTGGTCGAAGTTCTAGGAATTTACATTTTCGTGCTCGTGAACATCTTCCAGAGTGGCTAAACAAAGGTTTGATGAAGAAAGTGAACAACTCGATATTGGCCCATTTAGTACAAACCGGTCATAGTGCCAGTATAAACCAATGTTTCTCAATTATTTATAAGGTAAGTAATTTTTTGCCAAAACTGGTCAGACTGAAAGTCCTTCAAACGGCTGAAGCAATAGCCATCCGGATGAAGAAACCGGAGCTATGTGTACAGAAGAAATATATTCAACCACTCCTCCTCCTCTGGCCAACATCAAGGCCAATTAATCAATCGTGATCTTAACTACTGAATGACCTAATTTGACTATGACCTTTCGTAGTCTGTTGTGAGAGATCAGCTCACTGAAGACAATGGTGTTCAGTGGCGCAACTTCGTGGATTGGTTGAAGTTAGACATTAGCACCATTGGATGCCGGCTCAGTGGTCTAATGGTTAAGTGCTCGCGCGCGAAGCCAGTAGGTCCTGGGTTCGAGCCCCGCGTGGTGCGGGATTGTGGATGCGCACTGCTGAGGAGTCCTATACTAGGACGAAACGGCCGTCCAGTGCTTCCAGGTTTTCCATGGTGGTCTAGCTTCAACTGACTCATGATTTCAACCTGTGAAACTTCCTAAATTCTCCACAAAACTCATTCTAATTGTAATTGTCCCTGTTATCTTTATGCATGAATCTCTATTTTATTATTATTATTATTATTATTATTATTATTATTATTATTATTATTATTATTATTATTGGTTAAACATCATTGATCTCCCCTATACATGATTCATTCACTTCGCATTCATCTCTGTGTATTACTTACGTCTTACCTATTTGATCGAATTGTAATTGCACTATTATTTCCATCTCACTCTATTTGACCCATATTTATTCTGATCATGGATCATAAATCTCACTTAACATACACGCAGATTCAAGGTAACATTCTATATGAGTCATATTAACATTAACAATTTTATTGTATTTTGTTCATCACAATCCTAAATTCACTTGATTTAAACGATGTACTTTGCCCTTAACCTGGTTATTTTTCGGATTATTAATTTGGATATATAATTGTAGAACACGAAGAGAATTTATAGAAAAGAATATTCTTCGTTCAAATACGAGTCTTTTAATATGACGAGGATGATTAAATGACAAAGGATTCGTAATTAGTTGGCTATAGATAACGAAGAAATTTAATAATAGGTCTAATTTATCCAAGTTCATAGTTCTAACGTTTATTCTGAAGACGATTCTGTTAAGGATTAGTGTCGACTGGAAAAACATTAAAATACTGGAAGTCAACAAACTAATCATCGAAAACTCTTGAATTTCATAGTGATTACGATTTCATTTTCTTTTATTTGATGACCACTATTTTTCTCCTGGTACCTACACAATAGTAGATTCTTGCTACATCATTCTCACGAAGTTAGATGTTACATCCCATAATTATTCTAAAGGAAGTTATTTAACGTGAAATACACTAGTAATTATTTTAATGAATAAATAATAGTGATTTAAAAACTCGTGATAATGGAAAGAATAGAAATGTAGCCCAAGAAGTGATAATTAAAAACTGATCATGTTTATCGATACGATTATAATTGTCGATGCTTCATAGCTGACTGAAAAATTATCTGCAAGTGGAGAAAGTTTGTTTGGAAATGCGAACTGTCTGAACTTCTCTACAAATTCCCTATTCAACTCAAATTTTGACCTACGTATTCTAAGTATTCACTCAGTTAAAACAAATACCGTAACTATTAAAGCAAATGTAAACACAGATGTTTTATTATAAAGGATATTGTTGAGACTATAATTTATGGACGACTTTTGAGCGACTCTATAGTGACCTTGAGAACGTCCTCCAATTTACTAAGGCTAAATGAGGCTTATTAAGCCGTGTGAAGAACAAAAGTTATGACTTACAGTTGATGGTTAGGGTTAAGAGTTAGATTTAGGGTTTTCATCATGAACTGACATCAACTAAAATGCCAAAACACTATTTAAACAAATGGGTGAATGAATTTCGCGCCGAAATCCAAGACCTGTTATCCTGAATGTGATTCATTCGTTCATAAATTATAGTCTCACCGTTTTGACAGATATTAAATGAGTTCCATGTATTAGCAAGTAGTTTGTTGAGACCTAAACACTTTGTTGTGTCAGTCGATAGATTGGTATTTTTTGTTTGTATGCTTGATTCTTGATGCCACATGGTCTCAGCAATCCAGTTAGATAATTCACTGTTCATAAACTCAACGGTTTATAATATTTGTCCATTTTACTAGTGTAATGCAAGGTTAATTTTAAATGCATAAAAGAGTTGTACATCGATTAACTAACAGTTTTTCAGAGTTACAGACAGTGTTATTTTCTGAAATTCGTTTCTTACTGTAAGAAATATTGTACAATGGACAGTGATCTTATATGCACTATTTATTTATTTTAACACAGATATTGGTACAAGGAGGCACCAAATACATATGCGCCACACAAGTCTCATTCGATATGTGTGAGGGCTGTGATACTGTCTGGGTGCCCAGACCGAAACAGGTATGCACTAGTTCTTCATCGTCGTACCAATCTATTCAGTCAAGTTGAATAACAGTAATGTAACATGGTAATCGAATATTGATTAGTGTATCCGACTTTAAACCACACTTCTTTCATTTGTGTGAGTTAATAATGCTAATCGGTTGTCTAAACTTAATTAAATGGAATGGCGTTCAAAGCCAATCGAAAATGCTTCAAAACTCTTCAAACAATGAAGCAAATTTACTGGCGTCTACATATCAGCAAGTCTTCATTTCATAATAATAATTTATATTCTGAAAATAATAATTACAGAACTCACGTCAGTTTACAAGCATGATCAATTTGATATAAATAGTAATATTAGATGAACAGAACAAACATGTGATAGAAGAGAGTTTTAAGTATACTAGTTCAGTGGTTGTTTAGGTAGTACATGTATTATAGCGATCCAATGCATCAGCCGGGAGTTTTTAATATTTCTTAAATGGACAGCCTGTTGATTTATGAACAGTGTAATTAAGGTCATTTCGTGTGCGAGATCAAAATAATGATAATTATCTACAACTAAAGAAATTAAAACCAAAAAAGAGAGCACGGAACAACAAAGTAGTAATTACCAAAATATATCAATCAGGTCTACCAAAATGCGTGTGTCATGTGACATACTGTTGATGTTATTCAATTTATTTAAACTTTCTGGGGACGGTGTTAACATAAAGTGACAGCACGTAAATGGTTTTACTTAGGGAATGTACTAATAAAAATGGCATAATATTTAAAGTGGAATGAGATACACTTACAGGTGCTAGAACATTCAATGCATTTTCCGGTCTCGTTTTTTTTTGACAGTCGATCCATATCGCTTTAAGTATAAATTCTAAAGCTATTTATGAGTTCTAAACAAGGTGTCAACGATAGTCAAACAATATAAATTAGATACCGTGTTATCGTAACGCAAACCATTTTTTATGTGAAGTATATTTAATGAATAAATAAACTTTATGCAATATGTTGAAAAACGGTAAGAATTAAAAAAACCCCACCATTTTGAATCACAAAATTATTCATTTACATTTTACATAGAAAATCAATTTCATATTACAATAACTTCTAATAAATTGTGATCTCATTAATAAGTGTTAACACATGAATCAAGCGATTTCCGTCAACTCAATAAAAATACAACTCGACACGTAAATGACTGATTGGAAATCAAGAAAGGTTTGTTATAGATAAAACAAGTATGTATTTGAGAAAGTTATTTGTGTTTCCAGGCTGGTTATCTCTGAGTAACCATGTGATGCTATTTATTTATTGTAATAATTGACTATTTATAAGTATCAATGCCATTGTTAGACTTGATATTTTCAAATAAATTGAGTATTGGGTAGATAGTTAGTAATAAATATAGTACTATTAGAACTTTCTTTATTGCCCGATATATCATTGAAACAGGGAGTAAGGTCAATCTCAGCTTACTTTTTGTAGAATGATGGTTAATAACATATATTGAAGATCTAACCATACAAAAAATCAGCCCTACCCATTGCACTTACATTAAACCTGCCCCAGTAATCTGCTAATTTAAATTCAATATTCACAGTAATGTGCTTTCGTCTTCTCCTTATTACACTTAGGATCCAGTTTGTCTATGTCGACGCTCTTAACAAGTTAATGTGTGATTAGTCCCAAATATACTGCGCTAATATATTTTTTTTTCGCTAAGGTCGTGTGATGGTAAAATTCTCACACTAGGACGAAACAGCTATTTAGTGCTTCATAGTTCTCAGTATAAGTCTAACTTAGACCGGTTCATCCTATTGATAAGAAATAACTGTTGAACGATAAACAGCACGCTATGGTAGGGGTTTAAAATAAAGTAAAATCAGGAGCTGGCTTTCATATTGACTCAGTTTTAATGTTCAGGAAAACTTACTGGCGAGACGATACTTTATTCAGTTCCAATATTACATATCTATATATCAGCACAAAAAAACAGGATCTTAACCACTTCTGAATAATAACTAATGCAATGTTCTATTTCGAAATTCTCTAGTTTTAAATTAACTGAACTGAAATGATTAGCAGTCCTATGTGTACAATAATCTGGAGACTGAGGTTTAGATGGCCTATACTTTTTGAGTGAGGCGTGGCTAAGCAAACCTAAGATATCAATAACGATACAGTAAGAACGAGCAACTTCCTTTCTATGCTCAGAATGCTTGAAATAGTAGGACCATTACTTGTCAATCTGTAGTCTAATTCAGAAACCCTAAGCGAAGTGGTGGTATGGTTTGAAATCTAATGTGTAAACCTGTAAGGATTTCATGAGTTGTATTTTCATGATATTCCGTCATAAATGACCTATTCAATTTAGAACGCAAGTTAATGTGAGTAAAATCTATCATATTTTCAGCAGTGAGTACTCATGCACATCCACTCATTTTCACTGAAACTACGTACTATACGATCTTACTATTATGTAAAATACATTCTTACAAACTCTTGAGTATATCAAAGAACGGGGTACGTTTGTTGGACCCATTGCTTTTCATTAAAAAGATCTTCCATCACGGTTTTGAAAGTTTTAAGTCTTTTATGAGAACTGGAATATTCATGCAAAATCGTACTAAGTTAAACCTAACAGATTTAAAAATACCCAGGTATTTCGCATTATCACATAGTAAAAAATATCATCCAGTGTTTATTCAACTGTTAGTGGCCAGGACAGTGAATAATCTAAAACAATGCGAACCTAGGTTGTGAATTATTTATGGATCCAATTGAGTCATTTAGTTGAATTGAGTACCAGTTGTTCAGTACGTAACAAGTACGGTTTAAAAATTCACTAAGAATGAGGAAATTAATAAAAATCTTTGGAACAGAATATCAATTGTTTATATTAACAGCTGAAATTTTGAAAAAATTATATTAGGCTTTCACAATTCAGTGTCACTACTCAGCTGTTAAATAGAAATTGACAAATGATCAGTGATATTCACTATACAAATTGCCATATCAAAGTTTTCTGTTTAATTGTGCCAGAATACAGTTACTAATATACATGTTAATGTAAATAGAAGGGGTAGAGAAAGGAGTAAATATTTATTACTTATGTTGTACAGGCGCAAAATAATTTCTACATCATATACAACTAATATTGTGTTATAATAATAAAATATAAAAATGCAGGAAGAAAGTAGTATGAATATGAAAAAAAGTAGTAGAAGCTTTGATATTTTTATCAACCTCTACCATTTGGAGGCAACCATGGTGGGCGGCTGTTCTTAACGACTGAATTGGAAAGACCTGTACTGAAGTTTGGAGGATGGACAGAATATGGGTTAGCGTACGGATGACTACTAGATTGACGATAGGCAGGTCCACCTCGATGATAAGCATCATTTTGAGGAGGAAAACGATTAAAAGACCCAGGTCGCCAATTTGGTGGAATGTTGTTACTTAGTTTGCCACAATCTGATCTAGATGAATACTGTAAGTGGCTACCTCGACTGCGCTGATATCGTGGTAATGAATTCATAACCATCCTGTTCATCGGTGAGTTTGGATAAAAATCTCTACCAGTATCCTCCCTATCTGACGAACTGTCTCGAGCATAGTACTGGATAGCTGCATTGGCATTAAAACGTCCACGATGTTCATCGGTGCGAAAACTTGCTCGTCCTCTTCCTCTGCCACGCTGAGGAGGTTGAAGGTAAACTGGGGGTGGCATTTTAACCTTCAAAAAACAGAAAAAACTCCATTTATTCATCACAAGTTTGGTAAATTATATTTTAAAAAGTCAAACTGAGAATACGATGAGTCTTGTAAGTCACGTACAAGTTCGGAACCAAATCAGTATTTAAATTAAACTAGATTATAACATCTAGAAAAAGTTACCGTACACTATTTTCAATTGTTAATCTTTACAAATATTTGTCATAAAAGGTTAGAAACCTACTTTTGATGATCGGAAAACAAACGAGTTAATTACTTGATTACTAAAATACTTTTATGATTCATAGGAATTCCAAGGCTTGAAAACTGCAATCCCGCCAAACACCGAGACCCTCAGAAATGCGAAAGCCTGTAATTGGAGATCTTAAATGACATTTACTTTATTTAAACACAAACATTGGTGCAAGGAGGCACCAAATAGATATGCACCACATAAATCGTTCAAGTTGTGTGAGGGCTGGGATATTGCCCGGGTGCCCGTACAGGGTAAGTGGTTTTCTTAGGGGGCCATAGTCCGAACCTTTGATCTAAAGGTCTAATCTACAAGGCAGTGGAGCATCTTTAGGAGATGCAGTCCCATGGTAGCCGGTGACCAACGGTTGGTTCATATGCCATTTGCTCCGTCAGGATTCTGAAGCCCATGTGCACCATCGATTTGAATCAGGGTTTTCCAACTCGACTAGGCGGATTTTCCATATCCACCAACCCGGTTAAAGCGCCGGACATTCGCTCTTCATAAACAACATCTCCACTATGAGAAGACAGTGAGAAGAACTTCCTCTGTAGTGGTTGTATGCACGTGGCCATGTGAGAGCATTTCGAGGGGGAGAGCGAACTCTCCCCACTCCTGGTCGTACCAGAGTATTCGGAGACTTAGATGACATGGATTGAAACTAAACTTAATTAAGTAAACCCATTTGCTTTTTACGTTTTTTCTCCTAAGTGTTTTCAGCCGATTGTTTTACCTTTCCGAATCATAGCATCTTATTTATATTGATAAATTTCTATTTCTATTGACTGAGCTGTTGCGAGATGTATCAACTTGTACAAACGTAAATGTGTAAAGTATTATATTGTCAATATAATACTTTATGTGTCCAAATTCATGCGCTAAATTGTGAACTATACATATTGTGTATGATCTCTCGAAACCGTAAAAATATCTGTATCATGGATCATCAAACCTCGAATTGTGTGTTACAATTAGTACAATGGATTGGGACTAAGTGATCCATATTTTCGACTTTAGTCTTATTTTGAAAATCAATTTTCAAAGTAGTCACTAAGACAATACTTGATGATTGCTTCATGTTTCTGGCTACCTCTACTTACAACTATCTACAGTCGCTACCCGATAGCCCAATCGTTTATTCGATTTACGAATGTTTTAAAAATGAGTCTTTTTAAAAGCGATGGCTTTGCCTCTACTGACTTCCGTAAAAACACTATGGAATAAGATTAACAGAATTCCACTTCATAATGTACACTAAAAAAGTATTTTTTAATTCATGAACATCTGACCTGGATAAGTTGCTCAAATGTTTTTCGCCTATTCTACACCTGCGATGCATACGGAGAAAAAAAAATGGGGAAAAACAGGACATAAAACAGTTTACTATATAAATTTGTGTCACATGGGGACGACAATCGATCTAAATGAATAGAAGCTTGTCGGAAATATCCAACATAACAATATATGGAAACTTACGGATTCAAGTAACTTGGAAGGAAAGACGAAGCCCTTTGGATATTGAGGATCTGAAAAATATATTGATACAGCTTCAGAAACCTTTAAATCAGGAACGTGACCTGGGACTGCACTAGGTACACGACTACCAGGTAAGTAAGCCATTTTGTTAGGCCAGATTAGACCACTAATTCCAAACGTAACACGTGGATCAATCGCAGATGCCCAAGTTGGTATGATTTGTTCTTCCGAATCATCTTTCTCAATCTTTTCATGTGATACTTTGTATAGAGAATGCAACAATGGACCAGCAGAATGATCAGCTCTACAAAACAACTGGTCTGAACCACGAACATTTCTCTCAATCTCTTCTTTTGTTAAAAGATTTCTTCGGGCATCCAAAGCTTTCAGCAAACGAACCTCATCAACAAATGGTAACAAAGCTACACCCATCCACAGATATCGTTTGCCATTCAAGTCTACTTTGAAGTCTGTTGGGTAAAAATCGATTATAGGGGAGTCGGGGTCAGTCATTAAGTCCTGCCACGCTGGAGGGACGTGACTACGAGAGTCGGCCGGGAACACGCTCATTAGTTGCTCCAGTGGTCTAAACGGTTTTGTTTCTTTTTTCGAAAAGTCAACATCGAGTTCTGCGATGTTGGAGAAGTCACTAGCAAATGGAGCATAATGATACGGGAAATACCAATCCCATGAAGCACAACCTTGGTAATAATAGGCTAAGACCCAGCATAAACCAAGGGCATATTCCTGACCAACTTTGATACAGAACCCAGGTGCATCTGTCGGATCAACTCCAAATTTAGATCGATAATACCGTGATCTCCATCCATCTTCCCAAAACCGTACTTCATCTGCAGCATCCATCATCTCATCCTCATCGTTGTGATGATTACCTGATCTGTTGTTGCGACCAGATGAAACACATTGTAGACTTGTGTTGTTATCAGTAATCCGAGGTATTTTCGGAAGAATAGTAGAATTATTCATATTATTTGAGATTCCGTTTTCAATAGGTTTATCGCGTTTCAGCATAGCTTTCAATGCTGTTGCTGCCTCGAGGTTATTTAGATTTCTATCCACCCAATTAACACTTTCTTGACATCTACCCTGATAACGTCGTGCAGCTAATAACTCATTAGCAGAAACAACTTGGTTTGTATAGTGACCTTTGGGATGTGCTATTCCGTGACGTCCTCTTAGGGGGATTGGTTCCATAAAACCAGATTGAGACACTTCATATGATGGGCGGTGACCCAATCGCTGTGGAGCGAACCCGCGTTGATTTTTATCATAACCATTGCCAGATGAATGTTGACGCTTTCTATTACGAAACTGAAGTTCTGATTCACGACGATTTTTGAAGATCTCATCCTCCATCTTTCCCAAATCAACCATAATGAGTTGGACACGCTCTAAATTGACTCGTCCACTATCAGTCAACCACCCTCCCGTTTTCTGGACTGTTGACTTATAGATTTCAATCAAACGATCAATTGCTCCTTCGCGGATTTCCAAACTCGGAAGATGAGGGAGGAAGTCATTTCCAACGAAGAAGCACATAAAAACCCAATCGTCAATGACTCGTTCGAGATCCCAATCAAATGTAATGCCGGCCAACTTTAGATCTTCTGCGAGATATTGTCTTAGAACATTCAAGCGAATAAAGATGAAATCCTACAAACATAAAAATGAAAAAGAACGAGGATAAGCGGTGAAACCTTGAAAACAATGATCATTATATCTAAAACAATTCACAACTTACAGTGACTTATTAAAACATATTTGAGGAAGCACTGCATATAAAATTATAAACAGCTTATACACATAGGACGAGCAGTAGTAATATATGAATTTATTTATTAGTATTAGCACAGTAAGGGTTTCTAAAAAGCCACTTTTTGAGGGGACACTTATTTATTCAACTGAAAAATACGCTGAATAAGTACTTTGAATGACTTTGAGATGCTGATATTGCCTACTATCGAGCAAGTAAGCCTCTGTCTAAACAACCGGCAACAAGCTAGTCGACTGGTGTATCAATCGTTTTTGACAGACCCGGGTTGACCAACACCCTAACCCAACAACCTTATTCCATTTAGCCAAACCATGCAGCGAGATAATATAACTTATTCGCCAAATAACAAATGCAATCGATGAAACGTTTGGAACTGCGCAAAAGTTTTGCGATATCTAAAAAATCCAGGATGTTTTATTACATTACACACTAAGCTAATTAGTGAACAAATAATTAAAGGAAATTAGAAAAATGGACATTAGTTGTGCTGAAGGCTTGTTTGGTGACATTTTAGTGGGGCCCTTCATTTTGACGTCAATTAAATCAGATGTTGTCAACGCGCTCACCACTTTTGTGGCCCTATATCTGACTCCAATTGGATCGTATGTTATTGAAATGTACATTTAGCCAATCCTCGTATATAATTATCGACTTGATCCGCGTTAGTGAATAACGGAACTAAATTAGTCAAATACGAGAATGGATTTCTGAATATATGTATTTTGTACACTCATTGATCTAGACAAACAGTCAGAGGGATGAAGCGGAGAGAAGAGAGAGCGAAACCAAATCACACGCGGTGGAAAAGACATGTGGGCCAACTTGATTTAATCAAGCGTTAATCAATATTTATAGTCACAAAAAAATAAACTACAGATATGTGATGAGTAGGATAAGATGCACACATACATACGCTCACATAAAAAGTCAGGGTTGATAAGCAAATAATTACCAAGGTTAAAACGTGACTCAATAAGAATGAATAAATGGACCTGTTCAGAAGCTAGAATAAGTCATGTGGCCTTAACATAGTAACCGACACTACAGCACTTGGTAAATGAAGTTCTTTAAACATATTAAGCTGCTGGAGTGCTTGTTTGTTTATCTAGAGATTGATTAATTGTAGAGTTCGAATGCGCTCAATTACTGTGCAATTCTCGTTTGCGAAATTCGCTGAAGTAAGTAATTTTGAGAAATAAACTCAGAATGAAGTAATTCAGTAAGCTATCACCGAAAACATTTACAAATCGAATCACTGTATATCTTATGATACTTTCAAGAGAATACATGTTTAAGATTTATGTGTAAATACTTGAAACCAAACGGAAATAGTGACTTGCAAAAAGAGGATTATTAACAGATTGATATTATGACTCTACAGATTTGTCACTGCTAATTTGTGTAATTGTAAATCGTTAGTAGGTTAAATTACTACTAATCTACAAAAACCTACCTTATGAAGGATATTATATGACATTATCAGAAAAAAATGTAATGAACTCTTGTCTGTTGATTTATATGCGATATAGTAAAGCAAATGTGAATTTTAAGAGTGGTAATAATAAATAATAAACGTTAAGGTCATATTCTATTGACATCCAGAAATAGCTGAAACATGTTGGCTGACTTTTGCTTGTTGTTTTTATAGCAACTAACTCACGACACAAAGGTTAACAAAAACAATTAGTGTAGAACTAAAAAAACAAATTAAGTCATCGTAAAATGAATGAGCATACCACATCTCCTGAAGGTAGTGGAGGAGGGCCTTCGTTTGGATCTTCTTCTTTTGGAGCACCTACGCAGTCCTCCATCTCATGACCCATCTGGCCGCACAAATCACAAGGTTTTGGTTGGTTTGGTTTAAATTCCTCACGAATAATAGTAAAATATGGTTCATGTGTGGCTAATCCAAGCATTATAAGGTCAGCGTCGGCGCCACATAAACAATGTTTCGTATTGGCGTCATGGGTTGGATTATTTCTCTGTCTTCTGATAAAATCCATGATTTTATGTTCACCCTCACCAGGAACATTTGCGTCACTCAAGAATACCTTAAAATAATGAATAAAATGTAAAGCATTAATTAACTTGATGAACTTGAAATTGAAGACCACCTCAGAGACCACTAAAAGCCATCTCCCTACAAAACTCGATACTGGCCTAAAATCAATCACAAATGACTCGATCGGATCTGTCACCTTGACGTGGTGTCTGGGCTTGCTTGCTGTGACGACTCAACTGGATTATAATGGGTGGTACACATGTTCCTCTATGTCTTATCACGCAGAGCGGGTTGGCTGAAGAACAGTAGGACAAAAAACAGCAACCTAAAGTTCGAGGGCGAAGTCGTACTGCTGACTGTACAAGGATATGAGAGTATTTCCCTTCAAAATCTAGCATCTGCTGTGAAGCTGCCTTCTAACAACGAAAGAGAGGTTAGAAAATGTCGACCTTAAAAATGCTACACCACATATTATCCACACGAATTTCTATCTCCAGCGATAAAGTCTTTCGAAATATAAAGCTGACACATCGAAAGCTTCACATGTAAAGGTTGTAAGTAAATAACCTTAAGAAATTTTCCGTTGGCCTCTGTGGTCACAGTTTCAAGGTCTTTAAGATCACCTTTAAGTCTGTTTCATTTTTAAGTCCCTCAAGAAGAAATATCCTACCACACCACAGTGTGAGGGACTGAAAAGTGATAACTTCCACCATACCTTTAACAGCACTTGAGATCCCTTGATCATGACCAAAGCTTTCAATATCGAACCCTATGTCAAATAAGCCAAAAGATTTACTTAGTTACAACTCCAGAATCCTGTGCCATCAATGTACGCCATGTCTCCGAAACACACAGGATTCAAGCGTGATCATCGACTTGAACTTACGTAGCTGAAGCAGAGAACCTGTGGAATTTTCCCTTTGTTTATTTAGAGACTTGATCATGACTTCTGATAACCTTGTTGGCGTAGATATAACATTTTAGTGGACACATAGAAGCTATACTAAGAAGACCCCTTGAAGTTCAACTTAACAACAAAATACCAAGAGTACGTTTCACGAACTAGAGCAATTACTCAATCACTAAAGTTATATGGATTGGCATAACATTGAGACACTTGTGGAAAGTGCGATGATATTTACTAGTGGCTTTAATCAATAGGTTAAGAAAAATTAGTAGATTTCAGTGGTGCGTACCGAATCTATAAAATGTCTAAAACTCAAACCATTAGGCTTGAAACACAATGAGGAAAGAATGCAACTTAAACGTAAGCTGACAAAACGTCTACACAACGACTATGAGCAGTGAAAGCGATGGAAAAAGGAAGCGGCTCTAGACAAAAACAAACTTCTTATACTTGTCGAATAAATGGAAATTGAAAATCCGGGAATTGATGACAATTTCCAAAAGTGATGGGACAATGATCCACTCAACTCAGAAGGTTGAAACGATGAACAAAAAACTCTGAAGAATAGTCTAACTGCTCTCCAGGTATCCTTTGGTTGCCTACTTTTACCAAGCAACCTGAAAGGGATGTAGACACAAAACATTCAACTCTTAATGAAATAGAAAAAAAGTAGCTAATCTAAGGCGATAGAGTAGCAAGACTTGACCGATTAACCCCTGAGATATTTAAAGTTAGTAATCCAGTTTTGGGTATTAGATTGACTGAAATCTCAGCCAGAATCTGGGAGCTGGATATAACCCCGTCTGACTGGTCTCGATCGCTGATCGTCCCAGTCTATAAGGACAAAAATCCTGTGCTGATAACCATAGACGAATCAGTCTGACTAACATAGTGTCCAAAATATTGGCCTCAATAATCATCCGACGCTTAGCTAGGACTCGTGAAAAACAACCTCGAGAAAATCAAACTGGATTCAGATCTGGATATGGATGTATACACCAAATATTCACTATTCGGCAGATTCTGGAACACATATATAATTTTCGACATCCGACTATAATTTTATCCCTTGACCTTAGGGCGGCATTCGACTCTGTTAATCGTGAGGTTATATTCGACAGTCTGTCACTGAAAGCCATACCAAAAGAGGTACATTAACCTTGTACATGCTCTCTACTCAAACATTAATGGTCGAATCAGAGCTTATGGAGAACTGTAGTCGGAACTGATTACTTCAAGTGGTGCTCATCAGGTTTGTTAACTTTCCCCATTTTTATTTAACCATGTCATAGACATACTTTTAGAGATGACACTCATCGTCTGACTTTGCGGGAGTTGGTTCACCAAAAGATTTACCTGATGGCTTAAAATACGCAGATGATATGGCTCTATGTGGAGAAGACGCTAACAAAACCCAGTCTTTTGACCACCTTAAGCAACAATACAGGTATGTTCGGGGTGCGTTCCTCTCCCCTTAGATGCAAAATGTTACTCCCTGAACTACTGATAGAGAGTGAAGTAGTTGGGCGTATTAGTCTTGAAAGTTTCTCTCTAATGGGTTGATGTCTGACAACGTTGTAGCACGAATTCAGAAAACTGTAACTATATTCTACATAGGTCACAAACTTAATAGCTATACAGTTGGCTTTAGTGTATTATATGGAAAGAGACCACACATAACTACTAGGAAAACGTTTATAATCTCCGGATGAGGAAAATCCCAAACCCTTTTGAAAAATGACTGCCGTAACATCAGATCTTATGATTAGGGTATTAAGAAACAATGAAAAACTGACGTAAAAGTGATAAGACGGTCAAATGAAAGATAAAACAACACAAAATTAGCCGATGTATTCAAGGTAGTTCAACTGTCACAATAACTACAAACTATTGTGATAAATATGCATCAAAACTGTAAGCCAATTCAATTTAAAACCAAAGTCGCAGAACACATCATTCTAATCACATCGAAAACTAACCATCAGATTCTTCCATCCTGGATCTTTTGTCAAACGAGTATATATATAACCCCTTAAAGCAACAGCCAAACGTGCCATAAATGGTGTTCCTGGAGTAATACAATTAGAATCAAAATGTTCTTCCTTAGGTGGTGGAAGATGCGCCCCTCTTGCAATTAGTTCATTTCTTAAACGCTCAATAGTTATTTGTTTTTCTTTTGCCTCTTGAGCCGCTCGAAAACGTCTGGAGCGTTGTTGATTCATTTTAGCACGTGGAGCCACTCCATCGATGGCCATATACAGTACTCTTCTAGGGCGAACAATGGCAAACAGTCTATCTATGTATTCGAAAATAGCTAGGAACATTTCCGACTCCGTTTTTGGAGCTGGTTTGTTTTCTGGATGCGTACATGGATGGATAATACCGTTCATATCTAAATATAGATTGTCGAACTCTTCTCCATTTGGATTCGGCTCCGACGTATCTATAGGTGATCTATTGCCATCGTCATCCAAAATAGCTCCACGTTTCTCTGCACAATGGGTAACAATTGATGGATATTTCATACTCAGCCATCTGAAAAAAGCCGGAACACCCATGATTGACTAACCTGAAAAAAAGATGATTGCCGGAAACAAACTGATCTGATACAAACTTTAAGATAAATCATTTCACACTAGTGAAATACACAAACGCAACAGAATTAATGAGTAACGGGTTTGAGTCCCGTTTACCAAACAAAGGTACAAAATCTAATGAAAAATACGAAATAGAACTTAAATTCACGGCCTTGGGTAATCATGGTAAAACTAAATGGAAGTACGGTGTCAACGGGGTTTAACAAACAACAACTGACACAGACGGCTGGGGTAACGATTTCTACCTGAGTAGATGGGACAAAAGGGGTTTAAAATGTTATAATTCTCTATTATAGCTCAGCTATTCCCATTGCTTAGCATTCTTGGACACCAATTCATTCGACAAGTCCCCAAATCAGAACACGGTTGATCAGGAAAGAAATTATATTCCAAACAACAAGAGTAGATGGAAGAAGCACAATAAGAAAAACGCCAGTGTGTTTATAGTTTTTACGCGAGAGAATTCTAGAGACTTCTCCAAGTATCGACTAGCGCTGATTAGTTAAGAATCAGCCAATCAGCACGCAGCAAAGTAATCGTGCATGAAACATGCCTTAATCCAATCTATGTCCCGCTAACACTTCCCCTTTGAGCAGATTCGTAGGATCGGGTGCTAGGGTTCAATTGCAACCGAGTGACTGGCCTGTACTTTCGATTTGTTCATCATCTAGGCAATAAAGTTGTATCACTCTTCGCTTGCACAGAAACTGACCTGTCTATTCCAGGCATTTCGATTTCAAGGGTGTCTAGCAGAACGTTAAAAGATATTCTATAACGAGTCTCGTTGCTGGTTATCGAAGTTGCTTCCAATTGGTTAGCATGACGTACCCAAACTTCTGAGCCAACTGACACCTCATAAACCACATTTCCTTTCTCTTGCACGATCCGATCAGCTGTCCATGTAGGATGTTTTCCACGATAGTCCATTGCAAGTACTTTCTGACCCACCATGAACAATCAGCTTTGTGCCCCATGACGTCGATTGAACTGCTTCCCCATCGATACGCTTCGTTGAGGCTCAAGAGCTGGCGTAAGACAAATGACATCGAAATGTGTTCGTATTTTTCTGCCAAGTAGAGATTCTGCTGGCGAGACCCCGTTAATCGTCTGAGGGTTTGATGTATAACTATAAATAAGAAGGAACCTCGCTAGGATCTTTCCGGTGGTCACCTACTCTTTATATTTTTAGAGCATTTTTAAATGTACTCGCACAGCGTTCCACTTGACCATTGGATCGAAGATGGAATGGACGTGTTTAAACATGATTTATTCCGTTCGGCCGACAAAATTCTGGGAAGGTAGCGGACGTAAACTGTGTTCCATTATCATTAACTATCAATTGTGAGACTCCGAAACGACTGAATAGTTGACGTAGTTTACTGTGCAGCTTGCAGTTGGGTGTTCCATGAGAAAATTTTCTGTCCACTTTCTGTATGCATCAACTACCAGAAAGTATGTTTGTCCATGAAGTGTGCCAGCAAAGTCCAAGTGTATACGCTGCCACAGTGACTGTAGTATTGGTCATGACTGCAGCTCTGCTTTTCGCGGTGCCTTTTTTGCTAAGGCACATTTGGTACACGAACGGACAGATGATCCAGTTGAAAGTCTAAATGCGGCCAGTATATATAACTTCGTGATAGTGCTTCCATTCGATTTATTCTAGGATGTCCTACGTGCAACTGTTCAAGCACTGCTGATTATAGCTTCTTTGGGATTATGACACATTCAGCAAACAACAGGCAGTCGTCGATGATTGAGTCTATGCTAGTAAAACTGCTGAAGCTCTGTAGAGCTGATTTTTGAAGGCCACCCTTCTAGATGGAACTTTCTAACTTCTTGTAGGATTGGGTCTCAAAAGGTTTCTTCGTTAATTATGTTCATAACTAAACAATCTCAAATTGAGTTGCGTCTAGAATGTCCACCACATTTATCTTGTTTGATTTTGGATTGTAGCCTGTTTTTTTACGGGTGAATTACCAACCAAAAAAACAAGATTATCTGCCTACATCACAGCAATGGTATTCATTCTATTAATTTGATGTACCGAGCAGAACTATGTACGTTTAAACATCTCGATTGATGTACTATGAATTTCGTGACAGAGGAAAATCAGATGTTTGTAGGATTTATTTTTTTCGATAGTTACTTTATTCAAGCAATTTCTGTAGTGCCGTTCAACCAGTCTGTGTGAAGCTACAGTTGGAGTAAATATAGAATGGCTTTCGAATCGATTTTTTAGAATTGTAATTAGTAGAGGAATGACATTTAGAGGAAAAAATAAAACATGCCGAATAATATCAGATGCAGAAAACAAACTACGAAATAAGAAACAGGTAAATGTTGAAAGAGCTTGTCGACTATAATCATAGTGTTCCACCAGATATATCTTTCAAGATCACCTAAACAGACAAATAATTGAGTTTGAAGTGAGCGCAAACAAATAATCTGTGTATTACAAAGGCGTTAAAAATTCCTTTTAAACCATAACTTCGTGAAAAAGCGAAAAGTTCAAGCTCCGATCCTACCCATAGCTCTAACACTTGATTTTTGTATAAGTTAGCAGTGAGTACTTTCCCCTAGCGTTTATACCTTTTTGATGACTCGTTATTAATAGTACGTAATTTTACTTTACCTTGTCTTCCTCATTGTTATGTCCGGATAAGCATAATGAATGGTAACTTTTGGGATCCATTTATGGACCAATACTATGCGTATATTTTTATCGTATAACTGTTAAATAACCAAACTGTTTATATTCATTTCCCTCTTATTATGAGCTTTATTTTGACCTACGAACTAATATTATACGATCTGCCATTCTTGAATTATGCCGTCTATTAATTACTACCTCCCTCATTCATAACCACAACTGTTCAAGCACTGCTGATTATAGCTTCTTTGGGATTATGACACATTCAGCAAACAACAGGCAGTCGTCGATGATTGAGTCTATGCTAGTAAAACTGCTGAAGCTCTGTAGAGCTGATTTTTGAAGGCCACCCTTCTAGATGGAACTTTCTAACTTCTTGTAGGATTGGGTCTCAAAAGGTTTCTTCGTTAATTATGTTCATAACTAAACAATCTCAAATTGAGTTGCGTCTAGAATGTCCACCACATTTATCTTGTTTGATTTTGGATTGTAGCCTGTTTTTTTACGGGTGAATTACCAACCAAAAAAACAAGATTATCTGCCTACATCACAGCAATGGTATTCATTCTATTAATTTGATGTACCGAGCAGAACTATGTACGTTTAAACATCTCGATTGATGTACTATGAATTTCGTGACAGAGGAAAATCAGATGTTTGTAGGATTTATTTTTTTCGATAGTTACTTTATTCAAGCAATTTCTGTAGTGCCGTTCAACCAGTCTGTGTGAAGCTACAGTTGGAGTAAATATAGAATGGCTTTCGAATCGATTTTTTAGAATTGTAATTAGTAGAGGAATGACATTTAGAGGAAAAAATAAAACATGCCGAATAATATCAGATGCAGAAAACAAACTACGAAATAAGAAACAGGTAAATGTTGAAAGAGCTTGTCGACTATAATCATAGTGTTCCACCAGATATATCTTTCAAGATCACCTAAACAGACAAATAATTGAGTTTGAAGTGAGCGCAAACAAATAATCTGTGTATTACAAAGGCGTTAAAAATTCCTTTTAAACCATAACTTCGTGAAAAAGCGAAAAGTTCAAGCTCCGATCCTACCCATAGCTCTAACACTTGATTTTTGTATAAGTTAGCAGTGAGTACTTTCCCCTAGCGTTTATACCTTTTTGATGACTCGTTATTAATAGTACGTAATTTTACTTTACCTTGTCTTCCTCATTGTTATGTCCGGATAAGCATAATGAATGGTAACTTTTGGGATCCATTTATGGACCAATACTATGCGTATATTTTTATCGTATAACTGTTAAATAACCAAACTGTTTATATTCATTTCCCTCTTATTATGAGCTTTATTTTGACCTACGAACTAATATTATACGATCTGCCATTCTTGAATTATGCCGTCTATTAATTACTACCTCCCTCATTCATAACCACATTTGGTTAATTCTTGTACAAATGTTGTTTCATATTTTATGGTACGGTGTGGTCTGCTTGATTGGTATATAAACCCAGTATGCTTGAAATGATTCATATCGCAGAGGCTGAGATTGGTGTTAGGGACTTAACTGGCTGGGCTAGGCAGGAAGCAAGACCAATAAGAACTCTAGACTGCTCGTACGTGTTTTATGCGTTACTGGTCCGATCGATAATTTACTGCTGATTGGCGGTATTATTACGTTGTACATTAACAGGACACAGGCCACAAGTTATAACACTCATATACTCCAAATTAACAATTCCCTCACAAATTGGGATCCACTTTATCGATGGTTACGCAACCCTGTTTTAACGCTTGGAGTTCCTGAATAGTTTATTAGGCATTGAGCTCCCTATTCTTTGACAGGTTATTTAGTTTGTTGAATAACCATGAATACATCTGTACAACTTGAGTAAGTGATGTCGTTGAAAAAGTTTCTTCACTGGTCTTTTATTTCTCTTTAATGACACAATGGGTTAATTTTGTAACATGATATTTCAATGTCCATCTATTGGTAGACTACATTAAGGTCAAACTAAGTTATGGATGTCCAAAGCACAAATCAACTGATTCCCTGTTTAGTTGTAAGCGTAACTACCAGTAGGTGATCACTAACTAGTCAGTACTGTTCAATTGAAGTTCGATATCTGAAGTCACATTCTCCAAGGATGTGCTTTTCAATGAAATCCTCAAAGGTGCGATTGCTGTTAGATGTCAACAAATGTGTCTGTACCCCCAAATTCGATGTGCGGTAGATCAAGTTAGTATTCTAATGTCTAGACCTTAAATCTCTAGTTCAGTTGTTTTTGTGTTACAGTTAAGCGTCAGACAGCCACAAGATCTTCAGAGGTATGTTAGTAAAGATTCAGTCAGGCATAATAAACGTAAGACCTACCGCATTCATATATCAGCTTAAGTGGAGTCATCAAACCAGCATCACAAAACAAAATGAACAAGATAAACCGCGAAGTCGAAATAGCAGCATTGTGTTAAGATTCAAAAATAAATGTAGTGAAGCATAAAACAATAGTAAAACCCATGATTCAGAGCAACAAAGAGTACATGTATTCTGAGGAATACTACCTAAGGTCTAAAACTACTGGTCGAGATTACTTACTACGCTTCCCAGCGGCTCAGAATAAAAGCTAGGGATAATCCATGTAATTTTTCACTGTATTATTTACAAGATGCTTCTCGTGTCTAAATAGAATTATTTTACCCGTGACCTCATTAAAACTAGTTCATCATATATCTTCGCTTTTTCATGTATTAATTGAATGTATTTCCCTATTCATTACTATATTAAGATGTACTCGACTAACAGCCATACTTTATGTATGAGAACTAATGATACCAGCAAAACTAAACTACACTGATGATCTTGAGTCAACATTTATATCTGCTTTCTTAGATTTCGGTGACTGACTCAAGAAAGAAAGCAAATATTCCTATAGACCATCGTTGGCGGGAGGGGCCATATAGAAGACTGTCGCTTATTCAGAAGCACGTGTTTAGACTCGGATAATGCTTTGGTTAAGGCACATGTTTGTTTGTATCTTCACTCAGTCAGTCAACTACAACGTAGGACCAGGTACATATGTACATCGGTCCAAGTTGCTATACCTCACTAGCACAACAAAATGAACACTGAATTCATAGAAATAGTTAATTTAGTGGTGGTAAAATATAAAACGAAGATTCCATATAAAGATATAGTACAGGAAGAAAGAATTAGTTCACAGAAAGAAAGATATAAAGCGATTTTAATCTTATAATTTAAGGGAAGACAAAGAGTGTATACACCGACGCCATTGTGGTCGATTCTGAGCCGTCACCCAGTCTCCAACCATTGGTTAGGAGTCACGCGGACCCCAACCAAGTAGTCTGCATCTACCAACATGGCTCAGACTAGAAGTTAGTGACTTCAAGCACTGATGCCGTTTTGGTTTGCCGCCCCTACAGAACGTACAAGAGCAACAGCAAGAAATCTTGTAGTTCAACGTAATGATGGAAAAGTAAAGAATATTTTCAGGGAAAACTCGTGAAAGATCTAGTCAACAGTGAAAGCGATGTATGCCGCAAGGTGGTTCAGTAGAATATCTAAAAAGCTGTGAAAACGGCAGCGACACCCACTAGTAACTTAAAGTAAACGGCAAAAAAAATCGGTGGGTTCCAGAGGCTGATAGACGCACGGAAATCCATCCTATTTGGCTCCGCACACGATGAGCAGCGAAGACAGCTTAGACGTAGACTGACAAAAAGCCTACGTATTCGTGAGGGGGAGTAGGTAGCAGCAGAGATGATAAAGAAGGCAGCGGTTGGTAACAATAGATAACCGTTCAAACTTATCAAAGGAACGGGTATAATAATTCCGGATGTTACTTCTGAGAAAGACGGAACTATTACCCACTTTCAATCCTGGGGATTAAACGGATAAAGAGAACACTTCCAACCGGTCGTCAGTCGCATTCCAGTTACCCACTATCCAGATGTGTACAACTCGTAGTCAGGTAAAAAGGGCTACAAGAAACATAAAATCCAAGAGAGTAGCAGGATTTGACCGATTAACCCCTGAGATATTTAAAGTTAGTAATCCAGTTTTGGGTATTAGATTGACTGAAATCTCAGCCAGAATCTGGGAGCTTGATATAACCCCGTCTGACTGGTCTCGATCGCTGATCGTCCCAGTCTATAAGGACAAAAATCCTGTGCTGATAACCATAGACGAATCAGTCTGACTAACATAGTGTCCAAAATATTGGCCTCAATAATCATCCGACGCTTAGCTAGGACTCGTGAAAAACAACCTCGAAAAAACTAGGGCGTCTTAGCAAAATGATAGTCTGAAAAATGTCAGAAAGTACTACGATATTTACCTGAGCGAACTTATTATGGACTTTATTAAGTTAAACCTCCATATCCATTGATGTTTTTATGCAATACATAGTTCGTTTACATAATATGTACTTTAACAGGTCAATGAATCATAAAGTCACATACAGCCATTCTCATAATTTAGTCTTACTACCATACAATTTACTACCTAAACTAAAGTAGATGGTTTTTTTAGACTTTAAACCTTAGTAACTGTACACAACGCACTTTAAAAATGTCAAGTTGGTTACTAGTCTATCGACAATCTCAAAAGTCTAACATCTAATGTACACGTAAATTGCTGAGGTTCAAAGCCCTTTGTTAAATTGGGGTTCTGGTAACAGAGAGATAGTTTGTCATACATTCAAAACAGCTTCGTCAAACCAATCATCAAATAGAGGACAAACCTTCCGCGCACTTAGTGTCAGGTTCAACAACCGTACCAACCTGAGCTGCACTAAACAAACTGAATCGTTCAAGAAAAAACTATATAGTTGATCTTTCTTAGCTGCTAACAAGCAATACTGGTAGAAAAGAGCGAAATTTAACCAGTCTATCTGATTTTTACTCAGACAGGGTGTTTCAGAGTCCCTGGATGAAAAGATGGATAGTTGTAAAATAAAATGCTCTCCGTGAAACAAATCAGTAACAATTGATACTAGTCAGAATTAACGTGTCAAATTTACACAGTGACTACTTCGAAATACTTCTCAGACCTAGACACATTCCCTTATTACCCCTAATTAAGTCACTCGAAATAACTGCAGATTCCTCTGATATTGTCATGACTACTCTTAGAACAACATTCAGTCTCTCCTAAAAAAGGATTGGGGTCTTTAAAAGTAAACCTCAGCCTGTCAGACAACTGTGGTGAGCTTACTCAGACATCCTGCAACTAATGATGGAACAAGTCGATGGTGATGAGCTTGACTAGAACTTCAACTCTACAACTTCTTATAATTAAGTATGAGTGTAGTAACTCAAAGTTACCCCATTGTGCCAAAAACCTAAGGAGGCTGGCACAAAAGCTGTGTTACCGTTTGACATTTCTCGGAACCTGATTTTCTCCAACACAAACAATGTTTAAAGGTCACCCCTCTCCCATTCACAATTTGTTTCGTTTTGCAATTCCGAAATACATAAAGCTATTATGTGGTGTATGCTCAAATATAATGTTCTTTTATGAACCATGGGTAAGTGATGATGCCTTGGAACCAGTGTGATCACGATGAGCCCTGAAAACCATCCATTGGGCCCAACCACTTCAACGTTAGTCGAAGCCACTGGTCGTTAGACAGTTTGTTGAACACCATCATGCTAAAGGTTGACTAATGAGCACTTTTCATTTGAACGCCATGTACTGGCCTATAAAGTGGTGGTCCACTGTGTTCCTCGAATTTTCCTTACTAATATACCTTGTAAATGACGTTATATTTATTCCGTACAATCATCACAGTGGCCACAGTACTCGCGTACCACGAAAGAGCTATCCGCGTTAGGCATTAATTACAATGTGTGATCTCTGTTTAAGCCAGGCCACACCATTCCCGTTCAAATGGATTAGACTCCAACTGTCCACATAGGTCACCTACGATAGGACTGACTGGGATCTTTCTCGTGACGAATGATTTATTTTTTAAAGCGAAAGGTCTGAGAATGTATGTGGTGACGTCGTCCCTCGTGTATTCACTCCCCTCAGGACCTAAGAACTCATTCCTACCAGTATACAATAATTGAGATGTGTTGTGGTATATTCTACAGGGCAATCTTGACTGTCGTCTGATATTTGTATCTTAAAGACCACCTGAAACACGAGGTTCATTGGACAGTTCACTTTTTTAATCTATTAGAGACCCCAGCAATGTATTTTTCTAGATATTAAGATTGGCTACACTGTTGTATTACGGTATAATTTGGCATTGGCATATTTACCTTTGTTATTGTGGTGACATACGTAATCCCGAAATCGTAGACTTGTCATGATATGACTGCTCATTCTATAAGTTTTTTTCTATTACAGGTAGACAGATAACTCACTAGTCTCATGGATGCTGATCAACTACGGCCGATCATAAGAAACTCATAATGTCCTAAATTCTTCTGAGTCGCTCAATGTTTTGTTTTCTTACTCCGAAAATTTTACACTTTTAAACCCTTGCACATTCTTTGATTTTCTGTTTATCCTTACCATCTCTAAATCACATATAATCTGACCCGTGTTTTAAATTTTACTATTATTAATCTTCATAGCTGTGTGATATACTAAATGGATATCTAGCCCACAATACAGAGGTTTTAACCATATGATTTGCTCGTAACATGGAACTACTAGAGACAGTGTATTCCAACAAGGAGCTTAGATTAAAGCAATATTCATAAACACGACAAACGTAATAGAGCCTAACGTCACGAAAGGAAGGACGGTGATGTTACTGACCAACGAGGGAGATAACTTCAATCCTCCCATGTTTGTGGGGCAGAACATTTTGTTAAATTGCGGCTCCTTATGGTCACATGAGATGTCACGAACCAATGATATGTATGATAATTTATTATACAAAATACCTCTTTAAATCGTGTTTGTGATGTGGAATTTGTTTCACTTCCTAGCGAGTAATCCTATTACAAGCAAAACTAGACAGTTCGCTAAAGACAAAGCGTGCACTTGTTCTCTTTAACCTACTAGAACGCTCTTCTTTAAAACGTACCTTAATAATAGAAAATTAGACTAAGTGGTCATACCTTCACTATTTCAATACAAATGACTCAATTCCAACAAGCATGAACATTGTATGCTTTGCTTCACGTCCTTCTTTTTTCTTACCCCCTTTTTCAGCACTCCCAAGACATGTCACCGATAACGTATATGGAACGGACGACTTTGTCCTGCTCCATCATTAATGCCACAGATGTTCCAGAGGGATATGAGGTCACAGTTTATAGAAGTTCTCAAATTTAGGTGGGTTTACTCCCAACTGTCAGCTGCACGTCGCAATGCAGCCTCCCTAAAGCGCGCCAACTGTCATATTGGCAATACGGATTTTACCAACATTATTTGCATTTCTATGTGAGAAGTATTATCCTTCATACCTTTGTGATAAATGTACCTTATGAAATAAACTAATCGAATACCCCACAACAGTGAAGACTGTATTTTCTGTAACAAATTGATCTCGCCTGTAAACTAGCATGCCTTATGTAACAGATTGTTATCTGAAAATAAATTGTTATTATTATAAATTCTTACGTGGAAGTCACATCATAGTCTACGATGACACATGGTATCGCGACCATCAGCAATATGATGTTTATCGCTTTTGATGTACACATTTGGATTGAAGATAAAATAATATATTTAGTACGAACAGGGACAAGTTACACAGAATGACCTGCACGTCAGAGCCATGCCATACTGATCAATCGTTCCCACGTTCACTATTTCTGATCTATCCGTATTAATTGTTGAATATGAATTTTCTCAGTCTTCTTATGTTCAACTTAAAGAGTAGTGTAGTTAGAGCCAATGTCACTACATCGTGAAGTCATAGACCATAAAAATGCATCCGAAAATTCAGTTTGGACAAAACGAATTACGGTGTCGTCAGGTAAGATTCATAGAAAGCAGCAATAAGCTAACACATTGGTGTAATTGGTGTAATATGTGCCAGCTTCTAATTGTCCAGAACCGTACATTGGCTTAGAGGCATGAGAAAAATATACTAAGCGGCGCTATCAAGACTGAAGTGGCTTCTCGCAACGTAGCAGAGTGAACCATACACGAACCGGGGAACTGTACTTGTTTAGATCATGGAATTTCTGATACATCAGTCCAGAGCTCAGACCCTCTTCTGAGATTCCCGCTAAAACGTTGGCAAAAATTTCTTTGATGCAGTTTGTATGTGACGATCAAGTGTTTGCAGGTACTGTTTTAGCTGGAGCTCTATAGTATTACCGTATGAAACTGCACTTTTGGCTTGTCGAAGAAAGACTGTATGATGGAATAAGCTTTTTGGATTGGAGACGAAACAAGCTATCAGCTTGATTTGACACGGAAGCCCATCTTTTCTTGTTATCTCTGTACATTTGCTCCTCGCTTATCTGAAGTGGCCATATGATCTATCGTAAACAGTTAGTTTGTATTCCACTCAGTAGTGCTTTCTGAGTTAGAGCAACATAAGTGTGCGATTCTTTGTGGTTGGACGTTACCTAGAATTGTCGATAAATGTCTGCGGGATAGGTTGGTTTGTAGCACGCAAGGTAGTGCTTATTGAGAAGCCCCAGTGAGCCCCGATGTCGAGTGAATGTCGCGATTCCCACTTCAAATGTTTTAGACTGTTCTGTAAAGTTGACGCGTCCGAACGTTTAAAATTCCAAAGATTGTTGTCATTTGGCTGTTTTAGCTCCGTCTTACTAGTGAAGCTGTGGGTTATGGTGGCGCGATGACTATTTCTTAGGGGAGCTAGGAGATTGTCAATTAAGAATTTTTTGGTTGTAAGTATACTGCCTAAGCACGATGGTGTCTAACTGTCTCTGTATTGAGTTAATAACTTCACACTTTCTAAGAACTGAGGGCCAGCTGAATTATCTCTTCCACCTTGAATTTGTTCAGCAAAATTGACTTTAGGAAGACTAAAGTCCCTCATAATCAGAATATGAGTGTGTAGATCACTAACGTATATGATTTACGCCGGGTGATTGTGGCCCTACTCAAGTGAGACGAGAATGGTGTGGCAAGCCAGATAACATCGAAGTCATACCTCAAGGTTATTGCTTAGCTTGGATTACCCTTTCCTCATATTCAGGTTCAATGTCTGCTTTGATGACCGTACATTCCAAATGGCGTTATGACAAAAATGTGTTAGTAAAAGTATATAAAGGGAACAGAGTGAAACCACTGCTGCATGGGCCAGCCTATGGTATGCGATTAACGCACGCACGTTAGTCATCGTTGACTTTGGTGAACGTCAGTGAACCGTTCAATATACAGTGACTCGACGGCTGCATGGTACGGCTAGTGCAATACAATCGCATACGAAACGAATAGAGTGGGATAATCCTTCTAGCATACTATTGTCGTACTCGGTATCAACATTTGGTCTCCTGTAGACAAATCCAACTAGACATCTGAAGGTCTGAGACAATGACATTGAATACCGTACCGACTAATGAAAATTGACAAACTCATTAACGTGCACTTGATGTGATTTGAGATGTCTATCGTTAAATCTATCGAAGCGTCCAATAACACGAAACCAAAGTCCATAAAACGACGATTTGTTCAAAAAGTGGTTGCTTATTGAGGAATCGACATAAACTAGTTAAAAGCCTCAACTTGGAGGTGTCTGCAGAGTTTAGAGCGTCTGTAAGTCGGAAAGAATAAAGCCTTCACGAAGTAATAACAAATAGTATTTATGACATACGATAGTGCAAATGACAACTGATATATTGTGTCTAATCTTGATAACAGTTTATCAACAAGCAAAAATGAAACCAAAAGCAAACAAGTGTTAAGACTGTCACGTTTAAACAAAGATTCAGCAATTATACGAAACTGAGAAAAACTGTCATCAGGGTTAGTATCTAATAAAATCATTTGGGTATTTCACGCTGTGCTCGTGGAAGTCAACTTCTGTACAGTAGAACCAGTGTAAATGGGACAGAATACCATGAGCTGGAAGACGGGGGTGGCGAATGAGTCCTAATCTTACAGTTTAGTTGTCTGCTCCATCCAGATAAAGATACAATATAAAAATAAGCGGTAAAAATATCCTAAAACATAAACACAATATCATATTATATAAAACTAAGAAGTGATATATAGTGTTCTAACAGGGAACAGACCAACAGTTCAGGAATTGATATACCAGATCACGTTGGGCTCACGACCAAAGACGCCATGGGTATTCGGGGTTTCGCAACGCTTTTACCAGTAACATCTATATAATTGAAGTATGCCAACTTAGTCAAATCAGAAGTCAGAAATGACGATCCATGATATACTTGAAAGGTTATCCATATATCAAGAAGTGTTTAATCTAAGCTCACCAACTGTTGCAAGTGATGCGTAGCACAGTGTTACACTCGTAATCTGGTGAGAATGTGTGATCGAGAGCCTTCAAAGACTTACGGAACTATTTATTTCGGGGATTTATTCACCACCATAAGTAGTATACAAAGAAAGAGCTGTTAAGATATGGATAAGGACGGAACATCAGCTCAATGAAGACCCATGATTCACTTTTATTGGATGAGTATCTTTAACGTTATTTCTTGCACGCAACTCACGCATGCTAGATTGAAATCTAACTAGAGCGTTCAGATGAGAGGATGAAGTAATAAATGTATGATTGCATCTGCTTTATGTGCAGTCTTGTTCTTAGAACTAGTAGCAGCGTGCGAAGTGCCTCCGTTTTTGGGAGAGTTAGAAAATGGTGTTTTAGCGTTTGTGCAGTGACGATCATTGTAAATGTGGCTACTACGCAGGTTGAGTTGATTGATTTAAAATTCATTGAAAATTCGACGCTGGATAGCGATCCTGTCATGGATGATTCTAATATCTTTAAATGTTGGAATATGCCTTAGTACTGAGTGACTATTAAGGAGGTGAATGGGTTCTGTGATACTACCAAACTAAAGGAAAATGGAACAAGAAGTCTTAGTTTGTGCTTTACGTAAACTTCTTGTTACGCACCAAGCTTGTGACAGTCCGCATTCTTGCATTGGGGTATTTTTAATAGACATTACGTTCTCACCATCAGGTATATTACTTACTGACTTACTTACACCTGTCACTCCCAATAGAGCATAGGCCGCCGACCAGCATTCTCCAACCCACTCTGTCCTGGGCCTTCTTTTCTAGCTCCATCCAATTCTTGTTTATTTTTCTCATGTCTATTTCCATTTCCCGGCGTAATGTGTTCTTTAGTCTTCCTCTTTTCCTTTGGCCTTAAGGATTCCATATGAGGGCTTGTCTTGTGACGCAGTTGGGTGCTTTCCTCAATATGTGTCCTATCCACTTCCAGCGCTTTTTCCTGATTTCTTCCTCCGCTTGGATCTGGTTTATCCTCTCCCCCAGTACGTTGTTGCTAATAGTGTCCGGCCAACGGATCTGAAGTATTTTGCGTACTTACTTACGCCTGTTACTCCTCGTGAAGGAGCATAGGCCGCTCACCAGCATTCTCCATCCAACTCTGTCCTGGGCGATCCTTTCTAGCTCCGTCCAGTTGTAATTCATCGTTTTCATATCTGCTTCTATTATCCGACGCAATGTGTTCTTTGGCCTTCCTCTTTTTCGCTTCCCTTCAGGATTCCAAGTTAGGGCTTGCCTCGTGATGCAGTTTGACGATTTGCGTAATGTATGTCCTATCCATTTCCATCGTCTTTTCCTAATTTCTTCTTCAGCTGGAAGTTGGTCTGTTCTCTCCCACAGAAGGCTATTGCTGATGGTATCCGGCCAATGGATGTTGAGTATCTTGCAAAGACAGCTATTTATAAATACTTGTACTTTCTTGATAGTGGTTGTTGTAGTTCTCCAAGTTTCAGCTCCATACAGTAGAACTGCCTTGACGTTGGTATTGAAGATTCTCACTTTGATATTGGTTGAAAGTTGTTTTGAGTTCCATATGTTCTTTAACTGTAGGAATGCTGTCCTTGCTTTGCCAATCCTTGCCTTTACGTCTGCATCTGAACCTCCTTGTTCATCGATGATGCTTCCTAGGTATGTGAAGGATTCTACATTTTCCACAGTTTCGCCATCAAGAGTGATTGGATTGTTGTTTTCTGCTTTGAATTTGAGGACTTTGGTTTTCCCTTTGTGTATGCTGAGGCCTACTGATGCAGAGACTGCTGCTACACTGGCTGTCTTCATCTGCATCTGTTCGTGTGTACGTGATAAAAGGGCTAGGTCATCTGCGAAGTCCAAATCGTCTAATTGATTTCGAGCTGTCCATTGAATTCCGTGTTTACCTTCAGATGTCGAGGTTTCCATAATCCAGTCGACCACCAGAAGAAAGAGGAAGGGAGAGAGTAAACAGCCTTGTCTGACTCCGTCTTTACTTGGAATGCATCTGTCAGCTGTCCTCCATGCATGACTTTGCACTGTAGTCCGTCGTATGAGTTCCGGATAATGTTGACAATCTTCTCAGGAACTCCGTAGTGTCGAAGAAGTTTCCATAATGTCCTCCTATCTACACTGTCGAATGCTTTTTCATAATCAATGAAGTTGATGTATAGTGATGAGTTCCACTCAACTGATTGTTCGATGATGATCCGTAGTGTTGCGATTTGGTCTGTGCATGATCGATTCTCACGGAATCCAGCTTGTTGATCTCGAAGTTGGGCGTCCACTGCGTCTTTCATCCGGTTCAGCAACACTCTGTTAAAGACCTTCCCTGGTATTGACAGCAGTGTAATGCCTCTGTAGTTTTCACATTTGCTCAGATCTCCTTTCTTTGGAATATTGACTAGGTGTCCTTCTTTCCAGTCCATCGGCACTTGTTCCTCTTCCCAAATCTTTTTGAATAGATGGTAAAGCATGTTTGTAGTTGCTTCGATGTCTGACTTCAGTGCTTCAGCTGGTATGTTGTCCGGTTCCGCTGCTTTCCCGTTCTTGATTTGTCTGACGGCCATTCTAATTTCTTCCTTCGTTAGTGGGTTGACGTCTATGGGAAGATCTGTGTGTGCCGCTTCGATGTCCGGTGGATTCGTTGGAGCCGGCCTATTCAGGAGTTCCTCGAAGTATTCTACCCATCTGTTCCGCTGTTGTTGAATTTCGGTGATTGGCTTGCCTTCTTTGTCTTTGACCGGCCTCTCTGGTTTACTGTATTTCCCTGCTAGTTTCTTCGTTGTATCGTGAAGCTGTTTCATATTTCCTTCTCTAGCAGCTTTTTCTGCTGTCGTTGCTAGTTCTTCCAAGTATTTCTTCTTGTCCGCTCTAATGCTCCTCTTCACTTGTTTGTTTGCTTCTATGTACTCAGCTTGTGCTTGGACTTTCTCTGCTCGTGTTCGCCTGTTGTTTATTGCTGCCTTCTTGTTCTTCCTTTCTTTGATCTTGTCCAGTGTTTCTGTAGAGATCCATTCCTTATGATGGTATTTCTTTAGATCCAGAACCTCTTGACACGTTAAAGTTAATGCTTCCTTGATGCCTTTCCAGTTGTCCTCCATACTAGTCTCTTCTTCCTTCCGTAGATCTTGTAAGGCTTGGAACCTGTTGTTGAGAGCTATCTTGAATTCATTGAGTTTGCCAGTATCTCGAAGGAAGGCTGTATTGAACCTTTGTAGTGCTGTTTGTCCAGTTCTTTTCTAGCTTCAGTTTTAAATTGGCCACAACTAGGTGGTGATCTGAAGCTACGTCAGCGCCTCTCCTGGTTCTCACATCTTCCATTGTCCTTCGGAATTTTTTGTTGATGCAAATATGATCCATCTGGTTCTCTGTAGTGTGGTCCGGTGAGATCCATGTAGCCTTGTGTATACGCTTGTGTGGAAATATTGTGCCTCCTATGACCAATTTGTTGAATGCACATAGATTTGCAAATCTTTCTCCATTTTCGTTTCTTTCTCCCAGTCCATGTCGTCCCATAATATCTTCATATCCAGTGTTGTCTATTCCGACTTTGGCATTTAGATCTCCCATCAGAATAGTTAGGTTCTTTCTTGGGCATTTCTCAATGACTGACTGCAGCCGCTCGTAGAACTGATCTTTAATGTCGTCGTTGCTATCATTGGTGGGTGCATATCATTGGATAATATTCATTAAGATCCCCTCCTTCTTTGTTCTGAATGATGCTTTGATGATTCTGGATCCGTGAGATTCCCATCCTACAAGTGCATTTTGTGCTACTTTGGACAGCATAAGAGCGACTCCCTGAGTGTGTGGAGCATTGTCCTCTTCGTGACCGGAGTATAGCAGCATTTCTCCCGTAGCTAGCCTTTTCTGCCCAGCTTGGGTCCAGTGGGTTTCGCTGATTCCCAATACTGCTAAGTTGTATCTCCTCATTTCCATTGCTATTTGACTGGTCTTCCCGGTTTCCCACATTGTTCGAACGTTCCATGTACCTATAAAATTTTTTGCTCTGGTTGTTAGAAGGGGCATCAGCCTCGTGGCTTCCGAAGGAACTCGGTTTTCACCATGAAGCGTCATAATTCTTCTAAATGAAGACCTTCTAACTCCCAGGGCAGAGTTTAAATGGTTTGGATTATTTTTTCGGGTAAGCGTTTTTTTAGCGAGTTAGTTTTCTACGGGATGGGGACGCTAACCCCATGCCCAACCCTCCTCCTTTACCCGGGCTTGGGACCGGCAGTAACCCTATAAGAGCTGCAGGCGGAGTTGAAGTACTTTGCATAGACAACTGTTAATAAACACCTGTATTTTTTGGGTGATTGCTTTTGTAGTTCTCCAGGTTTCCGCCCCAATCAGGTATATTATACACAATGAAATTCTACGTATACTATAATCTGTTCAGCACTTCAGATGATATATGGTCAATTACTTCTTCAGTGTTTTCTTATGATTTGGAGATCAGAATTTTCCGATACAATGATTGGATATTTGTACGCTAATAAGCTTTGAATAGTCTGAGTGAGGCTAAGTTCTATTTGACTGCTCTTAGAACTATCACTGGCGAAATTATCAGATTTTATATCAAACTTGTCAGAGCCGATATGATTGCATACACAGTTGTTGCAAGTGTCTATTGGAAGGACACCTTGCGCATACTTAGTTGAGGAATAAAGTATGTGTCTGAGTGTGTAGTAAAGATCCACATCATTGGGCTGGCTATTGTAGACAGGTTTACATGCACTCTATGGGCCGCCACACAGGATGGCTGACTGTAAATTTGTTGATTGTTTGGGGTCTGCCGCACTTTCTGAAGGCTGCTCACAACATGTGACGCTTTTGAGTGGACTGCCATGTGATGTCGACACAAACGGTTTGTGGCCGCTATTATTTATATCTGTAAGGGAGATTCAAGGCAATGACGTGTCATGTACAAGTACATAGTGCACGTCTAGTGCAGCTGTGTGAAGATCATAGTACGATACAACCTGATCGGTGTGCTTATAAAGCTTTACATAATTCGCTCTAGTGACGGAATTTGAGCTTTTTCAGGCGCTATAGACATCAAGAGAGATTGTATGTATTTTAGATGGCCTGGACATAATTTGAAGTAATCTAAATATAAGGTTTGCATTAAGTGAACCGCTAGTTATAACTTATTAGATGTATAAAGTTCTATGGTAGAATCAGATCCAATATTTGCCAAGAGCCAATATATTAACTTTAGTGAACGGAAAGAGGTGAACAGCATGAGAACTTACGGATTTTGTGTATGACGTTGAGTGGCAAGATGAGGTGTCAAATTGACAGAAATCTTGTCGGGAATGAAGTACTTTTCGCCAATAAATTTTGTTAAATTGGAGAGAAAAACTGTTAGGAAAAACGTTGAAACCTTTTTAACGTTTAAGGACAGTTTTATGAACTGCTCTTGAATATAGTAGTCTGCATCATTAAAGTCTGCTTTTTCTGGGATACCTTGCACAATAATATTTCTTCCGTGAAAGAACGTCTCACGTTGTCCTTTTTGGATGTTCCTGATGTAATTGAACTCAGAATATGGTAAAACGTGCAGTATCCTCATATCTCCTTATTGAAGCAAATGACTGGCTAGTAGGGCATTCTCCATGTCAACAGTGTTGATGAACGATACTCGAAAGGGTCTCGGATAATTTTAGTGTTTGGTGTTCTTTTCCCGGGTAAGCTATGTAACGGTCAGTGGCCAAATTATGGTAAATTAGGGCTTCCTATCCAACTCTTCCCAGAGTATCCTGTTGTTTGTATTCTGTGAACTGACAGAAAGGTCAGAGCTATTTTCAAGGTTCATGATTATGGAAGAATTATCACGGACTGTGATTGTTTTCCCAGGTTTTAGAGCACGGTGAGGTTGAGGTCCTTTTCGTTTGCAGTCGGATGGCGGTCCGGATTCTCGTACTTTTCGTCGACTGTTTGGTTAAATCCAGGAGCAGATTGCACGACCGATTCATCAGGTGATTTTCTTAGAAGACTTGTGTTGTACAGCACTTGTGACGGTGACAATAGATCCTTTTTAATTCTGTTGACAGTGTGGTGGACCAGACGATATATAAACGCAAAACGTATCAACAAAGTAATAAAGATCAATAGTAATGTTAATATATATAAGTTAATTATTACAAACACAATAGAAATTTGAGACTTTACTTAAGTTCACCAAATTGATGTGTGCTCGGCTTTGGTCTGGTACTAAGTAACCACAATAATAAATGCTTGGTAATTCCAATCTGGTTGACGAACTCTCCAGTGATATAATCCAAAGTAGGATGTGATATATTCCAATTACAGTCTATAAATGTAGATAGAATTTGATTTTGACTTCAATTAACTCAATCACAAATGAAGACAGAACGAGTAAATGTGTGCGTAGTAGTGTATTTGTTAGCCAGAAAGAGTATGTCACGCTATGTCAGTATCACAACAGAAAGAGTGTTCAAGGTCATTTACTAAAACAACAGGCACAATCATTTAATGATAAATATACAGACAGTGAAAGATTGACAAAATAAATACAGATAATATTAAAAACTATTTACAAAATAAGCTTGTCAAACCTATGTCCAGTTGTCAACAGAATTTTTGGGGACCACAATTGCACTTAAGGAGCCTGTGCTTGAGGACACAAATCTGATGAGAGTGGGTAGGACTGTCGATTTTATGGCGGTGATCATTTTCATCATATCGTCGCTAGTGTTGATGCGTATCCAATCGATACCTATGCTGACAAAGACCCTCCACTTTACTTTGCTGCGAGCCTTTGTTTATTTGTCCGTTTCAAGACTGCCTTGTTACAGGGTTGCCGACATTTTTTTCTCAGGATTGTCAAGAGAATGATGATGTTGCTTAGCAAATTCACAGCACTTATGTTGCATGTGCCGCGTACCTACTTGCGATCTGACTTACCAAGTCTGTTGTAAGCAGTTACTGGAAGGTCTGTGCACCCTCTGTGAAAAGAGCCTTCGCATTTGTCACACTGCATACAATAGTTGATAGCAAAAAGGCATTCAGGTCGCTTACAATTGTTCTCAGTGATCATAGTGAAATACAGGTTGTTAACGAGACTGGAATAAAATCTCATTATCGCATAAAGAAGTAATGTATTCAAAACGGATTAGACAGATCAAACCAAGTACTATAAACACTTGAAATTTACTGAAACTAAAACTAGCATTTTTACATAAAAATCTGTTTAAACCGAGTAGTGAGTTAAGTCAAGACTACAGTTAACTAGTAATTCAAATAAATTTTAGTGGAAAAGTAATCTAGCGAACGTTAAGCTCAGTATAGATTCTTTGTATCAAAAATGGTGCTCTCGTTGTGTAAGGACACAGAAAACGTTTGAGAAATACAAGTCACGTTAAGATAATATCTCTTGTTCGAAAAGCTAGCTTTGGTGGTCCATAGTCTTTGCTTATCTCACTTACTAGTAAATTAGTGTTTTTAGAATTAATGTTTCTCAAAATAAGATTCAACATAATGTTTCGAGCAAGGTACAGTAACTAACCGAACATTCACTCTGTCATATCCGTTGTTGTATGCTCATATGCAAATACGGAGAAAATACTTTTGGCTGTTTTTCTTAAGACTAGCCCACACAGATATACAAAATTAAAGGCACGTTAAACAAGCATGAAAGAGTTGTGCCGAAATGCAAGCAGGCAAGCGAGCGAGCGAACGAGTGAGTCAGCGAATATGAGTACGAGTAAGCGAGTACAATTAAGCGAGAGAGAGCAGTGAATATGAATAACATGGACATATATATACATAAATAAATGAATGAATCATCGAATCAATTTAGCGGTTAGTAGTAGGACTAGCAGGGTGAATAAATGTGTAGGCAGTAAGCAATGCCTAAGCATACATATTCATACATTCGCAACAATAATAAAGATACAATGATATAGATAAGTTGTTGTTGCACGGATGACTCAGTTCGTTAGTAAGTTAACAAAATTACTTAACCGAATTAAATGTGAAGAAACTCAATTGCATGCGAGTTTCTATAGGTTATACCAATTGAAAAGATTACTACTCAGTATCTCTCTTGGGTATGTAGCGTGGAGTCGAGTCGAGATTAACTATGTACACCACTACCAAGAAACGCGTGCCAAGTAAATCCACAAAGTTCCGCGGAAGCCAAATATCAGAAGGTAGTTAATGGACCAAGTCGCGATCTCGTGGTATCGAAAGGATACCGAAATCGTGCCTGGATACAAGCTTGGTTACAGAACGTAACCGAATTCGCGCGAAGTCACAATCAAAGTGTGCGAATAATGGATGCTTTTAGCACAGTTAAACAGACACTGGTACAGTTGGTTACAATAATAATTGTTTTTATCAAACCAGTCGTGTTCTTGTGATAAATGTGAGTCACTACAGGTATCTTCTTGTGATGATTAGAAGTATTTGAATTATTGTACGAATGAGCAATTCCCGAAATAGCGCGATTCACAGCAGATAGAATTCGAAATCAGGCAGTCATCAAGTACAAAGGAATCACTAGTTCATACAAACACTACACTTCTGCAATATTTTAAATTTTTTTACGACATTATACGCACTTTATTGGTTATTACCGTCTTTATAATTATCGAATTCGGGAGTGCGTGACTGAAATTTCGTCCTTGCAACAAACGCGCTAAAGCAGTCGGATTTCATATCCCTGTTATACTTCGATTTATGATACCACTTTATGCCAACTTCGTCTTTCCTCCAAGACAACCTATTGCAAATAGATTCAAACTTATACTATGACCACGTTATTAATAAATGATAAGTATAAATGATCAAGACAAGGTTTATTTTTGCATCTAATCATTTCACGTTCTCTTTTAATATATTCGAAATTGACTAGCGCGTTTCTCACCTTTTACTTTGGTCTTCGCTAGATTGATCCTGACCATTTCTCCTTCGCTACAATTTACAGGTCAGAAATCTTTGCTCTCTTAATTTAGCCGTACACCCTTGAATGACAGTTTAACCCAGAGAAAGTTAGACAAGTCGGAAAAACTGATTAAGCATATCAGTTTCTTCAAACACAAATAAGTCCTCTTTTTGAATGTCTATAGCTATTTGTCCTGCTGTCCGACTGTTTTTCTTTACATTTCCTACCAGTATCATCACGTTTGTTCGCAGCCATGAAACTCTCTCACAAACATAGGTCAAATGCTAACTTGAATGGTTATCAGGCTCGCAGTTCCTACTTTTCGCGTTATTTATTGCCTTATATTAGTCATGATCGTGAAGTTCAGTTATATGCCGTAAATCTATCTGATACCTGTTACATCCTACAACCAACCAATATACGTAGACGACCTGAAGTAACGGTTTAGAAAACTGACACTCTATGCCTGACGGCTGGTCCAATACTAACTGGCCCCGAACGAAGAGGAAAAGCACAAGATCAATGTCCACAAGTTCGAGATCATAATTATATTTCAAACATTTATTTATATAAAAACAAAACTAGACCACATAGCAGACCAAGTAGTTAACAGTATTAACACCGAACAACAACATTAACGATGGGAAAACCAATAGTTGGTACACAATTGGTTCTAGTTTATGAGTGGAAAATGCTAAAGCAACAAATTACGGTTTAAGTAAAAGCCTAGAACTGGGGTAATATGAAAAAGACCAAAACACTTGATAAATATATACATATATATGAAATTATAGAAAATAACTCGGAAAGCTTTTGACTCACAGTTAAATCGTCTCATACAACAATACCTGATTGGAGTAGGTTGGAAGAAAGCTAGGGGCGGCCAGACCATGGCATGGCATAAATCCACGAAGTCACTGACAAGTGGACTGAGCCATGTTGGTAGGTGCAGACTACCTGGTTGGGGACCGTGGGATGATAGCGACCGGTGGTTAGAGACCTTGAATGATATGGCTCAACATCGTTTGCAGTGGCTCAGGTTCATCCACTCTTTGTGTTCTCCCAAATTCTAAATTCTTGAATTCCCCCTGTCTCTCTTTCCAAATTTATTTCACTGGATTATACTCCTTGAATAACATCTTCAAAGCGTAATCTTTCCGATTACTGCTCATATTCTTACTACCCCTACCACTACAGGATCTGAGACGCAATTGTATCTCTGTGGTATGACAACTCGGACTGATGTACGTAAATACGAAGTTCCACGTTTTTACTGACTAACCTGATTGGAATATTTTCATGGGCTTCCCATGAAAAAGTTTGCTAAGTATGTATGTTTGCTAAGTCATATCGCCTAAGTTTGTGAAATAATTATCATTGTTCATACCTATAGTAAGAAGTGACATTCAAGAATTTATGTCACTCACTCAGCGGATTATATTATTATATTCGCGTTATGACATTCACAAACCACTGGAATAATTCCCCCTCTTAAAGCGAGCTTATCCAGTTTTTGCATGTCGCTTCGTTTGATATTGTCATTGTATTTTTCTCCACGCATTTTTGTTTTTAATATCATTTCCTATTGTATGCTTGTGAATGCCTTTAATTTTGATTAGGCCGATCGCCTTTATTATGCTTGAGTCATCTATTACCGAGATGGTTCTATGAGACTAATTATTCACTAACATACATTTTTGTGACTATATTGTTATTCCGCACTGGATATTTCCTACATACTCACTAGCTACTCGCCCACCGAACATTCTGGAACCTACTTAATAAATTGACCGTCCAGTGACACGTGCATGTTCATTTAATCGCTAGCCTAAGCAATAGAGCGAACCTCATGAACGGTGATAATAGCATGGTCGCAACTACTTCAAAGTTGATAGTGGTTAACATTATCATAGAAATAAGTTTGGATTTTATGTTTTATGACTTTCTTCGTTCTAATTTATTTTGTTTTCCAACACTATGCTTCAATATGTGACAACTTTCAGACACCATATCACTTAAGAATTTGTATCATTAGATCCACCCAGGTAGCTACCTACTATTATGGTGAAACTAATTAATAATTAACAAAACAATATTATACACAGTTTCTCCCCCATCATTGAAAATCGGAATCGAGATTTTTTTTAAAAAAAATAGATAAGTTGATGGGGAAAAGTTTGAAACAGTATGTCTATATGTATGCATACTGATTATCACGTAAATTGTTTCACAAAATAAGATATTAAAATGTTATTACTCAAAGTATAAATAAAATCAATTCTGTACGATGAATAAAAGATATAAAAAGAAATTCCGAAAGCTTTGTAAATGATTAGAAAACAAAGGTCAAGAATAGATAAACAAAAATTGGAACAATAACTTTTAGCAGGAAATCTTATTTCTTTCCGTAAACTTTGACGGAAGTATGTATGCTGAAAAATATTAAATTATTTGATAATAATGGTCATATTGAACGAATCATTATATAAATATCTCAAAAATAACTTGTAAAACAAGTGAATTTCTACATAAAAATATATCCTATTGCAACAATGAAGCTAACAGTTCAATCCGTTCGTGAACTCGACGTAAATAAGTTTGAGTTTCAACAATCATTAGTAAAAGTTCTTTACTATCAGTAGAATCAAGACTAATATCAGTTGATAATGGAGGATTTAATCGAAAGAACGGTACTGCAAGTGAACCACACCATGCACTAGCACGATCAACGACTCGACCTAAATGTTAAAAATTACAAAATAATTTTTTCAATTAAAATGTTTATATAATAAACAATATGGAAATACAAATGAATATATTTGTAAAATCCTAATGAGTAGTAAAATTAAATTTTCTGAAATACACTTAAACTAAGCAAACTGATGTATTGAACTAGATTGAGAGAACTACCAGTTAGTTTAAAGTCAGATATGTGAAGATACTACAAACTTCTTTCTCTTCCAACTACGCCCATTTGGCTTACGAAATAAACCTTGTGGAAAACATTTATTGGAAGAAATCAAAGGACATTGATTCAAACAAACACCAAACGCATGTAAATATGTTTATAATGACCATAAAAATAAAATGAAAAATCCGCATACTAAAAGAATAAAAGATCAATAAGAAAGTAGTATTGCTAGTCTTTGTAAGAATGAAGGGTCTCTGTCGTGAGGAAAATTTCAGTGTGCAAAAAAATAGAAACTGAAATTTAAGAATGTAAACATGACAAGTAAGTGGTTTTTTAGGGCTGTAACATCCTTAACACAAGCAGATAAAGTAAAGTAAAATATTACAGATTACTTAGATAAATTCAAGTTACCCAATGTCTAATTATTTAAGATTAACTTCGTACTGTTTATTGCCGTTATTATGTTACGGACTACATTTGATTGAAGTGTAATAAAAAATGATTTATATATATTCTAAATAAGCCTGTAAAGATAAGGTCACGTAATAGTGTGTTTCAGTCTCTCACATGAATTCCCCATACGATTCAAGTCTAAATGGATCCTACGAGATGGAATAAATTTATGTCACAATTAGTGATTTTAAAGTGTATATCTCCACCATTTCCAACCACTGATTTATAGGATAATCATGATCCATCATCCATATGAGGTTGTAAAATCATGAACCGATCACAGATAACAGTTGAAAACATGGAAGCAATGTACGTTTTGTGATTTCATTGAAACTCGACAATCTTCAAAACATCATAACGGCAATTATCATGTGCTTCAGAAAAAATTTCCGGAGTTCTAATGAGAAACCGCCATCAGTGGAGCTAAATCGTGTCGGGTTTGAAGACGTTACCCACCGAAAACAGTAAATGATGGTCGCACAATATCATGAATTGGTTGACGTTGGAAATTAATATCGATGGATGCCGGATCAGTGGTCTAGAGGTTAGGCATTCGCGTACAAAACCGAAGATCTTGAGTTTAATTACCACATACGGGTTGTGGATGGGCACCACTGAGGAGTTCCACGATGGGATGAGACGGCCGTCTAGTTCTTCCAGATTTTTAGTAGTTATAAAACTTGTATCGGTTCATGATTTCCATGAAATTTGCGATCCATTTCCGCCAAAACCCAAATAATACTCAAATTAACGGTTAGTGACAGTATAAATTAGCTTCATGTCTTTGTTTGGTTGCTGTAAGGTTTTTTTTGCGTCGATATCTGCTGGTTGGGAGAATATCGAGTTGACATGTTTAAGTTTCCAATAAGTAATAAGACATTACTACTGAAACATAAGCAAGCTTAAATCATTTTAGGATTAGACCTGAGATATTTAAGCTTTTCAACACCATAGCTACCATTGATTTATCAGCTTAGAAACTAATAACCAAAAGTTTCAACCCTGAATAAAATTGGATATAAAGGCACCAAGTGTTAGAGACTGAAAATATTGACGATGAAATTGCTGTCGTGACGACTGAATGCATTGACTTCGGTAGTAAAAGTAAGACGGACTATGCACTACTTTAAATCAGCCAGCCACAAGGAGAAATGGTGAATTCTTATTACTTTTCAAACGATTCCAATACTTCCATTATTATTAATACTATTTATTATTTGAACACATAAATATTGGTACAAAGGAGTACCGAATATATATGCGCCACACAAGTCACTTGATTTGTGTGCGGGCTGTGATACTGCTAGGGTGCTCAAACCGAAGTAGGTGGTTTTCTTAGGGAGTCACACCCGGAGCCTTCGACCTAAATGTCTGATCCACAAGGCAGTGGAACAAAGCAAGGAGGTGCAGTTCCATGGTAGCCGGTGGCGAATAATTGGTTCATACGCAATTTGTTCTCTGAATCCTGGAGCTCATGTGAACCATTGGTTTGGAATTAGGGTTTTCCAACTTGTCTAGGTGGATTCTCCATATTCACCGACCCGGTTAAGGCACTGGACATTTCTCTTCGTCCTCTCAATTAGATAAACAACAGTAATACCACGAGAAGGCAGTGAGTAGGACTTCCCTGGCAGTGGTTGTATACACGTGGCTATGTGAGAACTAAATATCCCTACCCTCGACCGTACTAGGGCATTTGGAGGCCCGATGCTTTCAAACCAAATTTATTCGGTATAACCATGCAAATAATAATAATAAACTAAACTAAGCTCGACAAATATTTAGTCTTAAACGGATTTTAAGAGTTAAGAAGTAACAAAATTCTTGGATGAATAGGTTTCTCATAAAGTCACAAATGAGTTGAAAATCCTGAATCAGTAAATAAAAGATCATGAATATGAGCTCTTGAACATTTCGAGACGTAAGATTTATTTCTTGCAAACTGATCAAAGAAATAATACGACAGTCATCATACTTTTTAGTAGCTCTTTTTGTTATTATGAATAATAAACATTTATAGTTTACGGTCAAAATGAAATTTATTTGACTCTTCTTCAGCTTCCATATTTTACCATACAGCTAAATGATTTTATCAACAACCAGTTAGGAATTGTCACAAAACTACTGTCTGGTAAATTGCTATTCGAGTAAGTGGTAGAGTGGACGAGTATAGCCCAGTGGTATATACACATATAGCCCTATCCTATTGTGAAGTAGGTGGAACAGATTTAGAACGTGTGGTTTATTGATTAAACCCTCGGGAGCTTAAACAAACGAATTATACATCTAAAACTACTACCCGCTAATTTTCTTTGCCTACTCTTTTGTGGGTGATTTGTTTGTGTCGCTTTTTATTTTGATGCACCATTATTTACAGTTAATTAACTATGTCACAGTTACTAGTTTCACATGAAATTTGATTTTTTCTTCAAGCTATCGAACAACTCACCATCTGACATGGTTGCAATTTCAACCAGAATACGACCAAGAAATCCGAAACCACGTACAGATCGATATGTTTCCATAATATTTTGTGGACGAAATACATCCACTGTCTCTACAGGCATTACAGGCAACCGTCCAGTCCCAAGAGAAACAACCACTGCTATAGGAGTTATAGGTTTATTCTAAAATGTTAAAAGAATGAGTCTTACTTTAAAATATATGATAATTACTAAACGTTTTGAGTAGTAAAAGACCCACACTTTTATTTTTAGCAGTAACAGTGTGGATTATATGTTGTAATTGCTAAACTGTTTAAGCTGAAAAAACTTCTTAGTTAGTTCATACAGTCATATCCTTTGAATAGTCTGCGAAATAAGATCTTAGACTGTGAAGCCGTCCGGAAAATGTTTAAACCTCATGAGGAGTTTCAGCTCCTTTGAGACTGCAGTCATGGCTTGTTGACAAGTTTCTTCCCATTTGGAATTCAGTACATTTGGGGAGCCAGTTTTTAAGTCGATTTATTACTATGGTTCACACAGAGTCTTGTTAATTCACCTACCCTAACTTATCACAGTAACCCTATCCATCTCTTCGTCTCTTAACATTCACTACTTGCAATACATAAGTACTTCAATTTATCATCGCATTCAGAGTTGATTAACCCAACTAATTGCAGCAAAGCTATTCTAACCTAGAAATATAGATTACTGTCTCTTTTGATTATGTATCTTTAACTAAGAGAAAGCTCAGGATAATCAGGGAGAAACAAACTATCGGTCGATAAAACTCAGTAGTGAGATCCCTAAACGATATTAAACAATTTGGATATGAGTTAAAGAAATGACAAGTTGGGTTAAAAAGGCGATTTTACGTCTCCATTATTTTAGGTTAATATGTTTCGTAATCATTAAGTGTCAATTTTGATCAGTATGACAGGTGTAAACTTTTTCCCAGTGTGACAATTATATTTTCCATATCATTCTGTACGAATTTCGTATACGTTTTACAGAAATCTTGTGCATTTTTTCATTTATATGATGTTTACTAACGACTCATCAAATGAGTGTAAAACCGGTTTATAAATGGATGTATTTGGTTTATTGATGACGTAATTTTGGATGAATTGTAAGGCGTGTTTTTGGAGAGTTAATAAATTTTCACTCGTGCTAGCCCTTATGTTATCAATTTGTGTTATAGGAATCGCAGTGACTCCCGTTCCCAATTATAAGCGGGTATTACGAACGCGACAACAGAAATAACAGAAAATAGCCAAATTTAGTGACTATGTAAGATAAATAAAAATTAAATATTTTAATTTAATTTAAACGTTAAAAATACGAAGTTCAGTGCACGGGTCACTTTTAAACAAATTTATTATCAAGTTACGCAATTGCATCTATTCAAGAAATTTGAAGCAGCATATACCACATTAGTGAATATCTTGATGTCAATAGTATAGATGTAGACATCCCGACTAACCACTTGAAAGAGCTATTGATACGTCATACCTTTATTATCCATTTCAGGTTTAACAAACAAACGTATAGACAACGAGTTGATATCGCATTTGGGTCCTCACTGGGCCCATTCATAGCAGACTATTTCATATTTAAGATTAAAAACAAATAACTTAGTTCGGCCGTCAATCAAAATTATATATATATATATATATATATATATATATATATATATATATATATATATATATATATATATATATATATATATATATATATAAATGACTTACTTTTAAACGTTGTAAAAGTTGTAATTCTTGAATTTCTGTTAAAATATCTAGTGTTGGATTATTTGAAATTAATCCACCATCCAAAAAACGCCCACAAGGTCTAAAATATGTCGGTGCAGCGCTTGAAGCCCTAGCAGCTTTCCAAATTGGCTAAATAATAGTTTAAATAATAAGTGAATTAAAAACAAAACAGCAAGAAGTATTATTAGTGTTCTATGAAATTATTCAACACACAAGTAATAATATCTGGACAATAGATGGTAAAGTATTAAACTGGTCAACATTAATGATCAGTTAAAAGAGTTCAAAATCGTTTAAATCAAAATTAAATGCTTATGAAAAAAAACTGATTCTTAAGTGAAGTATAAATTTATACATAAGAATTTAATTTAAGATGTCTTGAAGTATAGCTATTCAAACCTGAAAAGTCTTCAAACAACTAACAGAATATCAGACAAATAATATTACTTTACAGAAATGGCTCTTTATAATACTTTTTTATGAACTGAACTTTTAGTCACTATCCATCTAAATAATAGGAATATTGCTCAGTTTCCTAAACCGGAATAGATGAAATAGGAATTCGAACCTATGACCTACTAGTTTAAAGCTAAATGTTTTGACACTTAAGTCATCGTTCCATTAAATGACTAAAATATTTCATAGGAAAATTATTTACAGTTTTTTAAAATCCGATTTCATTATATTTATTTCTGCATGACAACGTATCTTTATCATTTTGAAATGATCAAAATTCTTGCCATTATTTGCTTTTTTATAATTACGAAATAGAAAAACTTACATGTTCATTATCTTCAGGCAGTTGTTCAAACGGATTATTTAATTCAGTGTCAGATGTTGAAAGGTTGGTACTTGTTTCACTACCTATTAACAATCCCTGAGCATTTGAGAAAAAATTTAAAATAGATTGAGAAGTTGAAAGTGTTGATGATTTTGTAGATTGATTTTCACGATCAAGCTCAAGGGCGGAAGTAGACTGACGATGAGTTAATCCGCTGTTTCTTCTGTTTGTTCGTTGATACACAGAAGACTTTAATCCAGATTGACGTGTTTCTAAAATTTGTTGTATTCGAGTACGGGGAGATTTATAATTTCTGAACATATGCAATATTGGTGGACATCGATCACTGACAAGTGTAGTTACAGCAACTCTAATATTTTTAGAACGAATAAATATATGCAAATTACTTGAAGAAACTATTTCGATGCAGAACAACTTAACGAAAAACAATGCTACCTGTTTTATTGAGAAATTAATGCTTGGTTTGTCTAAAAACATCCAAATGAGATTAGTAAGAGATATTAAACCAAACAGTAACGTATTTCAATGTATTATAAGTTCATGACATATCTGATCACAGAACTGAAAAATAATTCTATAGAGAGGTTGTAAAATTACTAGCTGTTTAATAAACAGCTTACTTTTAGTTATAAAACAATGATATATTTATGATCATTGTCTAGTGGAGTTTAATCTGTATCGGGTGTGAGACAGTTATTTAATCTCATATCTTTCAATTCTCCATGAAATTGTAAATTTAAAACAAGTACATCAAATTTCAATAAGAATACAGTCTGATTACACTTTTTGTTAACTGATTTACAAACTGTCCTTGGTACAATTGCTAATACATAGCTTTAACAGTTCATTTACTTCATAGATAACAATTTATTCGTGTCCACAATGGTTGACTGCATCATGAAATCTCTTTTGTGCATATTTCACGACTAGATAAACTGAACTTGTATTTTTTTGAACAACTACACTAAATCTCAAGGGAATTAACTGTTTAGATAGAATTATTAAATAAACAGGATAGTTCTGCCAAAGATCTAATCAAATAGAAATTAATTGCCATTATAGAATGAATACAACTAGATACGAAACTAGATAGTGTTAATTATCTATCACATTCGTGAGTACATCTCACCAAAATGAATAGACAATCGCATACGAAATCAAATTTAGGGCCTATTGGTAAATTATAAACAAGCAAAGTGAAGGTGAGAACAGACGGAATAGTAATTGTATTATTTCTCCGACTGATCAGAGAGTTCCAAGATGTAACCAACTGGAATATGTTCAAATAACTAAGCAGTATTGTGTTTGATCTGAGTGATGGAAGTTCTAGCCAAGACCATATATAAAGTCGTTTGTCATCCACAATTCCAAGGTAGTATTAACTCTATATGTATTAATCTGAAATCAAAATGATCATTTTTATAAGCAAAAAACCTCATTAAAATAATACAGTCTATGAGTGGTTTATTTGTTAATTAACAAACGAATACAATAAAGGTTATAAAAAATACAGTCATTGTAATAGTTTTGTACTGATTCCAGTCTATACACTACTTTTATTCTGACCCGGTGTTCGTTTCTATCAATCTTAGCTAAAATATGGTTTTAAAAAAATAGTCAATATTATCAATTAAACCGATAAAAGCACAGCGTATTTATTACCTGACTGTTTTTAAATCAGTCATTACAGTATTATCACCGAATTCATCACGCATTAACATTTCTAATGGTTCCGGTGGATATGGTCGTTTACCACAGAAGACAAGATTTTTAAATCGAAATAATAATGTACGACAACAATGTAAACATTTGCCAGATACTAGAAATAGTGATATCGCTGCACCAGTTGAAGTACCTATAAGATAAATTACATAAATAAATAAACATAAAATGACAAACACACATACAAAACAAGTTGTGACGACTTTTGGATTGCATACTACATAACAACTTTACAACAAAGACTTGCGTATTTTAATGTACAAAATATGTATCTGACCACAAGTAGAACACTGCACCTTTATGTTCTGAGCAGTGTTAACAAAAACGATAAACGTACGTTGGGATTTGTCAAGAGGCGATGTAAAGTTTACATTCTTGGGGATAATTATACTTCAAACTGAAAATCCAGATACATTAGGCTTGAAACTGACTTCATATGGAAGCCGAATGTAATCGTTTCTTCAAAATGCCAAAAAACTAACTCTTCCAGCCACTGCTGCGATCCAAAATGTCGAAACACCCAATTTCAGCATTTTTATCTCTACATTGAAAGTGAAAATGTTTCATTCTAAGTCTTCTCTCTGTATCAATGACTATACAAGTTAACTTCCAAGACTTTGTAATAGTTTGCCACCAAACTGCACATAAAATAAGATCACTAGCGACATTTGTTCGAGAAATTTATGGTTACCTCTTCCTATCCGAAACTCATTTAAAAATGAGTCTGTGACTGTAGCCCATTCTACAAGTGAAATTATAGAGATATTAAAAGTTTGAACACTGTTTTTACTGGGCATACTTACTAAGTTTACCTTCTTGCAGGTATTTTACATCTACTCTATCCACAGTTAATTTAATTAACTCAAATAGTATCTATCCAAATCAGAAGGTCATGAAACGACTTGGCACTCGTATAACGGCAGAGCTGTAACAGTAATTTTATTGCTATTATTCTGTGTTTTCTATTCTCTAGTTGCAATTACTCTTTAATGGCACTAGAGATAATCTTAGTCCCTCTACTAGTATGTTTGAAGAGATTACGAGTTCACCTAAAAATCAGCGAACGCAAAGAAGGATCAGTGATGCAGTGACAGGACAGCTAAACTATTCCATTGAGTCCCATCCCTGCTAACTAGAGGGAGAAGTTCAGGTTCAAATGAGGGAAAGTGTATTCCACAAGTAGCCAGAAGCACGAACAAAAACAAACACAGCTCAAGAGTATATATAGCATAAAAATGTCATTGGGGGAACGGCGCAAAATTGCATATTAAAAGAGACAACTAACCAATGACATTTAGGGTCATTTCAAGTCAGAAATACAATCTGAAGGTAAAAATGAAAGCTTATGGCGTGAAAACTAGAAGTTCTAATTTCCAAAAATAACATGTTTACCAAGTGATTTCTGGGGATCTAGCATCCCCAACACCTACTAAGAGTTAATGGTTTCACTCTGCTTCCACCTTGTAAAGAATTTCCCGAAACTATTTATGAACTACATTATTTCAGACAATTTAACCATGTAACATTGCTTTATGTATCACCCAAATCATGCCTGTAAACTTAGTACGCATTCTGGAATAATGTAGGAAAATAATACTTTATTTATCTACTTAAATGGCATCAAATGTTGTTAAGTGGTTAGAGGTAATCGGTAAGAAAACTTTAAAGTAAATTTCGTAATAGTAAGCATTCATTAATAAGGCACACACTTTTACAATCCTGCATGGAATGTTGCTCTCTGTACAATTAGGATTCGCGTCATTCAGTGACATGATAATGATTGACACTAAGCGAGCAATTGGTATCAATAAAAGCATGTGAAATAGTAAGCACATGAAAGTGAAACGAAAACAACACATTTCAATGATAAAATTTTACTATGGCGACTATCATTATTATTATTAAACATAAATCATAAGATGAATATGAATGTTCTTTGAAAAACAACAATCTACTAGTGATTAAGATTGTTTAGTTGTAAAACGTAGTTGTTTAAATGACAAACTATTTACTGATGTAAACAGCTTTTATGAGACCGTCCGCGTTCTTTTTCTCAGAGATATGTTCTTAACGGAACAATAGATTATCCGAATAAAATTGATCTGCTAAATTTTAAGCACATTTTTCTATACTAATATGTTAGTGTTTCAAACGAGACTTAAACTTACGATATTTCACTTTACTACATTGTGATTAATTACTCACTGAAGCGTAGAAAACTCTAAATGTGAAAAAAATGTAAACTAGACAGGATGTTATATACTAATTCTTATAAGAAAATACCTTAACTTATGGTGATGTAGACGACGACAACAACAACAACAAAAGATGTGAACAAAAACTAATTACAAATAACTATAAAAATTTGGCAGAAAGTAACAATACTGAATAACGGTTCAGTTTAATACACACTCTACATTCACGTGGAAAGATTTTAAAAAAATATATACTTGCCATTAGTGTTAATAATTCCTATAATCAACTATATATTTTCGTGACATTTTTTTTAAAGTGCCTCCAAAACTATGGTAATTTTATAACAAAACATTGAATTAATTAATCAGGAAATTTTTAATTAACAATAAAATGATTGTTTGAATTTATTCTAACAATATTCTTAAAATGTTAAGTAATAAATCTGTTTAAAATTATGAAGACAAATATTGAAATAATCATATCACTTATGTTACACAATTAAGTGTATCATTTGGAATGGCAAAGTAAATACTTAAAAACTTTAACAAGTTCGTGATACAGCTAGAATATCTTTTGTTTATTAGTTAGCGGGATCTACTTTGATAATTATTAACAGCATACATACTAAGTAACGATTAAAAAAATCAGCTGATGAGTTAAGTGAATCACTATCTATTGAAATAGCTGACGTATATATTACAAATACATAAGAACCTCCTGTGTTTAACGTGAACTGTTAGTTAGAGTAGGAGTAAGTTTGAAAAAAACGGAACGATTAATCCAAAAAATATAATTAGTCCATAAGACATTGAAAATTGAGCTGAGGCACTTAAGAGTTCATGATTCACACGATTATTATGACCAGTGGATGGAGACGTTAGGTGATGTGACTTAGAATCGATCACAGTGACCTGGACGGATCCACTCTTCACTTTCCTCTAGATCTTGAACTGTAATGTCCTTTCTTTTAGGACCATGTTTTCAATATTAAGTCTTTGTTATTATCATTGCTACAAGATTATTCAGACTTTCTCATTAATCTTACTAAGTTAATTTTGTTATGCTGATGTAAGATAACAACTTTAGCCAACTTGAATCCATATCATACTCTAAGTTGACTATATCTGAAACATCCGTTTCAAATGACCTTTAGGAATCAATAATAATCATAATCAATAAGAAATAAATAAACAAATATTAGTGATGATGGAAAACGTTACCAATGATCCAATCAAATAATTCTGTAATTTTCTTTCCAGATGCTATTTCTAAAGCACGAAGTAATTGTACGATCACTAATCCACGCATACCACCACCATCAAGTGATAGAACACGGAGGCCATTAGGTCCAACTTTCCACTTTTTGGATTTCTTAACACCATGTTGATTACCGGTAAAATTACAATGATTATGATCATCATCATCTGTATTTACGTCAGATAGTTGATTATGATTGGTGAATTTGTCCAAATCATCTCCCTTATTTCTAGATATATCAGCAATATTAGTGTTTGCAGGGATAGTGTCAAAAGTACTAGCAGTAGCACAATTTGTTGTTGTTATTATTGATGATGTGCCTGAATCCATAGGTATTCCATTACGTTTAACGAATGCTGAAGGATCACAATTACATTTTGTAGGCCTGAAATTACATGTTGCCTCTACTGGTAAATGTACTTTCCTGGGATTTGCATTGTCAGAGGACTAAATATTGAGTAGTTAACATAAAAAAGTGAAAATATTAAAGAGGAGAACCTCATTGTAGCAACGTGATGTTACAATTATACAAAGAAAAACACAATCAAATAATCATATAGTTTTTTTCATTTTTGACTATCAATGACATTTATAAGTTCATGACTGATGACATTATTCAGCTAATTTAAACAAACCAGATAAAGAAGGACTTGAACTAGTAATTAAGAGTATAAGAGTAGACTTTTTAATTCAATAAGTCACATACTAATGATTCTTACCGTTATCACATGATGGTATTGTAACCGGGAGAAAGTGAGTGGACAGCAAAAAAAAGTGTAGACACTTTATGATCTGTTCACTAGGACATTCTAACCGTGACATATCTGTTCTGTAAACCAGATAAGCTATGGAAATTATCGTAGATATGGTATTTACAGAGAAAAAATAGGATGTACTAATCCGAGGCATAGCATTTCAAAGCAAGAGAGTAAGCCAATTGATGTGATTGTGAATATGGAATAAAGTATACAAATGAGTTAAATGTGACACATGCCTGATTATTGCTCAAATAAATACCTGATATTAACTCGAATGAGAACAGGAAGTATGATGGGTTAATAATGCCATTCGAATAAAATGAATATAAAGTGAAATAACGTCTGATATTCAAATACGCAACTATATATCTAAGTGGTTCTATATTTATTAAGGATTACTTTAAATTATTGACATCAAAAATAAAATTTAAATGACATTAAAGATAAAAATAACAAAGAAACAGTGAATCTAAGGAATCAACGAAAAAAACTATTGATAAACTAAGTCTGAACAAAACGTAACAGTAATATCAAGTGATATTTGTCACGAACTGACATTAACTGCGGTATTATTGAAAACCAAAGAGTGCTGGACAGGTGTTTCGTTCTAGCGTGAGATCTCTGGTTATTCACCTACGAATTCTGAATGAACGAAAGCAGAACCTGCAAATCTCAAGGCAAGAACTAAACATATGAGTCAAGCAGTTGTAATCCAATGATTCGCATTTTCAACACCGATTAATCGCCAATCTAGCACAACGATCATAAAATGAAATTGGTAACTACTGTTTGTATCGACATGGATGACCTCAACTGGCCACAGTTCCTCAAGAGAACTGCCTCAAAATAATGGTTACGCTGACCAATAACGAGGAGTTAGGGTTTTGATTTATTAATGGGATGTGAATACGGTAAAACTAGGAAATGAATTATTACTTACTTGCAAATAGAATATTGAGACAACTTTATTCAAATGTTATAACGATAGTTAGTCTCTGAACATCAATCTATTAAATTTCTCAGGGAGGTTAAAGCGAGTCTAAATGCCTAGTTGGTTCTTTACGTGATATTATTCAAAAACTGGTACAACATTCTTAAAGATATTGACTTTCCATGTTAAAAACATCGTACATATATTTCTCGTCCAATTCAAGTATTTATCATAACTCCTCTATCTGTGTCACTGAAGATTACAACAACTAGAGTGATAAGTAAACTTTAATGTGACTAATGATTCAATAACTTTAGGTGTTCAAAATGATTTTTGTTACACTAGAACTTGACACCTGCTATTGAATCTGTTTTGAGAATTTTATCTTGCTGTGCCAATATGGTATGCGAAATCGAAAAGACGTATATATATGTTATGCTCTACGTTGTATATAACTTAATAGTCTAAAAATCTATAATTATCAATGAAAAAGTGCTAAAATTTGATAAGCAATTACGATAAGATTTCAGTTGGGAGTATGACAATCACTGTTTATGAACAGTAAAAATTAGTTGAAGTACGTAAACTCGATGTTACAGTAACTGACACATAACACTAATAATAATCTCCGAACATGGAACCGAGAAAGAAAGCAGTATTAGTACAGAAAAAAAGATATTTACTGAGGAAAAATTGGAACAGAACTCTGTACAAATAGTAACCAAAACATAACCTTGAAACACGTGGAAAAACAAAGTGGTTATTACCAGTCAGAAAAATGCACAGGTTATACGAAGACTTAAATTAAAAAAGTAATCATGATCATCATTAAAGGTAAGAACTTAACATCTGTTGACTAAACTCGACAACCAAGTAATATGCTCGCAGATTTTATAACGTTAAGCTTCAAGTTTTTGTGAAAGTGTAGCGTAAATCCAGTAACTTTGGTTAACAATAATGAAAACCAAATCCCCCCAAAAAAACAATACTACAAGAATGTCTGAAATGATGTAGAAAATTTGCAGTTTAAGTGAATACTTCCAGCGTTCCCGAGTTTTTTTGAGCTAGATGGTCAAATCAGGAAGACTTGATTGGCATTATGGAAAATAATATCAGGGATTATTGAGTCTAAAAATTATTTATAGAACCAGGGCATGATATTACTAGCTATTATTTCACCGAGTTAGCGTAACTCTACAGACACAGATTGTAGAAGACTATTCGAAATTCTGTTGTATTATACAAAAATTTAAATCTGGTATTGCATTAATTAATACTAAACAATAATTTGATCAGAAGTTTAATCTACTTAGTAAGATAAATAGTTAAGCAAAACAATCAAGAGGATATATGTGAAAATAAATTTTGTGTTTACTATCTGAGAACATAATGAAATATTTTAACAAAGAAATTCTGCAGATTTTCAAGCTATACTAACATGAATGAACGATTTAATCATAACATCAGACAATTATCTTTGATGTACCGATTTATCTGAAAGAACAGAGTATTTGCTTATCATCAATTGGATAAAGTTATCAAAAAAATATATTTGATTTTGTAAGCGGAAAAATTACACGAGTAGAACAAGTATTAATTTTAGGATCGATTTCTTCAATTTCCTGTAGTGCAGCAAATAAGCGAGATATAACCTGAATACTTATAGATAACATATGAATGTTATTGGACACCGATATATCCAATGTGTTGAGTTTCGGTCTCAGCTCCAAAATCATTGTATGCTATTTAACTCAAGGAAATATATTGCTTTTTAGTCATGGATAGATTCAAGGCGACTTTCCTGTTAAAATATTAAGGAGTGAGTGTAATGACAAAAATTGTAATAATGGATTATCAACAGAAATGTAAGCCAGACGAACACATAAATGTAGCTAATCATAGACAAAAATGATATTCTTCACTTTAGTGAATAATAATAATCTGATACAGTAGGGAATTATAAGCTAATTAATTATATAGAACAAAGTAATTTTATGTTTAGTAGTAAAATGATGATGGTATGGAAAAAGAAAAAGATTAAAGATAGAATCATATATACCCCGTAAGGTGATCAAATTTATTAATTCGATCCTTAAAATTTAGTAAATTTGCAAAAGTAACAAGAAACGGAAATGACAAATAGTCGTATTGAGAATAGAATTCAAATCTCAGTGAAAATTTAGAAACCACAAGACAGAATTTAAAGACTGTTGGATTTTTTGTGGTCTGATGAACTGACTCCAATTTCGATGAACGTATGAATATGCTATAGACACAAAATTTTCATTTAATTCCGTATATTAACTAGGATAAACCTGTTTGTGTAACGGCGGTTGTAAGAAGTCAAATACGGGTCGCGTTGGATGAAATTATTCCGAGTATTTTTCTTCCCAAAAAGAGATTCAGAATAAGAAGTGGAAAAGCGAAGAAAGGAACAGAGCAGAGAATGCATGTGATCTGATCAAGTGTGACTCGATATTTATAGTCAGACAAAAATGAACTAAAGACATGTGATAAGTAGGGTAAGCAATGTACACTCATATGCTCATATAGAAAAGGTCAAGGTTAATAAGCGACTCTACTATAGGAAGTCAAATCTAGGACCATAGGTCTCGCGAGAGAACGCCTAACATTTAGACCGCTAAATTTCAACGCATTGATGTGCGTGTCTGACTTCAATTAATTCACGATATTGAGAGACCATTTTCCATTACGTACTATGGATAACTGTCTTACATTCGATATATTCGAATCCTACTTCTCACAGCTTCTCACTAGAATTACTGGAACGGCGTATTGAAGTTAATCACTAATGAACAAATAACTACTATTTACTTTCATGTTAAGATAAAACTTAGGTGAAAAAAAGTTGCGAAGAACATCTTTAACATTATTCCACAAGTTCTGAAGTAGAATAAAGCATCAGTTATTAATCACTAAAAAGATGTTCATTTGTAATGTTAAATAATTTATTCTAAGGGATTAAAGTGAAGAATATATAGTATGGTCAAAGTAAATATCAATTACTAATATAAAATGAAGCAAGGATGTGTAAAATACGAATGCTCATAATTTGTGGTGTAATATATGGAACATTTAATGTTGAGTTAACATTGTGAATACATGAGCATTCAGACAATCAATATACTGACTATAATCAGTCTTTTATGCATGATTAATGTAAAATTATTATTGCATTTACAATAAATTCAACTTTATTATCACTTACTTGTTGTGAATTATTTGTTACATTAGTAAATTTAGTATAACTTAATTGTTCAGTTGAATGTGAATTCGATGTGAGTTCACTTTCTGAGTCAGAGGCTAAAAAGTAAAAAAAAGAGTTAAATAAATAAAGATGCAACAACCACAATAGTAACACCATAACACTCATACCGGGAGAATGATATATATATATATATATATATATATATATATATATATATAACAATTGACATTGTAATGTCAGATATTTGTAATTATACAAGATGAAAATATGAAATTTGGTATGATAATTATCAACAATTGAAAATAAAATATATCTAAACGTTCTTTTTAAAAAAAATTATACATGAATGTGTTTCGTTTTAATTTATAATTAGGTAAATCCCTAATTTAAAAAAATATTGTCAAAAGGCTACTGTAAGAATGTAATTTAAACTCTATAGGATAAAAAATCAGTAACAGAGATGTTAGACATTAACACCGTTGGATGCTCGCTCAGTGGTCTACAGGTTAAGCGTTCGCACGTGAGACTGAGAGGTCCTGGGTTCGAATCTCGCGAGGCAGAATCGTGGATGCGCACTGCTGAAGAGTACCATACTAGAGTGAAACGGCAGTCCAGTGACCAGCTTTTCAATGGTGGTCTAGCTTCAATTGACTCATGAATTTATTCATTAAATTACTACAATCTCCACAAAGACCCATCTCTAATTGTAACCAATGATTTAGATGGTGGTGGCCACATTGCAACATGATCGATAGCATTCGTTCTGCACTAATAAGGAGTAGACAAGCAAGACATTGATCACCACCCAGTGATCAATCAATTGTAACCAATGATCTTTAACCTATAAGAGTTACATCGATTTTAGGTGATTAGTAATGTGATAAATACTATATATGGAGTGATATTATGTTTTGTAATCTGTTTTGATATCAGATGTTTGTGGTCAGTGTACAGAAAAACAAGAACTTTATTACTGTATAGATTAACAAATAATCAATGATTCACGCGTCGTTAACCAAACAGTTTCAGTGGACAAGTAATGATTTGAGTTTCAGAAATTTAATCCTGAATTATTAATTCTGTAGTCCGCTGAGTCTCAGATATTTTTTGCAAACTACGTGACAAATTTTCATGGTTCAGATCACGAACTTATCTTCGTTAAACAACCATTGAGAACATGAAGGCACTGGATAGATGTTTTGTGTTAGTATAAGACTCCTCAGCAATACACATTCACGACCCTGCATCTAGATATCGAACCCAAGACCCTTATTCTCACGCACGAACGCCTAACTTCTAGACTACTGACCTAGCATCCAACGGTGTCTATGTCTAGCTTTAACAATTTGCTAAATTGTGAAATTATGTATATATTTTGTACCAGTAGTAGTGGTATTGTAGAGTATGCTAATTATGTTGACGGATATTAGAAGTGGGTAACACTGATCAGATGTGGAATGTCTGTCAAAAGAAGGTTGAGAAGATTGAACTGAATAGGTAGGGAAACATAAAAGAATTGAGCATTATGAGAATTATAAGGTATGTAAAGAGAAACTGATGGAAGATGTGCAAATGGAATAAGTAGTGTAGAGTTTTCATAATTTACTAAGAAACTTTGTAGTTTTGAACTAAATAAATTGGTTGTCCCCACCAAGTCTTCGTTCCCTACAGTATGACTGAGTAATAATGAAATTTCTGTTAATTCATTTTATATTCTCATTCAAAACAACGTTATATACAATCGTTCAAAAATACTGCTGAGGAATCTTATACTAGAGGAAAATAACTGTTCAGTACTTCCGAGATTTTCCTAACCAAAAACAGTTTATGATGTGAAATTTATCACATAATTTCATTTAATTATTTACCTAACCTTTGATAACAAATCAGAGTGATACAATTTAGCTAGAAACCTATGTGCATACTGTCAACAGAATCTAAGACAGTTTACTAAGATACTTTTTATTAAACATAATAGTGTGCAAATAATACAGGATTTCATATAGATCAATAGTTTGGATTTGGACGGTCACCATAGTAAACACACATCCATGAATTTGCTGCTTTAGTTTTGTTGCATACCTTTCATCGTGATATGTACTCCCTTGTAAGATATTTTTTACTTAACCTTGACTATACATTCGTCCTATTCACATGATATTCTTACTAATAAAAGCTAAAATCATTAATGATAATAATAATTATTTTTATTATTATTATGATTACTATTATAATCACAACAACAGTACAATAATTCCTACATATAATTTTAATCTATCGATCACAAGTGATCACCCGAAAGCACATAATTGTTTTGACCGTTATGTGTGATCTCATCTTAGCATTTCTATTGACTCTATTTTATTGAATATTTTTTAATATATTTTTAATATCGATGTGAAATTTACCAACTTTAATTTAGAACATGGATTAATTCAACTTTAATATTTTGTTAATTGTAACACAATAATAATAATAATTTGATGCATAACAGTAGAGCTACTTGAAGAAGTTATCGATAGCTGTCACTTGATTTGGTGCTGTTTGGTCTCAAACATTCTATGAGAACTTTTAAATTGCTAAAATATTATGCTTCTGCAATGAATCGTTTGAATTTATGACATTTTTCTATGAAAATTGCGTAAGTACGCCCAGTGCAAAAAAACAACTGTTGGCGTAGCTATCGTTAATAAAAGTTAGCATTCATGGGGGAAAATAATTACAGCGAACAATCAATATTAGTACTATAATTATTGGGACCAAAGAGAATAAACAAGACAAACAGTTGTAAAGAAATAAACTAATTGTGACAAACTAAGTTTAGGTCAGAACTGCCTGCACATAATGTGTTAAGACAACTAAACAACTAATGAAAAATCAAACAAACATTTGTGAATGTAAACGTGATATTAGGGAAAAATATGTAGCCATCTAATATGTATGATAAGACACTTCTGTTTTAATTTCTGTCTACACACTTCAGCTATTTTCAATCACGAAAAGAGTGAGAAAACCTTCAAATCCCCAAACATAACAGTTCGTATATCTATACTATCTGCTAAATCACTTTTTGAAAATAGCTTGTTGTTTGAAAAATATATCCTTAAAAAAATACAACTCTTAAAAATTAACTAGCTAACTCTCTAAGAATAGCGAGAGAATGTTCGATAGTGTTGATTATTTGCGAAGAGGTAGTTTGCACACTTTCCAGTCAGTAAAAAATAAGACAACCCAGGACAAAATTACGTAAAAAATCACGAAAAATTTGACCCCTGATTAAACTTACATCAAATCATATCACTCATCTGTATTGATGAAATGCTATGACGAGGAATGAATTGAACGTTACGAATATATATATATATATATATATATATATATATATATATATATATATATATATATATATATATATAATGAAGAAAGAAATATTAAGAGTTGGTACGTTGTTCAATATTCCGAAAATTTTAACAATTGTCTAGATATAACCAGTTTACTCACTAACTTAAGCCTATTACTGATTGTGGAGAAGCATAGGACGCCTACCAGCATTTTCCATCCAACCCTGTCCTCAGCAGTCCTTTCCAGTTGCTATTCATCCTTTTCATGTCTGCTTCCAATTCCTGACTCATTGTGTGTTCTTAGGCCTACCACTTTTCCATTCCCCTTCAGGATTCCAATTTAGCGATTTCATCGTGATACGATTTGATGACCTCCACAATTTATCTCCCATCCACTTCCATCATTTTTTTCTAATTTCGTTTTCAGATGGAAGTTGGTTTATTATCTCCCACAGTAGGCTGTTGCTGATGGTATTCGGTCAACGATATTGAGTATCTGACGTAGACAATTGATTACTAATACTTGTACCTTTTTGATGATGGTTGTAGTAGTTCTCCAAATTTCGTCTTCGTACAGTGGGACTGTCTCAACGTTCGTATTGAAGACTCTTACTTTGATACTGGTTGACAGTTGTTTTGAGTTCCATAAGTTCTTCACTTGTAGGAATGCTCTCTTTGCTTTGCCAATCCTCGCCTTTACGTCTGCATCAGATCCTCCTTTTTCATCGATGATGCTTCCCAGATACGTGAAAGTTTCCATCTCTTCCACGTATTCTCCATCAAATGTGATTGGATTGATGTTCTCTGTGTTGTATTTGAGGATCTTGCTTCCTCCCTTGTGTATGACGAGGCCTTCTGGTGCAGAGATTGCTGCCACTACACTGGCTGTCTTCATCTGCATTTGTTCGTGTGTGTGTGTGGGATAGAAGAGCCACGTCATAAGCAATCTTGTCTAACTCCGGTCCTCACTTGGAATGCGTCTGTCAGCTATCCTCCATGCATCACTTTGCACTGAAACTCCGTCGTATAAATTCCGTATGATGTTGACGATCTTCTCAGGTACACCATAGTGTCTAAGAAGTTTCCATAACGTTCTCCTATCCACACTGCCAAACGTCTTCTCATAGTCAATGAAGTTGATGTGTAGTGACGAGTTCCATTCAATTAATTGTTCAACGATGATCCGTAGTATCGCAACTTGGTCTGTGCACAACTGACCCTTACGGAGATCAGCCTGTTGATCTTGTACTTTTGCGTCTACGGCGTCTTTTAACCGGTTCAGCAACACTCTGTTGAAAACGTTTTCTGGGGACTGACGGTAGTGTAATGCTTCTGTAGTTCTCACATTTGATTAGATCTCCTTTCTTTGGTATCTTGATGAGGTGTCCTTCGGATCTATATTGTCGTCATTGCTATTATTGGTGAGTGCATAACATTGGATAACATTCATTCTGATTTTCTCTTTCTTTGTTTTGAATGATGCTTTGATGATCCTGGGTCCATGAGATTTCCATCATATAAGTGTGTCTCGTTCTTTGTTGGCCAGAATCAAAGCAACTCCCTGAGTGTTTAGTGCATTTTCCTCTTCATGACTGGAATATAGAAGCATCCCTCCCGTATCTAGCCTTTTCTGTTCAGCTTGAGTTTAATGGGTTTCGTTGATTCCGAGAAGCACCAATTTGTATCTCCTCATTTCCGTTTCTATTTGACTGATCCTCCCGGTCTTCCACATTGTCCGGACGTTCTATGTACCGATAAAAATGTTTGCTCTGGTTGTTAGAATGGGCATCGGTTTCGAATGTCATCATGAGGCGTCATGATTCTTCCTTCAATTAGGAGGACAGAGTTTAAATGGTTTAATTTGTTTAGCATTTTTCTTAACAATGTTGCTTTCTACGGTATGGGATTGTCAACTACACGCCCAACCCTCCTCCTTTGTGTGGGCTTGGAACTGGCAATAGTTTTAGAAGAGCTACATGTGAAGTTATGATTAGTTTAGATATCAAAAAAATATCTACAAAGTAGAATTCAACTTACGAACACTAAAAGATGCCAGGTGTACACTACCGTCAGACAGGGATTGACTGACTAACTGTACACTATTATCATTTGGTAAAGATACCATTCGTCGATGCAACTTTGGAGTATGTGAAAATTGTTGTGAATATCGCTGTTTAATATTACTCTGAACTACATCATGGTTTTCTGAATGAGAATTGTATGGACGTGGAATCATACCATTTGATAAGTCATTATTCAACATTGTTTGAGATTGAGTCATTTGACTTGTTTGATGTAAAGGGTTATAATCAACTGAAGTAGTGCATAAGAGAATTTCTTCAATTGCTATAATTTAACAATAAACAATTAAATAATTAATTTTAAGACATCATATACAGGTAGTGAAGATATTTTTGCGAAATAAAATAGTATTTTGTTTTAATAATTAGTGTAAGCACTGTAGAATAACTAGTGAACTGATGAATTATAATAACAGTCATATTGATCAATGAAATCATACACATTTACTTTATTGCGTTACAGTTTTTAAATTTTGTACTTTGTGAAAGAAAATGGAGTTTCGAAAAAGATGATTACATTTCATTGAGAATAGACAAGAAACTTAGTGATCGGTAACATAAAAACAACCAGAATTTAACATAAGGTTCCGTAACAAATGACCCACAAGGATAGACTTAAAGTAAGCAAATTACTGACAAACTTATGAAGGCAATATGTCGGAATACAGAAGTTTACATATTGCTCTTACTCAGTGTAACAAATCATGTTAGTTTCTTATCAGCGTGATATTCAACATTGATTTCATCATATGTGTAACATTTAGTCAATATCATAGTGAGTCTATATTTTCCAGTGTGACATAATCTCAAGTTATTATGTTTTGTAATCATTAAGTGTCAATTTTGATAAGTATGGCAGGTGTAAACATCCTTCCAGTGTGACAATTATATTTTTTATATCATTCTGTACGAATTTTGTATCTATTTTACTAGTAACCTGGTGCATATCTTCATATATATGATGTTCACTATCGAGCCATCAAGTGAGAGGATAGAGAAGATTTATAGCTCAGGTGGATGATTTCGATAGAGTCTTGTTCTCTGAGTTGGATGGTTTGGTCGTGGAGATTTCATCGTTATTCTGAACGACATCATCAGCACAAACTTCAGATAAAAGTGAAGTCATAATGCAAGCTCTACGACCAAACCATCCAGTTCAGAGAACCAAAATTCATTAGAATCATCAAGTGTATGCAAAATCAGTGTATGAATGAATGTATTTGGTTTAGTGATGATGTGATTTTGGATGACTTGTGTGGAAGACGTGTTTTTGCAGAGTCAATTAATTTTCACTCGTACCAGTTCTATGTTATCACTTTGTGTTATGGGAATCGTAATGATTCCCGTTTCCAAGTATAAGTAATATCACAGAAGCATTTCGATTATTTGCTAGAAATGTCTTTCAAGACTTATTGCTATGTTAAATTTATTGATACGGATTAGTCGAGGAGCTTATTGTTTCATATTCTTTTGTGAAGAACACTATAGTACATAAAACTACAGCACTAGAAACAAAAATAATTATTTTTCGAGAAAGTAGGTGAATGTATAGAATGACGGTGATATTGATTGTAATAACTGAATATAATGAAATAATCTCGCGAAAATGTTATAATTGTTGAATAAAAGATTAGTGCACTTACATTAAAATAAATATTTGTTTGTCTGTTGTTAAACCAGAGTACTATATTGAATTTAAGAGAAATTACATATCGACAACTCGTTAATTATCAATAATGCTCTACTTTGGAGCTGTGTAATGAACAAAGTGTTCATTGTTTAGTTAGCACGACTTGAAG